>JALIGW010000005.1:23500000-23955000 GCA_023053685.1 Diadophis punctatus similis | reverse complement strand
TAGGGAATGAGAACTATGGAATGGTTAATATCAAGAGAGGAATTTTTCAGGGAGATTCACTTTCACCCCTCCTCTTCATCATCGCAATGATCCCACTATCAGTAATCTTAAAAAAAATGAAACTTGGATACCAAATAGCCAAAGACGCTGAAAAAATTTCACATTTATTGTATATGGATGATTTGAAACTGTATGGAAAGTCAGAAATAGAAATCCAATCACTGACCAACACAGTCCTAATATTCAGCACAGATATCTCAATGCAGTTTGGCATGGAAAAATGTGCCACTGTATCTATGAAAAGGGGCAAAATCACTACATGTGACGGAATTGAAATGCCCAATGGCCAATTAATTAAATGCAATCAAAATGAAGCCTATAAATATCTGGGCATTCTGCAGTTGGATAACATCAGACATGGAGAAGTGAAAACTATCATTAGAAGAGAGTACACCAACAGAGTTAGGAAAATTTTGAAATCTAAATTAAATGGTGGAAACACCATCAAGGCCATGAATACCTGGGCAATACCAGTCATAAGATACACGGCTGGTATAATTAACTGGACACAAGCTGATTTGGACATTTTGGACCGAAACACCAGAAAACTAATGACAATGCACTACAGTTTACATCCACGTAGTGACACTGATAGACTTTACCTGCCCAGAAAATCAGGTGGCAGAGGACTACTACAAGTAAAGCAAACAGTTGAAGAAGAAAAGCATGCATTGGCGGATTATTTAAAAGAAAGTCAAGAACATCTATTAATTGAAGTAAAGAACAAAAATCTACTGAAGGTCCAACAGACGAAACAAGAATACAGAAAAAATGTGATAAAATCAAGAATGGAGAGTTGGCAAAATAAAGCATTACATGGCCAATTTCTGGAAAAAATAAAAGACAAAGTGGACAGTGAAAAAACTTGGTTATGGTTAACATCTGGTACTTTAAAGAAAGAAACAGAATCATTGATCCTGGCTGCACAAGAACAGGCAATTCGTACAAATGCCATAAAGGCCAAAATTGATAAATCTTCAAATGATGCTAAATGCAGATTATGCAAGGAAGCTGATGAAACTGTAGCCCATGTGCTCAGCTGCTGCAAGAAAATCGCACAGACTGATTACAAATTACGACACAACTCTGTTGCACAAATGATCCACTGGAATTTATGCAAAAATTATAACATCCATACTGCTACAAACTGGTGGGAACACAAGCCTGAAAAAGTCACTGAAAATCAGATGGTCAAGATCTTGTGGGATTTTCGTATACAAACAGACAAGGTACTGGCGCATAATACACCAGACATCACGTTGGTCGAGAACAACAAGGTGACTATAATTGACATTGCAATACCAGGAGATAGCAAGGTCGATGAAAAGGAACACGAAAAAATTGCAAAATACCAGGACTTAAAAATTGAAATCCAACGATTATGGCACAAACCAGCAGTGGTAATTCCAGTAGTGATTGGAACACTGGGTGCTATCCCAAAAGCACTGGAATTACATTTAAAACAGCTCAAAATTGACAAAATCACCATCAGTCAAATGCAGAAAGCCGCACTGCTCGGTTCCGCACATATACTTCGAAAATACATTACGACTTCCTAGGCCCCTGGGTGGGGCTCGACTAGTAATCAATGCCAAATCCGGCGAAACAACTGGCCACTGTGATACAATTGTATAATAATAATAATAATAATAATAATAATAATAATAATAATAATAATAATAATAATAATAATAATAATAATAATAATAATAATAATAATAATAATAATAATAATAATAATAATAATAATAATAATAATAATAATAATAATAATAATAATAATAATAATAATAATAATAATAATAATAATACTTTGTGCACTATCTTGTGGCTACTAAGTTTTTAAGATCATTTGTAAAACTAGTCACAAGACAAATACATGTTCAACTGAACCGTCCTCATGATTTTAATCAAGGAGGGGGAAAAAAAACATGGAACCAAAGTACTTAAGCTAGTGTCAGCCATCCCAGGTACAGCAGACAGGAAATATGACCAGATGAGCTAATTCTACTTTATTGTAAGGCTATATTAATATAATATTGCAAATCTAAAAATATAAATTTTCCACTGTCCCTTTTTATAGCCCGATAAGCTTGGCAGGTAATTTCTAGATAGTATCTCTTTCCCCATCCACTTCCACCCCTGTCTCCCACGGTTATCCCCACATAGCAATAGCATTTAGACTTGCATATCACCCCATAGTGTTTTACATCATTCTCTGGGTGGTTTACAATGTCAGCATTATTTGTATATTTCCCCCCCAATGATCTGGGTCCTCATTTTACCAACCTCGGAAGGATGGAAAGCTGAGTCAGCCCTGAGCCCTGTCAGGATCTAACTTCAGGCAGTGAGCAGAATTTGTCTGCAATACTGCATTCTAACCACTGCGCCATCAGGGCTCCTATACCATTGCATATAGTGTCACATTATGGTCTCATCCCAGTTTCCCCTTTTGAGCATATACTGTATTTTTCAGAGTATAAGACGCACCTTTTTCCTCCCTAAAAGAGGCTGAAAATTTGGGTGCGTCTTATACTCCGAATGTAGCTTTTACAACGCTTTTTCCCCCAGCCCTAAGGAGGTGCTAACGATCTTCCCGGCTTCCTACTCCGTCTTTGCAGGCTTGTTTTCATTCCTACTCCCTCTGAAAAAGATTTTTTCAACCCTAACGAGGTGCTAACGATCTTACTGGCTTGCAGCATTTTTTAATTCCTACTCCCTCCGAAGTAGTTTTTCCTGCCCTAAGTCTTTGCAGGCTTGTTTTCATTCCTACTCCTCTGAAAAAGGTCTTTTCAGCCCTAACGAGGTGCTAATGATCTTATTTTAATTCCTACTCCCTCCGAAGTAGTTTTTCCTGCCCTAAGTCTTTGCAGGCTTGTTTTCATTCCTACTCCTCTGAAAAGGGTCTTTTCAGCCCTAACAAGGTGCTAAGGATCTTACCGGCTTGCAGCATTTTTTTTATTCCTACTCCCTGGAAGTAGTTTTTTTTACCAGCCCTGAGTCTTTGCAGGCTTGTTTTCATTCCTACTCCTCCGAAAAAGGTCTTTTCAGCCCTAACCAGGGGATAAAATAATGTGCTGAAGCTGAACAGACTAAGGACGCTAGCCAGATGAATACCTGGTAGGTAGATTTTTTTCCCCTATTTTCCTCCCCAAAAACTAAGGTGCATCTTATACTCCAGTGCGTCTTATACTCTGAAAAATATGGTAGGTCACCAGATAGCTCCAGAAGAGTCATCTTTTACAATTGCATTAGTAACAGGCATCAACTGTTTAGCAATTTCAATAATTTTGAAACATTTTAATATAAGCTTTTGCCTATAACTTTTTGACTATCAACAATGACATTTTTAGTTTGCTGTATACTTTAACCATCGTTTTAAAACAAGACAGTTTCAAATTATGTTGCAATATAGATGTACCACGCAGCTGACTTAGCTATTATTTGGATGATAAGGATTACGGCAATGACAATGATCGCTGTAAGAACAAATATCTCAATCTGGAAAGGAACCACCAGACATGGCTTAGGCAAATTGAACCTCTTCCTTTCTCATTTTGGAATCCCTCTCGTCGGGTAAAAGTGTCTGCATTGCGCTGAAATTAATTTTCTTTTTCTTTTATTATTTGCAAAGGGAAAGGGAATACAATCCCCAAACGAAACAGATGGAAAGAGGAGACACTACCTTTTGGGAAAATTCATTGAACAGCAATAAAATCAAGGTAGGACTCAAATGGTGTTACCAACTGACTTAAAAGATTGAGGGTATCATAATATTATTGACAAGGAATTAAAAACATAAGAGGACAGACATGGAATGGAGAAATGAAGCCTTAAATGTTTTTGTCCCATGCAATTTCCATTCACAGAATTTGGTGGTAAATTCTAATGAGGTGCCTACATATTTGATATAATTCAAACCACGAATAAAACAATCATGAAGCTCTGCAACTTTATAAAATGAAACCCTTTCATTGAAAACAAACAATAACCCAAAACAATGTTAAACTGTATCATTTAATGCGAAGGCTTAACTTGTCCAGTTTTGCATAAGTCTTGAAATCTGTGTTTTATTTTTGAGGTTGCTGCTTTTGTGTCTTGTTTTACAGTTATTTTTCAATTGAATTTGCTTTTCACAGCAGTAGAAGGCTAACTCTAACCTTAACTGTAACTCTAAGAGTGTTTCATACATAACTTTGCTTCCTCTTCATGGTTGAGTTGTTCTCAGCATGGAACAGAAAGCATAATGGAAGTAAGTCATTTTATCTGCAAAGAGCATATTCTAGTTGTTTTTAATTATCCAAAGATTCAGAAAGGAGTAGCGCCTTAACAAGCCAAAACAATCCTATGCAACAGAAAAATAAACTTCTGTATTGCCCTTCTGGGCTCCTCCCTCAATCCCAGTGTTGCTCACTTCAGTGATGCCATTGGTACCCTTGCCAGTTTCCTTCACCCTTTGGAATGTGATTCCCATTGATCAAAACATTACCAACTCCTACCTTGAAGTCCAAATGCATAGAATTTGCATAGAAAATATACAGGTGTAAAACAGTATTGCCATTAAGTCCTATTGGGTGTAAGGCCTGCCATTAATTTTTATTGATTCATTGGGGAAAGGAAAAGTGTGGTTAGCTTGCAACAGTTTTTTTTTCCTATCAAGTTCCCCTGGGCAAACTTTTCATTAAGGATGAAAATTCCTTAATTTCATAAGACATGAAGAGACTTGGCCATAGTTTCAATAGGGAAATTGTGAGCACCCTAGGACAAGCCAAATCCAAAAAACACTAGAGAATTCCTGGAAGCCTGGCACTTAGACAAATCAGCCATCAACAGGAACATAGACATAAACAACATCTACATTGCCAGTCAAAAGAGACAATCGAAAAGCCAAAAAGGGAACAAAAAAGACCAGAAGGACTCTTCAATCAATAGCCAAATGAGCAGAGATTAACATCAAGATTAACATTAGACCAACAATTAGGAAGCAAAAAAAAAAGTGCCAAATCAAAGAAATACCAAAGCAGACAAACAAGTTAGCAGTTAACAACAGCCTATTTAAATATCCACCAAGGCACTCCCAACCAACACTGACAGGCAAGCTACTAGTATAATGTGAGCAAACACCACTTTCTAGTTACTAGTTGGTAAGGCCCATCAGCAGTGGGTTCTAAAATCCTTAATTACCAGTTCTCGTGTGCAGAAGCATCTCGGGTAGATGGCGGAGCCTCCCGCCGCCGCCGCTACCAGTTCGCAGAACCGGGCCGAACCAGGAGCAACCCACCGCTGAGGCCCATGTAGCCAAACTGATAATCTTCCGCAGGAGATTTTCAATGTAGGAGTAGAATGAGATGCTGAAGAAAGGGATTGGTTTGGATGCAACTGAATATGTCTCCTCTACTGCTTCTGTCTTGTGATATCCAAATTGACAGGCTGTCCTCTGCCTGTCTGTAGGAAAGGCTAGGAGAAGCTGTTGGAAAGGGAACAATAAGGAAGGAGCCGAGGTGGCGCAGTGGTTAAAGTGCAGCACTGCAGTTCAGCAGTTCAACTGTTCAAATCTCACCGGCTCAAGGTTGACTCAGCCTTCCATCCTTCTGAGGTCGGTAAAATGAGGACCCAGATTGTTGGGGGCAATATGCTGAACTCTGTAAACCGCTTAGAGAGGGCTATAAAGCACTATGAAGCGGTATATAAGTCTAAGTGCTATTGCTATTGCTATAATAAGAGCTACAATTTTTGGATTGTAAAAATTGTATAATTATGCACTTGATAAACACTTCTTTCATTTACATAAGTTGGCACGATTTTTAAAGGTTTCACCAGTTAAATCTTATATTTTAAAATGTATATAAAATATTGTTGTTATGGTACTGTTAGGGATGTACCATTAGTTTAATTGCTATATTAATTGACTTAAATCTTTAATTGATTAATCAATGGGAGCCAATTAAGCCTCATTTAATTAGTCAGTTTATGAACAAGGGCAGGCTTGTTTATATTTGGTTTGAGTAGAGTAGCGTAAGAGCAAAATAAAAAAAGAAACAATTCTTTTAAATTCAAGTGATTGCTTTAAGTTATTAAATGGAACATTATGTTACATTTCACTCAGTCTATGAAATATTAATGCATTTTAGTAAAATGCAAGGTGATTTTAAATACAACTAGAAACCGGTGGGCACCTGAAATATTCTGCATCATACAAGGCAGATGAGAAAAATATAGAAATTCAGATCCTCGTGGAACGATTGCCCCTCAAAATTAACAGCCAGAGACTTCCAAGAGTGAGAGATACCCTAAATCAGAGCTTAGATTATTTGTGAATAGTTTTGAGTGGAATATATTTGACTCAGATTCAAAAATCCTTGCTGTAATTGCACCTGCAAGCAACAGTTCTATGTCTACTTTCCTGGGAATAAGCTTCATTGAATTTAATGGAATTTTTGAATAGATGTCTATATTGGATTATGCTGATAATTTTGAAGAGTTCAGTTGGACTATATATTCTACTTAGAAATAATCTATCGAGTGCAATAAGATTTTCCTCTGGATATGTTGTTAGTAACGGTGGGTTTTGCATGCCCCTCCAAATATTGCTGAATGTAACTCCCATCATCCCACATCATTAGTGAGGCCTGTTAGGGATTAATAACTTCTGATAAACCACACATTGCTCATCTTTGAAGCGAGGTGTGTGCATTTGTAGCCAATGGGTATGTAAATCACAGCGAGTAAAACAGAAATTGTCCATGGGTAAATCTTTACAGAAACAAGCTCTTGTAAGAGCCCCAGTAGGGCCTACAATTCAGTCTCAGATACCAAGAATTTTAATAATCTAATTTATCCTTTCCCCTCCAAATACTACTCATTTGGACAGCTCCCATGTATAACTTACATTTATGCCAATAGAAGTCAGAGAGTAAATTTGGCTGTCGAACAATATTTTAGTTATAGTGCTCATCATATTGTATTGTGACATTTGCAGTATTTTCCCAATAAGCATCACTTATGCTGAAGATCTTTTCCCTAGGCTAAAGTCAGCTCATTATTTGTACAGTAGATAAGATAGATTTGTGCTTCTGTTACCGTCATAAAATATTGCTTTACTCTTCAGAAAATTCCCCTGCACTTCCTTAGGGAGCAACATTTGTAGAGTCAGATACAGCTTAAAAAAAGGCCAAGATGCCGAACAATTCAACTTTCTGCTTCTCTGAAGAATTTGTTAGCCTTTTTTTTAGTAGAAGGAATAGTTTTTATAGATTTGCTTGATTTTTTTAAATAGTGTCAAAGATATTTAAAAGCTAATTACAAAGGCATAACATAATACTTATCTCTTGTACATGTGAATTGCTAACATCTTGGGTAAATCTTGTATGTGTAAATATTTATAGTCTTTGGGTGAATAGAGAGGGATACAATATATAAGGATGGTAATATAACTCTGGCATCTACCTCTGTAATGTATCAGAAACAATGACTCAATAACAATTGATTTGATTCTGCAAATAAAAGTAAGATCTATTAAAATGGCAGAGGTATTTACTTGTGGTATTTACGCTCGGGAGTACACTGCTGTCTGTCGATCAGTAACTTCCCCTTCACAAGACAGAAGCAATTTGTGCTTCCTGATCCCAGTTTTCTCATTAATATGTAAATGAGGCATGCCAGTTGTTAGGTTAGAAGAAAGCTGTCATGTTTATTGTGACAGATTTAATGGATGTGTTTGGATTGTGCATTCAATGTGTTTTCAAGAGCATGTCTTATCTTTGTTTAGGCAGTAAATCAAACATGTAAACAACAGTTCATTAGCATCTGTCAGAAGCTCAAAGCTATACATTGTTATAGTTGGAAATCTCTCCAGAGATAACAAACAAAAAAAAGTATATATGACTTTCTCTTGATTAGGCTGATTTTCTTTTCTCTTTTATTTACTAACTTCTGTCAAATGTTTGGACTATGGCATTGTTACATATCTGATAGTATGGAGAACAAACTTGCCGAATGTTAAACAGTTTCTCCTATCTTCTGATTAGGGCCACCTTCACTAATGTGGTGTGGTAATGGACTAGGATTGAAGTGACCCAGCTTCACCTTCAGCCTTAGGAGCTCCCTGGCTGCCTTGAGATCATTTAGTCTCTCTCAGTCCAGAGTAGGATGGTGGTGTAGGAATTCAAACAAGTTTCTGGAGAAAAGACATGATATCAATCTGATAAACAAACAAAATGTTTTCCAGATGTGCTGGGCTTCACCTTCCAAATTACTGACTGGGATATGAAAATTTAAGGTTATAGAAACAAGGTTAGGGCCATAAATAAATATATCTAAGATGTTAAATAAAGTCAGTAATGAATATTCAAGATTTGATTGTTTGGGCCTGCTTTGTACATAAGAGTACACTATTTTAAAAAAACTTGTGTGGTCAGTTATCCCATCTATAGTAGCATCACTTTTTGCATGAACTAGGATACTTGTTCAACAAACTTTGGTTTAATTAATTTAATTAAATTTAATTAAAAGTTCTTATAGGACGCCCAATCCCGTAAGACTCAGGGCGGCGTACAGCAGAATAAGAACAATAAGAAATATAATAAAACAAATTTAAAAATTACAAAATTTAAAAAAGAAAACCAATCATCCATGGGGGAATAGGATCTCTTTTCACCCCGCCTGCAGGAAGAGCCATGTCTTCACGGCTTTGCGGAAGGCCAGTAGAGTGGGGATAGTCCAGATTTCTGGTGGGAGTTGGTTCCAGAGAGATGGAGCTCCTGATGTAAGATTTTGTGTGAACACAGCCAATTTTCCATAGGACAGTAAGTTAAAACCAAATAACCAGATTATAGTAAATAATTCAGTTATCACATCACTAGAATGAGGGGGATACATATTTCATGTTATGCCCACCCATCATTCTGAATTAGCACTATATGTTGTGTAGATATTTTAGCTTACCAACTATTAAAAAAAAATGGAAGGAAGAAAAGGAATTTAATGTATTACAGATTTTCTGTTCTTTTCTGTTCTCTTAGTTATATATCATGGGAAGTCATGACTACTTTTTGTTTTAATTTGGGCCCTAGGTTTTTGTTTGGTATAGTTATAGCAGCCTAGGGAAGCTAAATATTCACTGCCTTTGAATACCAGAGAGCTCAATTAGACCATGTATTGGGAATGCAATAGTCCAATCTAATGTTATGAGATAGTAAATTTTAATGCATCTGCTGCATTATAGACTTTACAATATAGATATTGCTTTTATTTAACCAATTTATATTGGCTTTTACCAATAATTTAATTATAATAGATTGGTTCTTCCACACGAAGTTAGACAAGCAATGCAGAAGAGTACAGAATTATTAGACTCATTAAACGTTTCATCATGAAAGATTTTCCCTGTGAATCATTGAATTAGATGCATTTGACTATTACTTTCTGCTACTAATTTCTGTGTAATCTGACAAGAAAAGCTCCATGCTTACACTATGCTGAATATTATGAAAGACAGGCACATTGAATTATTATGGCAACAAAGGAGTTATATATGGATACATACTTTATATACTACTTTGTGGCTTTCAAAGTTTCCTTCTAGATCACATCATCCAAATTCACTGATATATCAGCCAATAAACAAAGCTCAGTTTCGTGTTTATTTCCAGGGGGAAATTAAAGAATGAATGGTTGGCTGGATGTTTAAAATGTTAATTTTTTCTCTCCAAAAGGGTTGAGAGAAGGATTACAAATCCTAGCCTAGTGTCATTGTAGCATTACGTTCTCATCTATCGTAGTCTTTCATTACTACTTAAAGTTAAAAAGTGTGGTTCCCAGCTGCAAAAAAAAAAATTGCTGCTTGTGGTTTAGTACTATGTAATGATGTAATCTTAATGTTACCATTTGGCATGATTTATTTATTTATTTATTTATTTATTTATTTATTTATTTATTTATTTATTTATTTATTTATTTATTTATTTATTTATACTAGTGAGATTTATATACCACCTCATAGTGCAAGCACTCTCTAAGTGGTTTACACCATTAAGCAATATATATATTTACATTGCCCCCAACAATCTGGGTCCTCATTTTACCTACCTCGGAAGGATGGAAGGCTGAGTCAACCTTGAGCCGGTGAGATTTGAACAGCTGAACTCAAATGATCATAGTCAGCTAAAGTAGCCTGCAGTACTGCTCTCTAACCGCTGCACCACCTCAGCTCATAATGGTTGATGTGACATTGAGTAAGATTTCTGAAGCATAATGTTTTGGTAAATTGCCCTAAGTTTCATTGTAATGTTAATTTTGCAACATATTTTGGGTGTGTTTCTATTTTAGTATTAAAAAGCTGTAATTTTAAGATATCTAGCAAGCTATATCTCTGTAAAGTTTATAACAATGAATGTGTGTGTGTGTATGAAGAGAAGCAATACAGTAACTATTCATTCTATAACATCAAGATAATTATGTCACCAATTATTTTTGTCTTAGGTTTCTTAAAGTTCATAGCCCCAATTCCTCTTATGCTACTAGCTGAAATACTCATAGAATAACTCAGCAGTCTCATTCATCCTAGACCTAGAGGACAGACAACTTGTATTCTGTCTTGGGTCTGCGGGGAATGCGGCTGATAGTAAGATCACTGAAATGTTCAGACTGATATTTCTGGGTTAATGTATTTCAGTTTGGGATAAATGAAAAAGAATAGAATGAGTGCCTAAGAACATTGCAGTTTACAGTACTCCTGAAAAAAAAGATCCTTCAAATGAAAAAAAAATCAGATTTTAGAGACACTAATTTTTAAAGGGGTAGATTGGATAACTTAAATTTTTGTCCACATTTTGTTCTTTAGTCTTTCCCAAATATAGAAATATAGATTGAAAATATTCAGCCTTGCTCGCTCTGGACTAGTGAATGAGATAGATTCTGTCTCTAGTTGTCATGAGTGCTTTGAAAGTAAATTGGAGACCAACAGCTTTGATTACTAATGGAGATAATACTATGAATAGAACCTCACTTATTTGTAGACTTACAACTCAATATGACAAGGTTGACACTGGCAATGCTGAGCAAGGAAACTAACTGAACAGCCCTGTGCACTTATTTGAGTTTTAATACCTTGTTTTGACTTCCTCTCCATAAACATTTTGAAGCAAATGCTGGAGGAAATTAAATATTAGCCCCAGTGGGGTACCCCATGGTTCTGTCTTAGCCCTGGTACTCTTCAACATCTTCATAAACTATTTAGATGAGGGGATAGAAGGAGAACTCATCATATTTGCAGACAACACCAAGAATGAGGGAATAGCCAACACTTGAACACAGAAAGATCTTGACAGACTTGAACAATGCCGCCTATCCAACAAAATGCCATTCAGCGGTGAGAAAAATACTGTGTACAGTGTATATTTCCCAAAATGAATTCTTCCCTGATTTTCTATAACTTGATGAGGTCTATATATTCCATCTCATGCAATTATTAAATAATATTATACAATGTGGCTTCTGCTGTTTTTTAAATAGCACATACAGTAACTAGAATTAGCTTTTCACTTTGATAATGCAAAGATAGCCATGTTTTTCTATACTTCTACCCTCGTCTGAGTTTTACATGTCAGAGATACACATGCCATTCAAATCTTGCTTCTTGACCCAAGAATAATTTCATAATTGCAACATCTACCAGTGACTACCGGTAATTCATTTAGTCTGCAGTTTCAAAAAGTAACCATCAGCCCTAGACGTAATTATTGTAAAAACTGGCAGAGTTTTTTAAATTTATCTGCTTCTTTCCTTCTCTTGCCTTTAGCACCAGCTCACCTGATAAAGAGTTCTAGAGAAATCACAAGTTTACACATACTTTTGGAGCATATTGGTTGATCTCAATTAAGCTATTTGTTAATTATGGAGTTATTATTTTCCATTCCTGACCTTTATTATGTACTTTGAATTATAGAACTCTTGAGAATGGCTTTGTGAATGGATCCTTCCATATAATAACCAGCCCCTCCACTCTTCATAGCCCTCCAACAGAACACACAGATAAATGTGATTACTTCATTCCTCCAGTTTTCTTTATTTGACAATATATTTTGGGTGGGGGTGAGGTGCTTCCAGACAAGTGAAATCCAACTCTCTTTTTTAAACCAACTAGCCATCTATTACTAAATTCCAGCTTTTTATGCCCTTTGTGTTAGACCACTTCATATGTTAATAAATGTCAGCAAGGCCCAGTGGATGGCACTGTTGGTCTTTGATGAGCTGGGCCCGAATCCCTGATCAATTGGAAATTCATTGGGCAAGGACAGATATGTCCCTGTTGATCAGTTCTAGCTTTCCTTCTGAAAAATGGGAATAATGAAACAAGCAAGGTAATTGTTTGTAAACCATGTTGAATATCACCAGCCATTTCAACTTAAAGGTAATCAGACAGTTAACTTACAGAGGGCTTACACTGAATGATTTCTTTTTTACAGTAGTCTTGAATTCAGAGGAATGTCAAAAGAATGTCAAGATCATGATAATACCCATTTTACAGATAGGAAAATTAAGAATTTTTGATTGTGACCTATCCCAAGTACAGAGCAGCATTGTGTTTCCCACAAATATCAATATTCCCATTGACATACAACCACTAGGTTATCCGTCCCAGATATGTGTGTGTGTGTGTGTGTGTGAGAGAGAGAGAGAGAGAGAGTGAGAGGGGGGGGGAGAGAGATGCACACATATATAGTTAGAATCTTGTAATAAGAAAAAATGAATAATAACATGTTATAGAGAATTCAATATGAAATTAAATGTTTTAAGGCACAAAGACACCTTGGTGACCTTCAAGTATTTTGGATTCCATTATCTATTTGTATACAGCCTGGTCAGAGACAAGAGATTATGATAGCCACCATTTAAATCATCTAGGGGTTACCATGAGGCCTATTCCTATTCTAAGAATCATTTACTAAAGGATGAACTACATATATAGTAGTAATTCTGTAGGGCACTGTTTACCAACCTGTTTCCCCCCCCCATCTCCCTCCCTCTTTCCATAAAGGATTTGAGAAACAGTAGCTTTCCATATATTTCTGAGCTACAGCTTCAGCACAATTGGCCTTGGTGGATGCTGCTGCTAGAAGTTATAGTTAAACAAACTCTGTTTTGCATCAAAAAGCAGATACAAAAGAGAGTAAATAAATAGTAAACACAAAAGTAACCTGAAAATGTGTATTGGTGTTGGGGCCAGAGTCCTTAGTATTCCACTAAGAACATACACACACATATGCAAAATGTGTATGTGTGTTTAAAAAAAACTGTTTTATTTTTTCCAACAAATCATTTGCTTCTATTGTTCAGTCTTAGATAATGTAACAAAGAAAAAATTATTTGTCTTTTTTCATATTTTGAGAGATTCCATCAATATTGTTTGGACTTTATTGTGCATCTAATTATCTGTCTATTCATTCCAAAATCAGTTATTTTGCAAACCTGTGTTATCACTTCAGATGCACTGACTTCTTAACAAGGAGTCAAATCTGCAGCACTTTGCATAAAATGTATTCTGAAAAGTAGGCTCACCGAGGATCATGACTGTTAAATCCACAGCTAGTAGGCCATAGGTACAGGAAGATCCAGTGATGTTTGAACTGCAGAAGTCTTCAAGAGACCCAGCCAAAGTGGAAATGAGTTTTAGCCTCTAAATTGGAGCCGTTTGCTCTAAGGTAGACTTTCCCCAAACTGGTGAACCCCTTGTGGTGTTTGACTTTAATTCATGTAATCTTCGCTAAATACAGGGATGATGGGAGATAAAGTTCAAGACATTGGGAGAATACCAAGTTGGGAAAAATCTTTTTTAAAAGGAAGAGCCACTTTAAATATTAGAGGTGTTTTCATTAATATAAACTTCCTTGAGGTTTATGGGACAGTTTTGACTGAAATACGTTGGGTGATTCTGACCCCTCCGCTATAGGAGTTATAACTTGGCTTGGCTCTTTTCTGCCTTTGGTAGCATCCTACTCGACTCCCTGACTGAACTCCTTGGAAGGTGGGAGGAGTCTCTTTCCAATCTGTAATCAGATGACAATTTCCATAATGTAAGGAGCAGGACTCATGAGAGAAGAGCATCAGCAGATGTCAAAATAGGAAGAATATTATTCACAGAAAATATTGCCAATGCTTCACACCTTGAAATTAATGCATGCTCATGTTAGTGTTTACCTTGACCGTACAATACTAGGAAAATCAAAAGCGCTTTGGGTACCTATGTAAAGTTAGCTTCCCAAGAGACAAGCCAACACAAAACTACAGTGCAGTCAAGGCACAACTAGCTTATCATTCCTTTGTTTCTTCTTTTCCCAAGGTCCTTACAATTTAATCAGAACTTCTTAATAGAACATGAATTTTAAATTGCAGTCATTTCTTGCCAAATAGCCACAGGCTTTTTTTGCCTCTGAAAATACATCTATTATTTCCTTTTTTCTTAAAACTTACTAAAATAAAATTAATTCTTTTATGAGCCATATTGTTCTCAACCAAAACACTTTTCTGTAAAACCTTGTTTATCATTCATCTTTTGGAAGCCAATTATCTTCTTTATACAAGTAATAGTGAATGTTTCACAATTAGCAAATGAGAAGAGCATATAATTAAAATTACAATGGATATTCTATGGCTGGATTTAAAAAAAAAGAACAACACCCCCACACATCACATCTATACATGGACATCATATTTCAAGGCAATGTTCTCATTTGTTATTTCATTAATAATTGTATATAAATGTTAACAAGGAGTATTGGAAACAAAGATGTTTTATTTGTTCATTAGTCAAAAATTCTCTTGATAATATAAGGGAAGGACCTTATACTTTAACAGAAGAATGACCCAAGTCAAATCAATGTCAAACTGTATAGGCTATAATTTATTTGACAAATCAATGTCAAACTGTATAGGCTATAATTTATATATTGACTTGATTACCTCTGTGTAGATTTGGCAAAGTTATGTAACTCTAAAGCTACCACAATTCTTATTAGGCCAATGAATAGTTAGACGTACACGAGTTAGCTATTGTACCTCAGTATATAAGAAAGAAAATACACAGAATTTTCTAAGTCAGTACTGAAATAATTTTATTAATACTTTCAATATTTAAGGTTGAAATCCTATAATTTATGGAAGGATATTTTAGAGATCCTACAATTATTTGGATGTCCCTCTCCAGGATTAGAAAGAGAATGCTGATCTTGGGAGAAACTCTAACTCTAGATATTGCCTCCTTATTTTCAGATGCTCGGAAAAGCGGAATGAATAAATATGAAAGATAAAAATGTTGTAGCTCTTCTACATTTCACCAGTCAAGGCAGGTCTTCTATGCCATGCATAGAACTGACATACATTAATTTCCATAAATTGCCTCTCTTGAAAACAGTTATTTATAAGAAAAAAAAAAGTTTAGAAGCAAATGATTGGGCTGCCAGAACTGGGTTGCAAATGTTCAGATGAGCACTAGATGGCAGAAGTAGAAATACAAAAACTATCATTTTTGCTGCCATCTTGTGGTCATTGTGTATCCCCCCCCAGGTCTAGTAATCCCTGTCCAGAAAGGGATCTGGCAAAACACTAAGTTTCTTGGAAGTTTTACAATTTGAGTTTTCCAAGAAGGAAAAGAGAGATTGCTTATATAAGCCTCTTAAAAAAAAAAAGAAGAAGCCTATCACATATTTCCTAGGAACAGGTGCAAAGTTGCCATGGGCATACAAGAAACCTGGAGTCTACCTGAGGCAAGTAAGTCCTAAGCATGAAAAGTAAAAGTAATGCTAAACAATGAAAGAGCTAATGTAACATAGTTTTAAGAACATGAAGTAAGAAACTTGTGCTAAATTTTAACTTAACCATGAGCTTGCAGGATACCATTATTTCAGAATATTTCAGAACCAGATTATTTCTCACTTCATATCTATAATATGGTTATAATTACTGGTCTACTTTCTAGGGCAGGGGTGTCAAACTGGCGGCCTGTGGGCTGGATGCGGCATGTGCAGGCCACACCTACCCCAGCTCCACGAAGGGAAAAAACCAACACGATACGTCACGTGACGGCAACGTGACGTGGCGATTTTGATACCCGTGTTCTAGGACTTTTATAAGAACAAATTATCAAAAGAATACTTTCATTATCCAATAATTTCAAGCTGTTATCTCCTTGGTGTAGGGAAAACCCCCATTATTAAGAAGAATAAATTGGGTTTGGCATACTGTTTCACCATTTGTTGTATCTGAAAATGTCTGTGATTGTTTTAGTCCCTGGATGCCAAACTGATCCCTGTGATCATCAGTGTTGACGATGGCATTCTCTGCATGCCGGCCTGGGTCTTTAACCTACAGATTGCCGTAGAGTCCTGTAAGAATCTTTTTTTCTTAATAGGAAGCTAATCTAGTACAAAGAAAAGCTCCAATTTGAGTATAATCTTAATTCCCACATAGATCTTCATTAGAAAAGAGAACGATGCATGCTTACAGCCATTGTTGAGAAGTGGGCCCTTCTAAGAGGGTAGAAATTACTTTTATGATTAGCCACGTCTGCAAAGGCAACCATTTTGTAAGCGCATCCACAATCATTCTCTCAATAACAGCTGTAACTGTTTCCTAACAGTTTCTGGGGACTAGAAGTCACATAGGACCAATTTGCATAAGCATATTTGAAGATTTGTGAACATAATTTTTGTGAATAAAACACATCATCGATTAACTTTTTATCTTACATATACAATGTTCCAGATTGCCTATGCAAAGTGCAGTGTTCAAATAGTGGTAGAATTTTCCCACTAGGCTACAAACCAGGCAGATGACTATCTAAAACAATGGACATGGGACAATCCTGCCAGAGGCTGTCTATTCAACAATTCCATCAGCAGCTGCAATCAATAATAGAAACGGTTCATCATATCTTTAATATGGAAAACAATGATTTCATATGGCCATCGCTGAGTTAAGGACGACGCTGATGTTTGTTTGTTAAATTATAAGAAGATCCACAACGGTGCCCATTTCAACATCCCTGTCTGCAAATTAATCCCTTAAAACAGAAATAAATCAGGAATGCAAATCTTGCATCCAAATTATAAAATGGGCTTCAACATCACTAATAAAACTGCAGAGAAACTTTCCATAAATGTGTGTGCATGGAAAAAGGTAGAAGTGGACAAGGAGATGTTACACCATAGCAAGCTTTGGGACAGTGCCACTAGGAAGTGCTGTCACATTTCACAGGCGGTTTCCATTTAATGTCTATAAACACTTACTTCTTTTACATCTGGGGATCAACATCACCTTATAATTCTGTTCAGTTAAGTGGCACAACACTGCATCAAACATAAAAAGCAATCTACATTTCATTTTAATGATAGTACTTTTGCAGCAATATTTGGTGTCAGTATGCTCCATTCTTAACCATTTGGGGGCCATTACAGGCAGTAATAGACATGTATAATTAGTGCATTTTTAAGACATAAATTGCTGCCTTTGGGGCCACTAGATACAACAGCTACAATCTGTCATGCCACATCTCATTCTCTTCTCTGCGTTTGATTGTTTAAGAAAATTAACTAATAAAAATCATGCTTATAATAATTGCAACATTAGGATTGTTTCCTTAACCAACAAAGAGAAAAATATCAGCACCAGATGGCTTGCTTCATATTAATGATCATAGAGCAATTTTTGTCTTCAGAGATTCAAATGAACACATAAAAGACAGAACTATGTCCTCTAGCTGTGGAACAGAAGAAATTAATTGGATGAAAATTTGATCTCATTGAAGACATTTGGAATGTTATTATTGATTTGAATATGTAAGAACTGCCATCATTAAATTCTAAGTAAAACCCAAACACCGTGTATCTTCTAGATTATCGTGATAATCACTATATAGCATCAAGTACTCTCACATTCCCTCAATACCTGGCTGCTATTTTGATATAGACATGTCACATTGGTGAATATACATGACAGGCTATAAACAGTAAACAAGAAATAAAAAGGAATGCTATTTTTCCTCAATTTACACTAAGCCCTGCTATACTAATCCTTCCTCTTTCTTTTCTTTAAATTCCCATCTCTTTAGTGTTTACCTATCTTTTTATCTGTCCATGTGTGTTACCTACCAACCAAACTACCAACCAAACTACCAGATTAATTGCAGGTAGTCCTGTAATTCATTTAGTGACCATTCAAAGTTACAACAGCACTAAAAAAGTGACTTATAACCATTTTTCACAGTTATAACTTTTGCAGCATCTCCATGATCATGTGATCAAAATTCAGATGCTTGGCAACTGGTTCATACTTATGACCGTTGCAGATTCCCAGGGGTCAGGTGATCACTTTTTGCAACCTTCTGACAGGCAAAGTCAATGGGGAAGCCAGATTCACTTAACAACCAGGTTACTAACTTATCAACTGCCGCGATTCACTTAACAACTGTAGCAAGAAATGTTGTAAAATGGAGCAAACTTCACTTAACAAATTATTTATTTATTTATTTATTTTGGTTTTCTTATATGCCGCCCTACTCCCGAGGGACTCAGGGCGGCGTACAGCAAAGAAAATACAAGAAACCAGCAATAAACATAATTAAAATCAAATACAAAAATTAAAAATTCCAATATTAAAAACATCCATCCACCAAACATACCCGGGGGAGAGCTCAGCTGGATTCGTCTCTAATCCCCTGCCTGCAGGAAAAGCCATGCCTTGACGGCCTTTCAGAAGGCCAACAGGGTCGGGATGGTTCAGGTCTCTGGGGGAAGTTGGTTCCAGAGCACGGGCCCCCCCATAGAGAAGGCTCTCCCCCTAGGGCCCGCCAGCCGGCATTGCTTGGCTGACGGGACCTGGAGGAGGCCAACTCTGTGGGCCCTAACTGGTCGAAGGGAAGTATGAGGCAGAATGTGGTCCCGGAGATAGCCTGGTCCTAAGCCATGAAGGGCTTTAAAGATGATGATCAACACCTTGAATTGCACCCGGAGACCGATGGGCAACCAGTGCAGCTGGCAGAGTATAGGTGTCACGTGGGTGTACCTTGGCACACCCACCACAGCATGCGCAGCCGCATTTTGCAACTACATAAATTCTCAACTACATAAATGTTGGGCTCAATTGTGGTCGTATATCAAGTACCTGTACTGTTTTTCCAAAACAAAGGAACAGTTTCTAGATCAGGGGTCCCCAAACTTGGCAGGTCCTGATATCCAAGGCTTGGGTTTATCTAGAACAGAGGTCTACAAACTTGGCAACTTATAACAACAAACATAGCTGGCTGGAGAATTCTGGGAGTTGAAGTCCACAAGTCTTAAAGTTGCCAAGTTTGAAGACCTCTGTTCTAGATAAACCCAAGCCTTGGATATCAGGACCTATCAGCTCTCCAAGGTGCTGATCACAACTGATTGTCAGTTAGAACAGAGTTGCTGCTTCTTTCTATCCAACCATATAGATGGAAGAGTCTAAACTCCAATTGCCTATCTGGCACAGGGAGATATGGAATCATTTGGTAGATCTCCCCCTCCCCCTCACCCCCTATTTATTATACCAGTAGTGAGGAACAGCATCACAAGTTTTAAAGCAAATTTATATAACAATACTCGCAACAGTGTAATTTTCATGCCCAGAGAATCCCCTTGTTACGGAAAATACCCAGGTTCCCAAATAACATATTTAAAAAGTATCTTTATGAAAATGGCAGAGACATGTCATCCCATGCAGGTTGTACTATCAAAAATTAACTTTAGGACTGTTTCTATATTAATATTAACCAAAGAAATGACATGTGAAACATCAAAAGATGATAATGCCCCGATTCAAACTTTACTGGAAGTTAATAATTAGAAAAGGGTCTGTAGGGCTAGATAAATAAATATGTTGGAAAATATAGCTACCAGTAGTTGTCATCATGTACTAATATGCTAGTTACACTGACTGAGAATTCTAGGGCTCGTAGTACCAATATTTTACATTTCAATAAAGGAGGAAACATTACACAGTTGTGCAGTGTGAATATCCCACTTATCGTTTTACCATTGTAAATGCTGTGATATGAGACATTTATATCTATATATTTAAGATTATAGATTGAAGTTCATTTTTCCTCTATTCTCATCTAGATTCATCCAGTGTCACAGAATAATAATAATAAAGATAGGCTTTGTATTACCTGAATGATGGTTGATCATACTATTAGTAATTAGTGGGAAATAGCTTAATCACACCTTTTAGGCTCTTCACATATTCTCAGGGAACACAAAGAGATCCATTATATCATTTTTTAGAAAGCTGCATAAGTTTGTTATATAAGAAGCTAATAATGTTTGGATGCTTAATTTGAAGCAAATTTGTAAACAAAAAAATTAGATATTGAGTGGAAAATTCTAACCTTGATGTACACAGTGAAAGATATAAAATTCAAAATAAAATGATCTTTGGGTTTAATCATTGGAAGGACAGAGTAAAGAGAAAGATTTTAAAAGTAATATTGACTCAGATCATAAATTAATCTCCCGCATAGGAAAAAATGAAAGTCATTAAATGTCATTGTCTTATTTTAAAATGCAGCAATATCCTGTCTGATTGTAGATATTTAAAGTTAAACAGAAATCCTATCTTCAGTCTTCTGTAAGGAAAATTGAGAGAGATTATCCAATTATGGGTAATAATGGAGAGAGAAAAATCCAAGAATAGGAAAAAAAATCAGGTGAGTTATAGAGGAGTGATTTGTAATCAGTCACTCAAGACGTTACATGATACACTAAACACAAATGGAAATGAAATATATGCACACACTTGAGGTAGTTTAATTGTGTATATCTATCCTTTTGCACAGTAGGCAATATATGGGCTATCTCTGTGCACAAAATCCTCTGGATTGATCTCTGTGGGTGGAAACAAGCAAAAGGCAATGCCAATTATTGAATGAAGTTCAGATCCAGCAATGCATAGTACTCTGGCAATTCAGGGAATATTGAAATATTTTGTAGGTTGGTTTTAAAGTTTGGTTTAAAGCTGGAATACAATCCTGGCTTGTTTTCAAGTGCTTTCTCAGCTTATTTTGTTGCTTGTATGAAGGAAAAAAATGAAGCAGCAGAACAAAAGGGCACTTGATTTCATTCTTCTGAAATCGGAGAAAATGGCTGTAACTTGAGAGCAAAAATATAATTTTGGATAGCCTCTCTACCCTCCCAGTATTGTCCATGGCCAGAACATTTCAAGGCTCAGAAACCTTGATCTTAAGAACAAACCAAACAAAACCACTAGGGCAGAAGATTAACAGATTAACAGAGTTGGAAGGGACCTTGTAGGTCATCTAGTCCAACCCCCCGCTCAAGCAGGAGACCCTACACCATTTCTGACAAATGGCAGTCCAATCTCTTCTTGAAAGTCTCAAGTGATGAAGCTCCCACAACTTCCGAAGGCAAGCTGTTCCATTGGTTGATTGTTCTCACTGTCAGAAAGTTCCTCCTTATTTCTAGGTTGAATCTCTCCTTGATCAGTTTCCATCCATTATTCCTTGTCTGACCTTCAGGTGCTTTGGAAAATAGCTTGGCCCCCTCCTCTCTGTGGCAGCCCCTCAAATATTGCTATCATGTCTTCCCTGGTAATTCTCTTCTCTTATCTTCACTAGACTAGCCAGGTCCAGTTCCTGTAACCATTCTTGATATATTTTAGTCTCCAGTCCCCTAATCATCCTGGTTGCTCTCCTCTGCACTTTTTCTAAAGTCTCAACATCTTTTTTATAGTGTGGTGACCAAAACTGGATGCAGTACTCTAAGGTGTGGTCTAACTAAGGCTTTATAGAGTGGTATTAGTACCTCACTTGATCTTGATTGTATCCCTCTGTTAATGCAATTTAGGATTGCATTGGCTTTTTTGGCTGCCGCTGCACACTGCTGGTTCATATTTAGTTGGTTGTCTACTAAGACTCCAAGATCCCTCTCACAGTCACTGCTATTAAGCCTGGTTTCACCCAGTTTATATGTATACTTTTGGTTTTTCTTACCTAAGTGTAGGACTTTACTTTTCTCTACATTGAATTTTATTTTGTTAGATAGGGCCCAGTTTTCAAGTCTGTCAGGATCCATCTGGATCTTGAGCCTATCTTCTAGGGCAGAGGTCTCCAACCTTGGCAACTTTATGAGGTGTGGACTTCAATTCCCAGAATTCCTCAGCCAGCATGAGGAATTCTGGGATTTGAAGTCCACACCTCATAAAGTTGCCAAGATTGGAGACTTCTGTTCTAGGGTGTTAGCTATTCCTGCCAGCTTAGTATCATCTGCAAATTTCCCCTTCTATTCCCTCATCTAAGTCATTTATGAAGATATTGAAGAGTACTGGGCCTAAGACGGAACCTTGTGGTACCCCACTGCTTACTTCTCTCCATGTCGACTTAGACCCATTAAGGACTACTTGTTGAGTACTGTTTGTCAGCCAGTTGTGAATCCATCTGGTGGTGAAGCTGTCTATCCCACTTTTTTCAAGCTTACGAAGAAGTAGGTTGTGGTCTAGTTTGTCGAATGCCTTGATGAAGTCCAAATATATTATGTCCATAGTATTTTGCTGGTCTACTAATTTAGTCACTGTGTTGAAGAATGAAATAAGATTGGTTTGGCATGATCTGTTTTTAACAAACCTGTGCTGGAAACTTTACTCATTTTTAGGTGTTGGCAGATCTGTTTTTTTAATTATCTTTTCCAGTATCTTCCCGGGTATTGCAGTTAGGCTGATTGGTCTGTAGTTTCCTAGGTCTGTTTTTTTCCTTTTTTGAAGATGGGAACCACATCAGCTCTTTTCCAGTCCTCTGGTAGTTCCCCGGTGTTCCAGGATTTTTGAAAAATGTGGTGCAGTGGTTCTTAGATGACATCTGTCAGCTCCTTTAGAACTCTGGGATGTAATCCATCTGGTCCTGGTGATTTGTATTCATCAAGATCAGACAGGTGTTCTCTTACTATTTTTTTGCTTATTTTAACTTTTGTTTCCAGTCTGTTTTTTACAGTTATGTTTCTGGTAGGTTGGGCTATAGTTTCTTTTTGCGTCAAGACCGATGCAAAGAATGGGTTAAGCAGCTCTGCTTTCTCTCTGTTGCCTGTTACTTCCTTGCCATCTTCTCTATTTAGTGGATCGACTGTTTCCTTGATTTTTTTCTTGTTATTTATATGTTGGAAGAAACTTTTTTTTATTATCTTTGACTTTTGTTGCAAGTCTTTGTTCATTCTGAG
The DNA here is from genome assembly GCA_023053685.1 of Diadophis punctatus similis. Taxonomy (NCBI): domain Eukaryota; kingdom Metazoa; phylum Chordata; class Lepidosauria; order Squamata; family Dipsadidae; genus Diadophis; species Diadophis punctatus. Next base: position 23,931,700 of record JALIGW010000005.1, on the reverse strand, counting down.
CCTTTGCTTTCCTGACTTCGTCTTTGCAGATTCTGGCTATTGGCTGATATCCTGCCTTAGTTATGTGTACCACTTTCCATTTTTTGTATTTGTCCTTTTTATCTTTCAATTTGTCAGAGAGATTTTTGTGCAGCCATGCTGGTTTCTTCTTGGATCTCTTGTTTTTCTTTCTCAGTGGTATTGTGCTGGTCTGGGCTTTTATGATAATATTTTTCAATTTCCCAAGATTCTTGAGTTGTTTTCCCCTTTAGGATTTTTATCCAAGGAATCTTTCCCAACTGCTCTCTAAGTTTATTAAAATCAGCTCTTTTAAAAACTAAGTCTCTGGTATCGTTGTGTTCTATTGTTTGTGTTTGCATTATGTTGAATTCTAGTATGACATGGTCACTCTCACCCAATGTTCCTGCAGTTTCAACTCCCTCTATCACTTCTTCTCTGTTTGTAAGTATTAAGTCCAGTATGGCTGTCCCTCTAGTTCCCTCCTCTACCTTTTGGACAACAAAGTTGTCAGCTAGGTGATTTGATTTCTCACTTGGTGCAGAATTAGTTTTCCAATTGATATCAGGGTAATTGAAGTCCCCCATTACTATTGTAATGTGTTTCCTACATATGTTTGTTAATTGGTTGGCAAAAAGGATATCTATTTTTTCTGCTTGATTGGGTGGCCTATAGTATACACCTATGGCCATTTTTCTTTTATATTGACCCATATGCATTCTGGGAGGTTTTCATCTTCGGTTTCATGCAACTCTGTAGCAATATAGTGGTCCTTTACAGACAGTGCAACTCCACCTCCTCTTTTAGGGGGTCTGTTTTTTTTAAAGAGTTTGTATCTTCCCGTCGTGGGTTTCGTCCCACGAAGTTTCTGTTATTCCAACTATGTTGTATCTACCTTCGTGTATTAATAGTTCAAGTTCATCCTGTTTGTTCCCCAGACTTTGTGCATTTGTATATAGGCACTTAAGATCTTTATGCTGACTCTGGGATGAGGAGAGCTGAAAGGGAAGTTTAGATCAGCTATTTGGACACCTAGAACAATTTCCATCCTTCTGCTTGCTGAATTTTGGAACCCTCATCAATAAATAGAAGGACTGCCTTTTCGTACTCAGAAATGGGATGATCAGTCTGCAAAATGTAATTATATTCAATGGAATAATATGGAATTACTGTTTCTGATGGTGGTTAAATAATAATGATTATAATTAATATAACAGGCAGAAAAACGACAGATTTCAGCTAGCATACTAAAATAGGCTAGGACAGAGAAGGAAGGAAGATAATGAAACAAAGATAACATTTTAGCTTTTGCCTTGCTGAGAACACTGAAGAGTAATGCTATCATTTGAGAGAGAAAGAGAGCACGGAGGTGAAAGTGGTTTAGGGGACAATACAATAAATTCTGCTTTCTGCATACTGAGTTTGCGATTATGACAAATCATTGAAGCAGAAATAGCTGTAAGGCAGTTAGGAATATTAGTAAGGGTAGAGGAAGATATGAGGAAACAGAAAGGCAGCCCTGGATATCATCGGTGCAACAAAGCTACTGCAGGCCAAAACAGGAGATCAGATTGCCAAAAGAAAAAAATGTACAATTGACATAGCAAAGACCTAGGCCTAGGATCACAACACCCCCCCCCCAAACCCCCCCCCTAGGATCACCAAAGAACTACTCCTAGGAAAAGAAAACTGAGAGAAGCAAAACATGTTTTATAAAACTAAGAACAAGCCATCAAATAAACAAAAAACATTGAAGCTGTTTTGGGAAGGCATATTTATAGAACTATGCGGGGACACGGTGGCTCAGTGGCTAAGATGCTGAGCTTGTCGATCAGAAGATCGGCAGTTCAGCGGTTCAAATCCCTAGTGCCGCGTAACGGAGTGAGCTCCCGTTGCTTGTCCCAGCTTCTGCTAACCTAGCAGTTTGAAAGCACATAAAAATGCAAGTAGAAAAATAGGGACCACTTTGATGAGAAGGTAACAGCGCTTTGTGCGCCTTCAGCATTTAGTCATGCTGGCCACATGACCACAGAGATGTCTTTGGACAGCGCTGGCTCTTCGGCTTAGAAAGTGAGATGGGCACCACCCCTAGAGCTGGAAACGACTAGCACGCATGTGCGGTGGAACCTTTATCTTTACCTATTTATAGAAAAATAGGCTATGAGGATAATTTCCGTATTGGCTATCATCCTATTTTTTTTTCCACTGAGCACTTTTTCTTCTTAACTATTTTGTTCTAATCCCCTGTGTTATATCTACATAACCAATTCTATCATGTCATTCTCTTTTTCAAAATGTAACACCATTCTCCAGTTGTGGTTCTTTTTTAAAAATAATATTTTCCAGGTTATATTACTATTCTGGATATAGTTGATCAGTTTCTCACTGGGGGGAAATAGGAGTTCCATTATTTATCTAAAGGGAAGACATAAAGATAACTATGCTTTTAATGTTTGCATCATAGCTCTTTAAATCTGAGGTACTTGCAAATATGAAATTTAAATAGACATTTACAATACAATTATACATCCTATGTACTTGGAAGTGAATCTCCTTGAGTTTAGGAGGGCTCATACCTAGATAAGTGAAATTCAACTTTATATTCTACACATTTTGAATAGCCCTATTGAGTGCAGTGGAACTTTCTTCCACATAAGTATATACTCTACAGCAGAGGTGTCAAACTCAATTTCATTGAAGGCTGCATCAGGGTTGTGTTTGACCTCGAGGGGCCGGGGTGGGCATGGCTGGGGTGGGCATGGCCAGCTCAACATAACTTGTGTCAGGGGCACCTATGGTAGCCCGAGCGCTCTGCCAGCGAAAACAGGCTCCTGAGTTCCGTTTTCGGCTGTGACGGCCTCCTGCAACCCTCTTCCAGCGAAAACGGAGCTCAGGGGGCGCACGTCCTGAACTCCGTTTCCGCTGGCAGAGGCACCATAGGCCGGTCCATTGCTATTTCCAGGGTGGCCCTGCAGACCAGATTTAAGCACCCCGTGGGCCAGATGTAGCCCACGGGCCTTGAGTTTGACACCCCTGCTCTACAGAATTAAAAACTTTTTAAACAAATAGACTTTCATTATCATAGTCCACCTTTTAAGCATTTGGTATTTTAATGTATACCTTTTAAATCTGGAGAACCCAGTGAAGATATACATTAGAATGATTTTGAGATCATAGTTTGCTTCTGGTTCTCGAGATAAATATCCATTCTAAAACTAAAAAGGTTCATTTGGGAAACTCCTACTACCATATTTTTCGGCGTATGAGACGCACCGGAGTATAAGACGCACTTTAGTTTTTGGGGAGGAAAATAGGGGGAAAAAATCTGCCTACCAGGTATTCATCTGGCTAACGTCCTTAGTCTGGTCAGCTTCAGCACATTATTTTATCCCCTGGTTAGGACTTAAAAAAACCTTCTTCGGAGAGAGTAACAATGAAAGAGCCTGCAAGCCAGTAAGAGCTGGGAAGATCATTAGCACCTGGTTAGGGCTAGAAAAAAAACTTATTTGGAGCAAGTAAAGCAATGAAAAAAACCCTGCAAAGACTTAGGGCTGGAAAAACATTCTTTGGAGAGAGTAACAATGAAAAAGCCTGCAAGGTAAGAGCTGGGAAGATCGTTAGCACCTAGTTAGGGCTGGGAAAAAAGCTCCGAAAAAGCTACATTCAGAGTATAAGACACACCCAAATTTTCAGCCACTTTTAGGGAGGAAAAAGGTGCGTCTTATACTCCAAAAATACGGTACTTGTTATTTAGCAGCAGTCATCAGCACGCAAATTGAAATGCACAATTTCTACCTGAAGTATTGCTTTTGAATCTAAAGTCATTATTTCCACAGTACAATTAAGGACAGAAGAGTGTCTGATCCATTCTCTGCCTTAAACAAACAAACAAAAAAGTAATAACATTATGTGTGATACTGTGTATACCCAAAGCTAAATATGTTGATTTTCTCAAAATCTAATTTAAAGCTTAATGATCCTTTTTATTTTGCACAATCTCTTTGTGAAAAGATACAAACAAAACAATTCTAGAGCTAGACTTTTTCTTTAACAATCTGATCCCTAACTATCGGATCTCTGAAAAGAAGTTTACAATAAACTCAAGTGATCTACATTAAGTGACATTATTCTGGTGATCTACATCTCATATACTTTGATTTGTCATCCAGTTACTTCAACTTTCAAAATTAAATTTCTCTCTAATTTTGAAATTGAATCAAAATTTTCAATGAAGAATGTTCTTTCTGACATACAGTATTTCTTTTATCAGACATACCTTGATTATTTTATCTACCTCTTCGCCTGAAAAAAAAATAAAAATAAAAGATGGCTAAATGATGGCTATATAACACAAACTAGTACATACCAAACTTGCCAAGAAAATGACATATTCCTATTTTTTTTTAGTCAAGGTTTTTAACTGAAGGCTCTTGACTAAACTTTGTAGGCAGAGATTAGAGGAATTGTCCTTATAAGGATTACCAATATGTTAAAAAGAAACAAAAAACTAAAAGTAGGTTTAAATGTGCAATTCTTTTTCTGTGGAAGGAAATTAAAAAATAGAATCTCTAGAGATCTTGAGATAAGCTATGAGATAAGTAGGGTAAGCTGGCCAAATTCTCAGGCAATATTAAATTATTCAGAGTAGTAAAATCCAAAGATGATTTGAAGAACTCCAGAAGGAGCTCATCCCCCAAACAGAAAAAGTTATTCAATTTAAATATAAACTATGACAAGTCTAACTGCCGTAATCCTTCGATGGAATCTGAATTCTCTGTACCTAACCAGGAAGAATTCTTTGTAACTAACCTTGGAGTCAGACTGGAGAACCCAATGAAGATTTTGACTCAGTGTATGGCAACTGTGAAAAAGAAAGTAGCATGCTAGAGATAATTAGAAAAAAAATGAAAATAAACTGCCATCATTGTAACGTTATTATACAAATGTATATCTAGAATACCACATACTGTATAATTCAAGTTACTATGTTTGACAATAGCAATAGCAATAGCACTTAGACTTATATACCGCTTCATAGTGCTTTACAGCCCTCTCTAAGCGGTTTACAGAGTTCAGCATATTGCCCCCAACAATCTGGGTCCTCATTTTACCGACCTCAGAAGGATGGAAGGCTGAGTCAACCTTGAGCCGGTGAGACTTGAACAGCTGAACTGCTGAACTAGCAGTCAGCTGAAGTAGCCTGCAGTGCTGCACTTTAACCACTGCGCCACCTCGGCTCTCTGGAGAAGGGCCAATAAAGCTGGAACAGTTCAGAAAGTTCTATAAATATTATCTCTTTTGAATATAAATACATTTTTTGTTTTAGATACATTTTTTTAAAAAAATGAAATAGTTCAAAAGTTAATCAAAATGACCAGAAGGCTCAAAGACTTTTCTTGTAAGAAAAAGCTAGAACATTTGGAACTTTTCAACTTGTGAAAAGAGAACTGAGGGGGAACATGGTCAAAGTTTATATCAGGCCTTAAGAAAGTAGCCAGGGAGAAATGTCTTCGCCCTCTCAAAACATCGGGACTAGATATTTTCTAATAAATCTTACTGGAAAAAAACAGAGAAAAGAAAGTACTTCTACATAGATCTCAGAATTAACCTTGCCATTCATTATGACAAGATGTGCTAATGACTATTAGCCCGGATGGCATTAAAACAGGATTGGATAAATTTATGGGGGACATATCTCTGCAGTTATTGGTCTTGAAGACCAATTATTTCTGAGTTGAAGGGATAATATGCTTCCAAGTTAATTGCAGGGGAACACTGTCAGGAGAGGGACATGCCACCAATTCTGTGATCATCCCCAGAGGCATATGATTGGCCACTATGAGAAACAAAGGGCTGGATTAAGCTGGCAGTTGGCCAGATCCAGCATGGCTATGTTCTTATGATCAATCCTAAAGGAATAATGATGCTTCTTCCGATTCTTACATTTCGTACCAGCTAGCACAAATATTATTGGGATATTGATTTTAAAAAAAAGGGAACCTGATAATCCAAGATTGCATGGACTTGCTGTGTCACTGTCTTAATTGTTGTGCAATGCTTACAAAATCATGCAATTATGGCCAGAGATGATTTAATTTAGGGGGTGTCTGTGAAGTACTTTAGATATCATATTCCCTGGAATCTGTAGTTTGAATAGATCGTATTTATTCATTTTAATTTGATACTTTAAGCTTTATACCCAGATTTCTTATAAAAGGGCATTTTACTAGTTTATATTGTACTAAGCACTGACTAGAAATGATCTTCTAAGTACCTCCTACACCAAAGATAATAGCACTTGAAATATGTTAGGCATTCTATTTGCATAGATAAGCGTTCTTACCTGAATTGCTTGCCCTATCCTTGAACTTCACCAAATCTGTTAGTCTCTCTAGCCTCCTTCAGGTGTTCAGTAATTGTAAATATGGTCACTGCTAGTGTGGGCAGCACATACATAAGCTTGGCTTCTTTACCCCCCCCCCCCCATCTTTCTCCTGTTGATAGTGAAGATCTGACAAGTGGCTTAAAATCATAAAGTTAGGGAACTCTGGTTGTGCAAGCAGGAAAACAGGCATACACAGAAAGCTTTCCCATTCTCCAATGATTAGATTAACAGATTCAAACAGGTCACGTCCATTCTTCTTTTGAGAAAAGTCTCTACTTAGGAAAAATCAGTCTGACACCTGCATACATGCTGCAGTATGACCTGCCCTCACTTAAATTTTTGGTGTAGATGGAGAAAATAAATGTCTTAGTTTTGTATGAAAGTATAATGGATTCTCGCTGAAGCAAGAAAGACCATGTAGGACTTGTGTCAGAATTTAGATTGTGCATATGCATGTGTGTATGTCGGGATAGAAGTTATTAAAATTGTGAAAGTGCCATTATTCCCAAAAGAGAAGAGAAAAAACTAGCAATTCGGGAGGAAGTTTCAAATTATTGTGTTTCAGTCTTTTCATAATGATCCGAAATAGGGCTTTTCCCTAGTTTAGAGTGTTTACACTATATGTTATTTAGGTTACCTATCCACTTGAATTGTGCAGATATTACCAGTTCCTATCTTTCACTCCATCAATCACCTAGATATTTACTGGACAGTGAAAGGCAATAGTGCCACAGAAATGTAACATTAGATCTTCAATTATATTTTTAAAAATTTCTTTTTTTAAAAGAATCAATACAAATTTTGTTGTCTCTGCAAAACCGTAATTGATTGTCTATGTGCAAATAACATATTGTACATTATGCAGTTGTGCTTTTGTAAATTTGGTAATCAGGAATTCATATAGAGTTCATCCTAATCTGAACTAGGATTTCTGTTGACCTTCACCAGACAAGCAAGTTTTAATTCAGAGTTTGGTACACTTAGAAATGGTCAGACAGAAACAGAACTCGAATGTAACAAGCCAGGATTCAGATGTAGCATGTCAAGCTAGATTTTCCATAATGTGGCTTATCATTATATCCAATTTGGCCATTTTTCAACAATTCAGTTGCTATTAACATTCTTAACCTCTCATCTCTGTTTCTCTCACTTTGAATTTTGATTACCTTTTTGTTTTTCTTCATTCCACTATTTCTGATTCTTGATATCTGTTAGATTCCCTATCATTTTTGTTATTTCAGTTACCATTTTCCACTCACCTTCTTTACTTATTATGGCAGCAGCTCTCAACGGGTTCTATTTTGTAACATTTTTACATCTGCAAAAGAGTTGTAAATGTAGCTGGTGAGCTTATTTATTTATTTAAAGCATTTATATAACTGCCCATTTTATAACCAACTCTGGGTGGCTCCCAGTCAAAAGTTGAAACAAAATTAAAAACATGGTAAAATTATAAAACAAACACATTAAAAACAACAAAAACCTGGTGCCAAGTCAAACTTCTGATTTGCAGTCATAATCTTATCTAGTGCTTGGGAGAAAAGTCAGATCTTCAGAGTTTTATGGAAGACTAGGAGAATAATATTGGATAAGATTTTTGAGAGTTCATTGGATTGCAAAGAGATCAGATCAGTCAATCCTAACTAAATCAATCCTGACTGTTCTTTGGAAGGATGGATACTGAAGCTGAAGCTCAAATCCTTTTCCCACCAAAAGAGAAGAAAGGACTTATTAGAAAAGACTGATGTTGGGAAAGATTGAAGGCAAAAGGAGAAGGGGTCAGCAGAGGATAAGGTAGTTTGATACAGCGGTGGGTTGCTCCCAGTTTGGCCCGGTTCGGTGAACTGGTAGCGATGGCGGTGGGAAGCTCCGCCCACCCACCCGGCAAACCGGTAGCGACGGTGATGGGAAGCTCTGCCCACCTGCCCAGGACGCTTCTGCACATGCGCAGAAGCATCACGTGCATGCACGAGCGAACCGGTAGCGACGGGATTTACAACCCACTACTAGTTTGATAATGTCATTGGCACAATGATCTTGAATTTTTGCAAACTCCGGCAGAGAGTGGAGGACAGGGGAGCCTGGTTGCTATGGTCCATGGGGTCACGAAGAATCGAACATGACTTAGTGACTTAACAACAAGGAGGATGAAGACTTGCTGAACTTCACAGGGCAGAATACTCCATAGGCAGGAGCTGCTTCAGAAAAGACACACTTCCTAGCTCCCATCACATAGTAATATTTAGAGGAAGGAACTAGTAGCCTGCCCATCCTATTTGATGGTAGGATGGGTAGATGTCCTTCGGGAAAGGCAGTCCCATAGACCAGGGGTCTCCAACCTTGGCAACTTTAAGACTTCAATTCCCAGAGTTCTTCAGCCAGCTTTGCTGGCTGAGGAACTCTGGGAGTTAAAGTCCACAAGCCTTAAAGTTGGAGACCCCTGCCATAGACAGCCTGGCCCTGTGTTATTTGGGCTTTAAAGGTGATGAATAGCACCTTGAAAGAAACTGGAAGTGTTTCTGTGCTGGAGAAACTGTTAAAACTCTAATTCTTTGCTTTTAATGAACTTAGGATGGCATTCTGAATTCCAGAATGAATAATATGTGTGAATAGCATATGTGAATCAGTTAGATTATAAGTTTTATGAAATATAAGCTTAGTCTAGTTTTACTAGCATGAATCCACACACTTAATTTTGCTAAGGATCATTATGAAATCTGAAATCTATAATTAAATACAGTACAGCAGCTTCACTGAGGCCCATCTAATTGGAAGTTTAGTACTGGAAGTGGCAAGTTATATTCTGCACGCATCAGTACATGGTTGGTAACATTTTATTCTCAAAATTCACAAATGCACAAGACAGGTATTGCCTCTATAAATCTGCCAGCTGCTTCTTCTGCCTCAGGACAGTGTGCTCTTGAGGATGAGCTCAGACAAATGCAATCATATACTGACCATATGGGGCCTCCTGGTTCCAAGGATCTTGGGACTTCTATCAAGCTTGGGGCAGATTGGGACTCAGGCCCAGAAGCAAACTGGTGTAAACATAGATGTAAAATATTGTTGACCAAACATTGTCATTTGATATTATTGGTTATATCCAGGCTCTAAGAATATAAACCATTGGTGAAGGAAGAGTGATCTTGATGACGATTTTAATTCTGAATAGATGATTCAAAATTTTAAGCTGTTTTAATCCTTGGAATATTTGAACTCAGTGGAGAAAGAGGTTAATTTCAGTTGGAATACATCTCCTTATTTTTGCAAGCATTCAAAAGGTGTTTTTTTTTCCCAAAAGGCAAATGGATTTTTAGTCCAGTTGCCTTTTTTGAGGGGGGGGGAAACACCTTTTGGACAACCGTGATCTGGATGATTGACAATCTCCATAGACATTCACGGAGATATGTTGAATAGCTAATCTATGCTCTATGTTTTGAGCACCTGAGAATGAAGCTACCTGTTCATTAACCATAATTTAAAATCAGTGATTGAATAATATGAAGAATAGTTTTAGTCTGCCTGTATTGATATAAACAGATATTTTTCTCACTGTATTTGGGAGTTCTATTTTTATGATAATTGTTTTTAATACAAGTTTCCCAGAGATATTTATGTCATGGGGGTGATACAGAAATGGTTTGTTAATTTATTAATAACAATGATTTCTTTCTACATAAATAGATGCTCCATAAAGTTTGAGATACATTTTTAAATACTAATTTTATTTCTCAGTTGCCAGGTGCGTGTGGAAAAATCAAACTGGGTGCTGATCAGCGGCAGAGGGGCAGAGAATGGGGGAATCCTAACTAAGGCCTCTCTCACTCTCACCACATGCATAAACTTAGCTCCCTACTTGTGGGACAGACCCACATTCAGCCTTCTGAAAAGGAGCATTTTGATGGGATTTGAAGTAGGCCAACTGCATATAATTTGGAGAGAGTGCTCTAGTTTCTCCTGAAAAGGAGATATTTTGGGGGACTGCATTAGAGAAATATATCTTTAACCATTGAAGCGGTGGGCTTTAATTTGATGGGGGTGATGTAAGAAGGGGAGGCTGTCCTAATTCTACAGGATGAGACATAAAGGGTGGAGTCTCCTAGTGGTGTGACTTCCACTGGGGGTGGAACTTGTGTACTGAGGTCAACTGGGAGGCTCTAGGAGGACATTGTCCTCTCTCCACCCTTTTCAGGGAGAAATTAAAGGGTATATATAGAAAAGAGGAGCTTTGCACCTATGAGGTAGGGGAGGGATAGTGAAACATACATCACACTCCTACCCAGCAGCATAGAACCGGAAGTCCTGGATTGGAGATGAGTGAGAAAGTATGAGAGAACCTAAGATTTATTTATAAAATATCAGTGATGTTTACCACAGTACATCTAGAAGGACTGAGATTTCTTCAGAAGCTGCTTGTGGTATTGTGCCTCCTTGTTCTTTCTTTTTGAGGGTGCAGAGGGCTGTTTTGGGAGGGAAATGCCCTTGCTCTTCATTTTGCTGACAGAAACCGTTCCATCAGCAAGAGGGGTTAATTGGATGCAACTCTCTGGTGGCAGCAAGTTCCATTAGTCAACTATGTGCGCTTTGTAGGAAAATAAGCTTAGCCCACTGCATGTTAATTTCTTTAAGTGGTCTTGCAATTGTGAAAGTCCCTCTTGTTTTTATCTCCATCTTTAGTGTGTTAAATCAGTTTGTCAGTATACATCTTCATTGTAAAGCCTTAGCATTTAAGTGGAATATTCTTTGTTGATTCTGAAACATTTCAATTTTCAGTCAGCTTGAATGAATGAATGAATGACCCTGACCAGGAACATAGTCTGATTCTGCGGTGTAGCAGTTAAAAACCTGATTTAAAGAATTCATTTGCTGGTTCCATGTAAGAGATTCCTAATACAAGAAGCAGGATGCAGAGAAAAGGCCTTTTTGAAAACACTTTCCACGCTGTTGTTATCTATTCGAGTGTGTATATATATATTCTAAATGAGTCTGTTTGTCTTATAGAAATAAAAAGATGTTTTCTTTTGGTGCTTGCAAAATACATTCTATTGTAACTCTGATAAAGCATAAAGTATGCTAATGTTAAGTCAAGCAGCTGCCTGTTCATTTCTCTTTATGTTTGCCGCTCGGTTAACAACTTTTTCAATCTTGTTTTCCTTGAGACTGTTAAAATGGTTCAAACATTTCCTAAAAATTAGTTGATGAGCTTGTTAGGGGTACATTTCCAAGACTAGTTCATTTCGCAGGAAAAGAGAAGATGGAGGTAATTTTGTTTGCAAGGAATGCATGATTGGAAGCTGACTGTTGAAAGAAATGCTATGTCAACGTAATGAGGGAGTGTAATATCTTAGTTTGCATCAATATGGAAATAACGGTGCGGTTTGACAGACCTGATGCTAAAGGCAATGCCAGAATGCTCATTACACATTCAGGTTCTGATTATGAAAAATACTGTGCTTTCTTTAAGGAGGAATATACATTATCAATCAAACCACACCAATTATTTTCAAAAAGGGATCACAACTAAACAGGGACACGGACTCTTCAAGTAAAACTGCACCTGACAAAAAGAAAAAGAAAAGGCACATTTCAGTTTACATGGTAGTTTAATATCATGACAGCTGAAGCCATTAATCATTACAACGGTTCCTTTTTGATTGGGCACTATACACAATTCTTTCCATTAGCAAGATACCAAGCAAAGGCTCATTTTTTTTCTCTCTCCTGAAACATCTCATGATGACTTAAGGCAGGTCATGATCTGGGATAGAAGATGTTGGCATTTAACAAACCTTACCATTATTCAAACAGAAAACATGCACTCAAGGGGAACGTTTTGTTACAATTTTGGGAGGATTAATTGACCTTGTTTAGGGAGAAAGTATATTATTATGTATTAATCTATGTAAAGACTTCTAATTTTTCATTTTGTCTGCTAACATTAGCCCGACCTATTGTACACATTCATGCTTCAGCTTTGCACAGAAGTTATGTACATTTTTCCAAGAGCATGTCATTTCTTTGGCACGCAGTCTGGAACTCTTCATTTTCTAGCAATTTGTGTTGTGCATAAGACTCTTGCACACTTGGGTGTACATGAATGTAGCTTAGGCCAGTAAGTCTTGATGTTCGGAGGACCAAATCTCTGAGATCTGCATGTTCCATAATGGGATATAACTATGAACAACCCCCATACATTTGTCTGCACATGAATAAATGTGTCTGTGTATATATGTCTGTGAATTTAAGTATTTTATACAAAAAGGCTGGGTTTTCTGTAGTATAATTTTGGTAAAGGAAGGGGAATTGTTGCTGTCCAGCAGCAGCTCCACCAGCCATTGGCTATTTTTAAGCATTTCCTCTTTTAAGTACAGAGGGGTATCTTCACAGTCCCTTTTTAAATCAAATTAATAGGAAACCTGATTGACTTTTATGTCACTAGGACCAGCCAGTACATTTTGAATCTGCTTGAGTGATTTCATCCTGGTGAAATTCAGTAGGAGTAGTATACACTGTTAAGTTTAGGAAGCTGAGCATAGGCTTCTAGGGAACTGAGCTACTAGCAGCTGTTAGCAAACAAGAAGGAATGCTTTGTTTTGAATCTGAAGTTTTGCTGCTGAATGAGTTGAAAAGATCGCCTGCACCAATTTAATGTTTTACTTTACTCATTAAGTTCACCAGAAGCTGATGTGAACTTTCTCCCCCCTTTGTATTCCTTGAGACTGTAACCATGGAGTCACTATCTATGGGGTTCTGTAAGCAAGTTATTTATTTACTCTGTCACACACATAAACTCAATAAGATAACTTCGATTCATTACATATTTTGAGGGAGGAAGAAATATGTAATTCTGCAAGAGAAGAAGATCTCTGGGTACCTCAATAGATGATGGATATTTGATAAGCCACAGCAACAACTGTTTCTTTCTCTTAGAGGGCAGTATTCTGCTTCCTGCCCTTATTTCACCTTAAGATGGGTTCACACCATTAATGGAGATTCAACTATTGCATCCAATTAAGTTTTTGTCAGTTGCAACCCTGCTTACACCCACCCACCCACCCACCCACCCACCCACACACACACACACACACACACACACACCTAGACTTTGTGTCAGAATGGTCAAACATCTGGCAGCTCCAAATCTCAACCAACAAATGCTCTGTACTACACATTGGCAAAAAAAATCAGAACACCAAATACAAGCTGAACAGACAAGACCTTGCAGATGACCCTCACCCTGTCAAAGACGTTGGAATACTTATATCAAATGACCTAAGTGCCAAAGTCCACTGCAACAACATCGCCAAAAAGGCTTCAAGAACTGTTAACCTAATCTTACGTAGCTTCTTCTCCGGTAATATCACACTGCTAACCAGAGCATACAAAACATTCTCCAGACCAATCCTTGAATACAGCTCATCTGTCTGGAACCCACACCGCATATCGGACTTAAGTACATTAGAAAGTGTCCAGAGATACTTTACAAGAAGAGTCCTCCACTCCTCTACTCGCAACAGAATACCTTACGCAACCAGACTTGAAATCCTGGGCTTAGAAAGCTTAGAACTACGTCACCTTCGGCACGACCTAAGCATAGCTCATAAAATTATCTGCTACAATGTCCTTCCTGTCAATGACTACTTCAGCTTCAACCACAACAATACATGAGCACACAACAGATACAAATTCAAAGTGAACCGCTCCAAACTTGACTGTAGAAAATTCGACTTTAGCAACAGAGTGGTAAATGCCTGGAATTCACTACCTGACTCTGTGGTTTCGTCACCAAACCTCCAAAACTTTACCCTTAGACTGTCCACTGTTAACCTCACCCAATTCCTAAGAGGTCAGTAAGGGGCGTGCATAAGTGCACCAGCGTGCCTACCGTCCCTGTCCTAATGTTCTCTCTTATCAGTATCCATCTTATGTGTATAAACAATGTTATATCTATGTACATATATTACCAACATGTACTTGACAAAAATAAATAAATAAATAAAAATAAATATATATATGAAATTGATATACCGCATTCTTCTCATTCTGCAAAAGTCTTTCTTTCTTTCTTTCTTTCTTTCTTTCTTTCTTTCTTTCTTTCTTTCTTTCTTTCTTTCTTTCTTCCTTTCTTTCTTTCTTTCTTCCTTTCTTTCTTGTCTCTCTCTCTTTCTTTCTTTCTTTCTTTCTTTCTTTCTTTCTTTCTTTCTTTCTTTCTTTCTTTCTTTCTTTCTTTCCTGGGCTTTCTTTCTTTCTTTCTTCTTTCTTTTTCTTTTTCTTTTTTTCTTTTTTTCTTTTTTTTCTTTTTTTTCTTTTTTTCTTTTTTTTTCTTTTCTTTCTTTCTTTCTTTCCTTTTTCTTTCTTCCCTCCCTCCCTCCCTCCCTCCCTTTCTTTCCTTCTTCCCTCCCTCCCTCCCTCCCTTCTTTCTTTTTCTTCTTTCTTTCTCCCTCTCTCATCTTTCTGTCCCATGCATGAATTCAGAAAGTTAGAATCCGAAACCTATTGAATTTAGAAGGGATAGAGATTGTGTCTATAAAAGTTGATAGGCCTCTTTCTAGCTTCCTTTAGTATTAACACCTCTTAACACCTGTATGCCACATTTCCTTATGAGAAAAAGCTACAACAAAGAGAAATGAGGAAATTGTAGTGTCTAGTCAGGGTCCATCCTAGATACTTAATTCCTCTTCATCATATTCTTCTATTTTCCTGACCACAAATTGTTTTTATTTAATTACAAAGGTTTACATTTAAATTTATGAAATTTATAGCATTTTTGTCCAGAAATATGTCTGCCACAATGGACCATCAAGTATGAATCAACACCACTGGATGAAATTGTGGCACATTACTTGTGTTTTATGGAGTAGGAAAATCCCTATATACCTGAAATTCAAATCTAGTGTCATAAAAGTCACCAAACCAGTAGCAATGTATGGAATGATGGCCAATGACAAAACTGATGTAGCCTTTACATTCTATGGGGATCAGAATGCTAAAGTGGTCACCTGACATTACAAGACTAGAATGAATAGCAAATAAGGACATGAGGAAACCCCATTAGTGCTTGCTGAGAAAAAGTAAGAATTGCACTCAGGGTGATATGGCTTGGTACCTTATAGCAATAACAACTGTTTAGAAGAAAGTTCTAGAATTAAACGTAGAAAAGCCAAAAGGATGAATGTAAATGTGATGGTTCAGCTGACTGAAAGATTTCATGTGCCTTGCAAAGGTCAAGTGTAGAGACAATGCTGATTTGTGAAATGGCAAAGGCAATGCATACAAGTGGACCTTGCAATCATGTTGGAGGAGGAGGAGGAGGAGGAGGAGGAGGAGGAGGAGGAGGAGGAGGAGGAGGAGGAGGAGGAGGAGGAGGAGAGCGACTATGTTTTGCTTTTCCCTAGTCTTCTAACACTTCACCAATTCTCCAGTTTTCAAAGATTAAAGTCAGTGCTTCTGAAATCACTTCTCTGGCTCTTTCAACACTCTAAGATATAATTTGTCTGGCCCAGGATATTTAATTCATTTAATGTAGCTTCCTTGTATACCTTTATAAATCCTGGATTTGATTCACCCTTCACCCTTCCCCTTCTCATCTAAGGAAGTGAGAAAAGGACAGAAATAAAGAGGATGTTAAGAAGTTCAACCTTCTCGTACACCCTGTTATTACTTGCACATTTTCTCTGTGCCATAAACCACAGCCTTCTTGTGTTTTCTTTTATTCTGGACAACCCACAAATTCCTTTATTTTGTTTTGTATTTTTCAGCATTCTCTTCTCATTCTTTACTCTTACTGCTTAGTTGTCAGCCTCTGGTTAAATTTCCTATATTTCTTTTTGGTTTTCAGCTTATCAATATCAAATCTGATATTGTTTCTTCTTGAAGTTTTGAAAAGTTAAATTGTCATTAAGAAAAAACATATTTTTGGGGGACCTCGTAGTGTCAGATAAGGTACTTTACCAGCAAGTATCAGGTTAATGTCAGGATAGCAGAATTGGAAGGGATCTTGGAGGTCTTCTAGTCCAACCCCCTGCTGTTCTGACCTAGGCTTCCCCAAACCACAAAGCAGACTCCTCGCCCCGATAAAATCTCTTGTCAGCCCACACGTTGTTTGCTTGCTTCGGCTGCCATAGAAACGGGGAGAGGGGGGAGGTTAGGTATTTGGGAGGTGGGGGGAAAGCAGTGCTGGAGATGTCTCCTGATCTGTTTGAGAGGGCTAGGGAGGAAAGTTCTCATCATTACTGTGCGGCTACATGGACATGTTTATAGCTGGCTCAAGGTCAACTGTTTTTGGAGTCCAGATGCGAAGGCTCCACCTGAAGATGTACCCACATGACATCTGGGTACATTGGGATTAAGATTGGATGGTCAGCCTGGGGTTTTGAGGGGAGGGATTTGGGATTACTTTCTATATGTATTTTCCATGCCTTTTTGCCTCAGATCTTGCTTTCATCTTGTAAAATTACTCTTCTCTATCAATATGGAGTTGGGGTCTTTCTTTCCTGGATTTTGAACAGAGGCACTTCTGACACCTCTTTTATTTAGGTTAAAGGGAATTCCTCTCCAACAAAATCCCGGCAAACAGTCTTTAATGAGCTTTCACAACTACAGACCTTTATCAGGCTTGGAGAGTTGCCAGGCCGATATCTTTCACACGCCACACTGTAGCAACAATTATTTGGCAAGAAGTCAGGAACAGATCTTCACCCTCATGAATTGAACTAACCGAACAAATGAATTGTTTCTTGCAAAAGTCCACTCCCTTTTCGCTCCTCTTTTATTTCCTATGGGAGGGGCCATTCATCGTCCACCTGTGGCTTTACTCCCAAGTCGACCCTGATTTCTTAGCTGTTCTTTTCCTCTGGCAGCTCTGCGCATGCGCACACTGGGAACAGGCTCCAGCTGTTCCTCTGCCTCACTTCTGTCTAGCTCTGGAGGCAGCTGATAACTGCCAGACGGTCTTGGCGCCCTCTCTGCCTCCGACGTAGAGCCCTCGTCTAAGCCTTCCCCAACCTCCTCACTGTCCGACTCTGCTACCAGCTCTGCTGGCTGCTAGCGGGCTACAACCACCTGCTCAGGCAGGAAATCCTATACCATTTTAGACAAATGGTTTCAGATGAAGTCTCCCATTACAACTACAGCTTGTCCTCTTGAGAACTTGGTGAGTTGATTTAGAAGGCATTGTCCAACATTTTGTCCATAGGTAAGTAACTGTAGTAAACTACCATAGTGGTAGGACTACTACCACTACCTCTTCCTGCCTCTCCTCCCAGAGGTTTTCAACAGAACTTTTATATTCAGGGAAATGAATTTCATCACAGGGATATGGTTTCTTTTCATAGCCAAGGCATTCTGTCTCCCTTTTGGGGGCAGGGAGGAGGGTGGTCAGTTTCTTTTTTTTAAAAGTCATATCTGTCTTTGACTCCTACATTCTGATTCTTATCCTATTATCTTCCAAGATACCTAGTCTGGTCAATCATATTTTCTTGTATTTCTAAATCTTCCTGTTTTATGCATTGATGTGCAGACACTGCAAACTGTAGCAGACACTGGGAATGTACCTGTCCCTGATAAGGCTGGAGATACTCAGAAATCATCAGCATCAGGTACCTGATGCTGATGATTTCTGAATATCTCCAGCCTTATCAGGGACAGATACTTTCCCAGTGCCTGCTACTGTTTGCCTTGGAATCCATGTTGCTTTCTCTTTAAACTAGTTTAGGGTAAAGCTTTCCTGATAAGGGTTGCCAAACACAGTTTAGGCTACCTTTGTGTGATGTAGCTCACTCCAGCCTACACCCCTTGTGCTGGTAATGAAGGCCATAGTTTATATCTTCGTTCTTCTCCCTTGACATCAACGGGAAGATTGGGTGAAAATACTACATGTGCTCCCAGCTCCTTAACTTTCTACTCCAGGATATTATAGCTTTTGATTAGAACATACAGTTTTCCCTAGCCTACCATCCACTAGATATGTTGACTTTGCAGTTCCCCAAATTCCCAGCTAGCATGAGTGATGGGAATATTAAGAACTGTACTCTCCGCATACTTGAAGGCATTAGTTTGGAAAAAGTTGTCATATGGCAAGCAGAAATGAAAACAACAAAGTGATTCTTTCTGTGACCAGAACTCGATTGTACAGTGCTTCAGAAAGTGTTCAAAATAATCATGCAACTCCCCATTCCAGCAAGATCACATCAGTTTATGGAAATCTCAGATAGTTCCATCCAGTCTATATCTTAGGTATTTTGTGATACGGTGTTGTTTAAAATAGTTCCACAAGAAGCAGCAGGGTACATGTCAAATTTGGATTTATTGACACTCCCCAGTTAACTGTGTCCCTTGATTTCCACTTCTAACAATCAGCCCCAGGCGTGACAGGTCTTTACTTTAACTTCCTATCTTGTTTATTTTCTCAACTGAACTGAAGGTGTTACGTTTGCCATTAGCCTAGAGCTATGTTAAAGAAGAAAGGGAGAGAGAGAAAGAGAGGGGAGAGAAACAGATCAGATAAAGACATTGTTGCTCACTGTCTATCTTATTTCACTAAAAATATTCAAAATGAAGAATCAAGCTAGCGGACCTCTTGAAATAGGCATCCCAGATGCTTTTGTTTCATGTGCAAGGCAGACAAAAAGAGCCAAGCCTTAAGTAGAAGCATACAACAAATGTAGGAATTTATCTCTACATTAGAGACCAGAAAAACTGCCACAATCTCTTCTTATTTGAACCATTTAGCTTTCTATTATGTTTTATGTAACAGAGGCTTAGAGAATACAATCTGTGCACTAACAACTGAAGAATATGCCAATAGCATTTATGTTTAATATCTTGCAGAGAAAATTACTGCTCACTTTTGGTTTTTAAATATAGAGCGGAAAATAATATGAATTAGAAACTTTGCAATCCCTTGTTTCTTTCTCTCCCTCCCCTCCCCTTTCCTTCCCTCAATCCCCCCCCCAATTGTCCCTAAAGAGCGGTCTTAAATCAAAACTGGTTTTGTAAATATGAAAAAGCCAGTTGATCATGTAGGGTTTCCATCTGCTTTTGTATTCTGAGGTCCCAAATGTCAAGTTGTCTGTAATTTGTACTGAACCAGAAGCAAAATGCTACTTGCTGTCACTTGAGTGTCAATGGTTTCTCTCAAAACAGAATTTCAGTGACATTTACACATCCCAAGGACCTGTTTTAGGCTTCTTCATTCCACAGAGAGGATGCAAGAATAACTGTTTTCTCCAAGTTTCAAATCAAAGCTCTTCTGGCATTTTACAGCTTGAGTGGAGAACAAAAATAATACCTTGTATTGTAAGTGACCTTCTCATTCTGAAGAACAGCACAGTGCTGTAGATAAAGCCGAAAGAATGCAGTTGATTTTTCTAGATGCTATGACATAATTTTACAGATATACTCACTAGATAATGAAAGCTTTTGAGAGACGCATTAGGACTATATGCACGTGGTACGCTTAGTTTTTGTAAGGGATGGTAAACACACAGCATTTTCCCATTCTTTTCCTAGGGATCCTAGTCAAATTAGTACAGAATTTGAGTAGGGTGTTTCATTCATGCCATGACAACAAGCTCCTTGTTTTCAGACACATTTGCATATCTTGTGGAAAACAATGCCATGAAATAAACAAAAGGTCCAGTAAATAGCCTTTTAGTATATTGTTAGCATAATAATGGATGCTGTTCATGCTACACTGGGGTGGTTTTGAATTATTCCTCTTATCAGCCCTATTATTATCAACACACCTGTTTAAACTGAAGTGTTCCCTTCAGGACCCATCTCCATCCCTGTCCATTCAATGAAGTTGCAGTCATTTGCAGTACTTATGTGTTCCAATAGTTTCTATGACAACAGGTGATGGTGGTAAAAGTAAAGAATTGTGTCTTGATTTTTATGGGCAGAGAAATAAAAGGATTGGATTGCACAGGAAGGCTTTCCTTTTCAGTTAGTCGCATTTAACAAATAGTGCCAGTCATAGTGCCAGTTAACAAATAGTGCCAGTTTTTAAAAAACAAAGAACATCAATTATTATTTACCTTGAATGTGTTGATAGCTTCAAGTGACTGAATATGTATTTTTACTGTACCAGGGCCAGAAAATGTTTCACCGGGAGTACCAATTCCTTGGATAATGTTACTAATTATCCAGATAATGAATTTGACTGTTTGTGGCAGATATTTACAATTAACAAAGGCAGATATTTGAGCAATCCGATCAGAATGAAGGAGGTTTGTGGAAGGCGGTGAATTGAGACTTGGGTGGCATGCCTATCTGTGGTACGATAAAGCTAAAATGAATGCATATTTTAAGAATTATTTTGTGGGGTGTGCCATCTCAAGAGTTTAGACTAAATATAAACAAGACTTTCTCCTTTTTGATTATCATATCCAGAAGCTTCTTTTTTTTAATAGAAAAACAATAATAGCAAGACTAATCTGGTAAATGTTTGGTGAGGTATTATGTTTTACTCAAATTGAATCTAATTTGAAAGTTTAAAGAAGAATTGGAGCTAGAAGCTGCCATTGGTTGATATATCTACAATTTAAAAAACGCTTTAACTTAGATAAGAAAAGTCATGATTTTGACTATACAAAAAGTGAATTTGAAATTGAATTGTGTGCTAAAGGTGAACATGTTACTGCTAAGATTTATAAATTGTTGTTGAAATTAAATTTGCAAAATTAATATGATAATTATTGTATGATCCAATGGCCAAAGAATTTTGGTTATAATATAATGATTGATTGGGAAACTGTCCTTAAGTTTTCACTCAGGTCCAACCTCGACAGGGGGCGCTATACTTGTTTCTGATTTGTTACCTGTTTGACAGCTCAGTATAAAAGGAGCTGTCAAACAGGACCTCAGCTGTTGCCATCAGCTGAGAGAACGCGCGTGTTAGCTGCTGTGTTTTGGCAACCTGTTAGCCACTTAATGTTAGAAATAAAGAACTGTTAGCCTTTAAGCCTGGCTCACCTCAGTCACTGACCCTCCGTTCTGGGAATGGAACAGAAACTATATGGATTACTGGACTGAAATTTACCCTGAATTATAGATATACATCTTCTTATAAAAGAAGAAGAGAAAAATAGACTCCTGTATAACGGAATCTCAAATATATGTTGGAAAAGCAACTGAAAAAAGGGTACACTTTAGCACAGTGATGGCAAACCTTTTTTGGCTTGGGTCCCAAAAGAGTGCGTGTGCGTGCAATAGCGTGCGTTTGCGTGCCCACACTCATAATGCAATGCCCGCCCCCTGTGCATGCACACAACCTCTGTGCTTCCCCCCCCCACGCATGTGCACAGGCCTCACTGAAGCCTCAGGACTTCTGGTAGGCCCGTTAAGCCATTTTTCGCCATCCCCAGGGTTCAGGAAAGCCTCCTGAAGCCTGGGGATGGCGAAAAATGGTCAAATGGGCCAACCAGAAGTTCGTTTCCAAACTTTGGCCTATTTGCCAAAATAGTTCACTTTTCAGTAATCTAGACAGGCAGCTTTAGAGAGGGAATTGTCACCAACTTATGAGGAATAACACCACTCACCATTTTCAACAAAGGATGCATTATTACAGAGAGTAATCACATATTTGATGCTGTAGAAGGGTTGATGGAAGAAGAAGATTGTCCTGATCAAAAAAATGATGTGTATTTGGATGTTTCAAATTAGGCATCTGTAATAAATAGGCAAAGAGATACTTCTGGTGATGGACCATCATTATTTTTCAAAAATTCAGAAAGAGGAAAGTGAAAGATGAGAATTACAATGTACTTTTAATCTACTCCTACATCCTCTATGTGCTGGAGCGTTTTTGAAACATGACAGGTAGATAATGATGTAATGAGGAAGCTAGATCATTGTGTCAGAGAGTCAAAGATATAGGCATTTTCTTATCAGACCATTATCTGTGACTATTCTATCAAGTTCTATTTCTTGGTAATTTTCACCCAGCATTATTGTCTTCAAATATCCTTGCTTTTTAGCCCTCACAATTGCAGAAGTTGAATTATATAGATAAGGCTCCAAAGAGTATGAAGATAAAGACTAAGATAATTTGTGTTACCTGCATTACCCAGGAATCTCCCTTTTTGTTACACACAGACAGAGACACACACAATGCTCTAACAACTTTGCCAGCGTTCTTATAATCTCAAACACATGGATCATATAAGACCATCATGTCTGCCATTTTAAAATAAAGACAATTTAGTTTACTGTAATCAGAGTATTATACAGAACAGATATGTATTCTATCTAGACTACAAATTGCTTTAGCTCTCATACAGTATGAACTATAATAAATATGTGTGATCACTATTCTTCCAAGTAGCTCCATGAGGTTCATATTAAGCACTGAATTGCTACATTTAATTTTCTTCTTTTTAACATTTATCTGAAGGTTTGAATATCACTGATTGTTCTATTCTTATTTTTTCATGCTGCTTGGGATTTAAATTTTGCTTCATTTTTCTGAGTCAGTTACTATCTAGCTAAGAAAATAAGTGGACACGCTAAACTGGGCATTCTTTTATGTACTGTTTCCCCATTATTTTTTACCTGCTTTTAGATACTCATTCATCTAACATTTGTTTTGATGTTAATCTGAAACTTTTCCTATGCTTTGTTTTATGGAAGTTTTTCCTTTCTCCCTCCCTCCCTGTGGATTTTACACGGCTATTCGTTGCCGACTATAGAGGGCGGTGCTCATCTCCGTTTCAAGGGCTGTTGACCCAGCGCTGTCCAAAGACATTTCCGAAGTCATGTGGCCAGCATGATGTCACATGATGTTACCTTCCCACTGAAGTGGTACCTATTCATCTACCCAGATTTGCATACTTTTTGTACTGCTAGATTGGCAGGAGCTAGAGCGAGGATGGGAACGACACTTGGGTCTCGAACCTGGGTTGTCTGCTTTCCAGTTGATAAGCCAAGTGTCTTAACCACTGTACTAGAAAACAGGAATTAATTTTCTGTGCAATGCCCATTAGGTACTTAAATGCCAAAATAACATGTCATCAGTTTTCGCTTCTCAGAACTGAACATACCCAGTCCTCTGATCATCCTTATAACTGTTCTCAGCATCTGTTCCAGTTTCTCTGAATCTTTCTAAAAACGAGGTGCCTAGAATTAGACACAGTACATTCCCATCTTAGGTGTACCGCACATATTAATCTTTTGTTCTCCCTTCATTCACTTCCACTTTTTATGTCACACCTGCAGCAAGTGACCTGTGGGTTTGTGAAGTTGAAGATCAAGCATCAGTTCCAGTCCACTGGGTAAGACTAAGAAGGGATTTAGCAAAGGGTCATCCTCCAGGTAAGCATCCCATAATGCAAACAGATAGAACACTAGCCAAGGAAACAATCTTTCTTGCTAAGGTTATGTGGTTTGGAGATCAGGAGCAATAACACAAACGTATTGCTTTATTCCTGAACCCTTAAGCAGTTAAGTTATAGAAAATTCTTGGACCTCTAAGTATCTACACCTTTCAGCTCAGCCTCTGGTTATAGTGAAAAGGTCGTTTTCTGCAAATTGTGAATTTTGGCACCAACATTCTATTTTCTCTACATTTCTCTACAATCCAGCCTTTTTGAAAATGGTAAGCTACATGTGAAAAGAATAATGATCACAGATAGTCCTTGACTTGTTATGGGAATATGGACTGGAATTTCCATTGCTAAGCAGTGTGGTAGGAAAGCTCAATAACTGCAGTCCCGGTTGCCATGTTAATGGAATCTCAGAGATATTAGGTGAGTCAACTTTCTGCTTGCTTCTCAAAACCAAAGTCAGTGGGGAAGCCTGCAGGAAGCTACAGGTTCCAGGCCAACAAGCAGATAAGTGGCTGGGTGGGGGAGCCAGGAAGAGGGTGGGTGAAGGTGTGGGAGAGAGGTGGAGAGGGGAGAGTGAGCAAGAGGTGAGTGCAAGGATGGTGCAAAAGGTGCTACCTAGGTCAGGGAGGGTTAAGAAAGATGTGCAGGAGTGCGCAAGAGGCGCTATGTAGGTCACAGGTTCCTCTTTGACTTTCTAGGGAAGCAGGCATAGAAGGTTGCAAATGGCTATCATGTTATCACAGGGCGCTTAGTAACTATTTATAAATGTGAAAGGGTTGCTAAGCATCCAGATTGTGATCATGTGACTGCAGAGAGATGGCCAGAACTCTGATGACCAGTCATAACCACTATTCATTCAGTGCCCTCTGAACTTTGAATGGTCATTGAACATATGATTGTAAGTTGAAGATTACCTGTAACTTCATTACCTTTCTTGCATTACTATTGATTTACTCCAGATATTCAGGGTAATGGTATAAAGAAAAGATTCTTCTCTATTTCTGGAAACTCTTATTTTCCAGAATGTTTAATTGTTTCATATCCAAATCAGATACAGTAGCTAGCACTGAAAGCCTCAAAAAAACCAAAGTTTTGGATGGGATTGAAAATGAATCTGAGTTTCACTGTTCAGCAACACCTTTTGCTTTGAAACTAAGTTTTAGCAACTGTTGGGAGAAGATTCAAATCATTGTCAGGGGAGCTAAGAAAACAACATTCCCCAAAGGGTGTTTTTGGTCTACCAAAGGTTATTCAAAGTCTTTCAAGAGAATAGAGTTTTCTGAAGTATCTCAGGCCTTTACATCTGCATGAGTAAGGTCCTCATACAACTGTGCAGAAATGTCCCATGGCTTCTTGAAGCACGTATGTAGTCTCTGGCTAATTTGTGAAGGTATAGGACAATGACAGTAATTTAAAGGAATTAGCATGCTCTTTCTTGCATTACTGCAAGCCCCATGCATTTTGGGGGTTTTCTAGAAGCGATTATACAAAAATTTCAGCAGTAAACTGAAAACAGAAGTGCAATATTCCAACATTGTCCAGTGAACCTTGACATTCTTATTCTCAAGAAACAACACTGCCTTACTCACTGTAGCCCTCATGTTCACTCGCTGTCTTCTTAAATGTGGCCCCCCCCAACTACAAAATGTAGCTATTCTTGATGCTGAATTTTTCATGTTTCCAATAAAACTGAAGAGGAACATGATCTTGTATTTTTCTCAGAGCAGTTTTGATTCATTCATTTTACAGCACTTAGCATTTTAGATATTTCATAAATAATACATATTGCAATAATATTATTTTAAATGCTGTCTTTAAAATCTAAAACAGAGAAACCCAAAATAATCATCATTTGATTACTCCTTGAGCCAAGTGCAAATTCTGAGGAATAACATACATTTGCCAGAAATTATTGATTCCTATTCCTTGTGTCTTAGCTTCTGAAGATAATATATTCTGTTCAGCAAGTGTGGGCTTGCAAAGACACATTTTGAAAAGTTGTAAATTAACACAATTACAAGACTGTCAAGGGAGACTAAGCAAATTTATATCAGATGAGACTCGGGCCTTTAATACATAGACAATATTGTGAAAATTTGAAGATATATAGATAGATATAGATACTGTATGTCTGTCCCAAAGGCTTCTGCATATTTAATCCAACACCATGAGGATATTATCTTATCGCAGAAAGTAGGCTTAATTTATTCATCTTCTGATACTTGAAAATATTTTATAACCTTGACAATCTTCTGAAAACAAATAATCTCTGGTTAGCCTTTACAACACCAATAAAACTTTACAGTGTGCTCATGCCAATTAAGAGTGAATATTTCATGTATTGTAAAGGGTTTATTTTTTTGTTTTTGTTTTATTACTGAGGGACTGCCTGTCTTTTTAACAAGGTTTGTTTTTATTGAAGTAAAAACCTGCCCTTTCCAATAAGCAAGCTAGTCTATCAGAGCTGACATTTAATAGAAAACAAAAGTACAAGCCTGAGAAGGTTACTCAAGCTGGCACATGTTTTAGCACAGATTATCCTGTAACAAAATTGGACGTGTCTAGTTTAACTTTCATGACAATTTTTCTGTCAGGGCATTTTGTGTAGATTGGCAGTGCAGTAAGGGACCACAGTAACACTATTAGCGTAAGAAAGGAAGAAATGAATTTCCCCCCTTTATTTGATAACTTATATATGTCTCCTACTTGGTTCTAAAGGATGAATTAGTCAACAGTAAAGTATATGAGGTTTGCCTTAATTTATATTCTAGATATATCCTTCAGAATCAGTTTAAATTTGGGATTTGGGAATAGAAGTGGATCTTTGTGAGGTAGGAACTCTACAAAATAAATAAATTAGGTTTTAACATATGAGGTTTATAAAGTGCTGAATACCATGTGAAAAATATCTGAGTTTCCCTGGTTAAGGATCCTTTCAAACAGCTTTTCATTAATCTGGTATCAGAAGAACAGACCAATTTCAGTAATAAACTCGAAACTCGAAACAAGAAATACATACACACGACAAGAGCTTGTGACCTGCTTCTTAGACTTGATCATAAACGGGTTAAAGATTGTGTCATAGTACTTCTAAAACCAAATGGTGGGCAACTTGCATCCCTGGATTCAGGTGTAGCCCATCTAATATAAGAAATATGTTGCTTGAAGTGCTGAATTGTCTGTCAGAGCATGTTTATCTGCATAGTGTGAAGAAAATAAGTGTGTATCTCTGCTGCCTTTTCAAAATTCAGATTGAATCTTACATATTATAAAACTTAAAGCTTTCCATTTCACCATCTTTAAGGTGTCCCAGAATCGTTTGTTGTTTCGGTCTACCTGATGATTTGTAATCTTCTCCTGCATGTGCAGAGCAATCTAAGCATCCTCAGGTATACAGAGAAAGAAATGTTTGAATCCGGGCATCTCTGGTATAGATGCTGCTTTGTGAGGATATTTTGTAGGAAAAGCAACATTTGTTTCCCAACCACGGCAAGAACAGGAATCAGTAAATAGTAGCTATAGGTGAGGATCTAATTACTTCCTTTTTGCAGCTTTCTCCTAAAAACTTCCCTGTCTAGGACACCAGGGAATACCTCCTCATGTTACAATCATGTTATAAAGAGAGCTCCTACATGTTGCCTCCGAGTCTCAACAACATTATGTTAGAAGCAAGCAATATGAAAGGAACCCAGATTGAGCTCCTACCATACCATCAGCCCTGGGACAATCCCCAGGAAATTCCTCTGTCATGTCCCAGTGTGGCTGCCCAACTATATTTTGTATTTGCATTTGTATTTGTTTATTTGTCAAGCATATATGATTATAAGCAAAGTATAAACAGTAAAACATGATTGAATATATATGTAATAGTACAAGCATGAATAAGAGTAAAAGAGGTATGAATATATGGGTACATTAGGACAGGAACGGTAGGCACAATTGTGCGCTTATGCACGCCCCTTACCAACCTCTTAGGAATGGAGTGAGGTCGATGGTAGATAATCTGAGGTTGAAGTTTTTGGGGTTAGGGGAAGAAACTACTGAGTCAGGTAAAGTGTTCCAGGCATTTACCACTCTGTTGATATAATACAGACAACCACTGGTTAAAAAAAAGAAAAATATGATCATATACCAACTTCAGTAAAGAAGTTGACTCTTAGCAACCGAAAAAATTAACATTTTTACAGCAGAGTCTTTTTCTTAATTCCACACATTTATCTGTTAAATACCAGAGATTTCAGGTGGCCACCAGAGGTTACAGATGGCACTGGCTATTTAAGTGCAAAATTTTCCATCTTTTTAATCCTTCTGGGGAAAAAAAGACAGTTCCAAGACTAACAGTTTAAGTATTGTTGCTGCTGTTTCATCTTCTCGCTTGTATTGCTCCCTGGATGCCCACAAACATCATTAGTTTATGGGAAAACAACAAAAATAATTGTGGCACCTTAATGGCAAGCACATTTACCAAGGCATAAAGTTTTGTGAACTATACCCTTTAAATCAGATATTATCTTGTAGAAGGAATTGATATACTAGGCCTCTAGAGCGCATCAAACAAGGCCAAAAGAATGGGGCAAGGATGGAGAGTATAGGATGATTATATAGCATATAAGGGGGAACTTGCACATCTGTCTGCAACTTCTTAAAGCAGTTGTGACTTTATGCAGGATTGTGCAACTGTCCATGGAAGCCGCTGTGCAATTCCAGAAAAGGACACATTTGGTTTAATTGGTTGCAGGCTGTAATCTCTGAAGCATCATTTTGCCTTTGAATCCAAACCACTGCACAGCCTTCATTTATGCAACATGATTGTAACAGATGTTTCGCAGTGCTTATTCAAATATATGCAAAAAACAATATGATGCTTGAGGAATAAGGCCAATATTTCTCCAAGGTTTTGCTGAGGTATAATTGCGGCAACATTGTACAGTAACAGGTGAACAGGATATCAGGTTTGATCATGATAATTGCATGCATCTATTTATCCCCTGGTCACATATAATAGTGTATATTTAACAAATCAAGGAAAAATCTAATAACTTATGTTATCCAACCAATCTTTTGAAGATTACACCATGCTTTGAAAAGCCCTAACTTGGTTTATTAAATTTTATTTATTACGTTGATATTCCACCTTTCCCACAGGGCTCAAACTAATAGTAAAAAACTCATTTTATCACCATCTTCTCAATAATATGATAGATTAGGCTGATTGGTCCAAGATCAAATGGGGGGGGTGAATGTGGCTCTTTCCAGTTCAAAATCCAGTTCTGAAATCCCTGGAGAACACTGTCTTCCTTGTTTCAAAATATATCACAATTCTCATTCCTTTCTTCCAAGATGAATGACGTAGCAATCTCAAAACAATGTGAACTGTTCAAACATAATCTTTTAACAGTATTCTGAGCGGAAATCATTTTCTCCAACCTGTAAGAAATGCTGATTTCTTACAGTTTTCCAACGATGTCTTAATTTTCCAATTAATCTATTAAATGTCTGTCCTGTATATCAAATAGTTTCTTATGTATTTCTCAGGACCCCAGTACTTGTGAATCATCTATCTAGCTGCAGAACCTCTTTTTTTCAGGGTAAAGCACATATTTTAAAAATATGTAATTCAAATATTACTATTCCTTATAGCAGAGAGACTTTTTGTAGTATGGAGGATTGTCCTGCAGTTTACAGATTTTTCAGACTTAATTCTTGTGTTTGCGTTGATTCTATTATTATGTAACTACTCTATCTTTAGCATAGAATATATCTTATCTGCCATTTGTAACTCTCCTTTTCATTTGTTCAAGAGGAAAAAAATTCAAAAATATAAACTTAGCACAGATATTATTTCAAACATCTTGAAGATAGATGATTGCAGAAAGTTACTTTAGGCTTCAACTTGGTAGAGTTAACAGCTATGCTACTATGAGCTGCTATGTTCTTCCACTATTGCTATATTGAATATTTACAATGTCCTCATTAGCATTGTCCTCATTAGCATTTACTTGGCATAGCAATGATTGCTTGATTCTAGAAAATGCTGTAAATCACTTATTAGCACTTAATTATGTTGCCATTAGTGGTTGATCAGATTTTTGCAGCTACACCATAGTAGGAATTCTTCAAAGTTGGAAATCTTTATCTACAGGGTGTCAGGTTCCAATGCAATGAAACAAGATGAAGGCTTGAACCTTGTTTATTTTACACTGGCACAAACTGACACCCACACTTAGTGAAAAGAGAAAATTGTTGGAGCTACCGCTCCGTGCTCCCCACCACCTGATAAAGCCCTCAACCCCATCATTAGTGCAGCCCCACCCTGCTGGCAATTAGTCCCGCCCCACCCTGCCCCGTATGCCTGTTTGAGGAGCCCCCCACCTGGCAGGCACTCCATCTGATTATTCATGAGATAGCTCATATTCCATGGGCTAGGCTAGCTATCGTCTCTAAACGGTTATATAGCCGTCTGTGCTATACAGAGTAGAGGTGGGGGAAGCCTGTCACGTCTCCGGCTGAGCCGGGGAAGCTTCACCGTGCCACCCATGTCATTAATAATCATCTGCCTGCCGTCCGGAGCTTCCAGCTGAGCCGGGGAAGCTTTGGCGTGCCGCCCACGTCATCAAGACTTGCCCGCCTACCGTGTGGTGCTTTTAGGTGAGCTGTTGCTGCCGGAGGCTCCGTTGCTCCCAATGCGACCCCCTGCGACGTGGCACCGGATGCGCTGGGGCTGACACAGGGTTCAAATTAAGGCTGCCTCAACAATATTATTCATGTGACATTAACTTCTTATATTAAGTGCACAAACCTATTGATGGATTGATTTCAGATATAAAAATACGGATAGAGGGAATATGTAAATGAAGATTCAATCATCCAGGCCAAAAGTATCTTAAAAGGTTAAATCATGGCAAGTGGACCAAAGTTTATTAAAGTTTTCATTTGGGGAGAAAACCCCTGCAGTCTTTGTGGCAAGAGTTGGTTCTTTCTAACAACTCTCTGACTCTCTGCCTATCAAAAATTTTCATTTTGACTGAAGAAGTAACTTGGATGAGTAATGAAATGTCTCAGTTTTAGTAAACTTTGGTCCAGTTGCCATGATTTAACCTTTTAAGGATAGGGAATGTTTAGAACCTCATTTTTTCTTGTAGTAATAGTGGGAGTGGCATCAAGAAGACCACCTGAAGTCTCTAAGCTGTGTATGTAGTGTTTCTCTACACCTGTTGTATATTTACGTGAAAGATAGATTTTTTTTCCTGTCAAAAATAATTTTAAAACAAACAAAAAATCCTTTTACATCCCTTACATTTTGGTATTGAAAATAGATTATTTTTCCCTAACTGTTCTTTTTGGGGTGGATTATTTTAAATTGCAGATCTTTCTGGAAAATAAATACACCATATAAAAAAGCACTAAAAGTTGCGAATGTAATTATACAAAGTTTGTTTTGGGGGGGGGGAATACTGTATTGCTCACTAGAGCTTACAAAACATATGTTAGGCCAATCCTAGAATATTGTTCAACTATTTGGAATCCTGACCACATAGCAGACATTAATACAATTGAGAGAGTTCAGAAATAATTTACATTTTTTTTCACTCTTCTGTCCATAATAGAATACATTATGCTACTTGGCTTGAAATTCTTGGTTTGGATAGTTTAGAACTGTGACACTTGGTCAGATTTAGGTATTGCATACAAAATTGTACATAGTAATATCTTACCTGTAAATGATTTTTTTACTTTTAATTGTAATGCGTCCGCTTTAAACTTAATGTAAACCACTTTAAAATTGATTATTAAAAATTGATTTTTTTAACAGAGTTGTCAAATATCTTACCAAATTCAGTTGTCTCAGTTACTAATTTTCACAGTTTTAATTCCAACTTAACTTCTGTGGCCCTCATCCCATATTTAAGAGGTTCCTAAGGGGTTGTGTGTAAGTGCACTAAGGTGCCTATAATCCCTATCACATTTTTTTCATTTTGTCCATTCCAATTTGTAATTTTTGTTTGACAAATAAATAAATACAAAAATAATAAAATATATTATATTTATTTGGAAGCCTCATTTAAATTGCTGAGAAGTGACGAAGTTTTATGGCTTTTGGGATGGAGAGTTCAGCTTAAATTAAAATCCACTCTTGAATAAATGTGGTATTAAAATATCTAGCATATGTGGATGTATAATTCTTCTATTTATTTCTGTATAATAATGGTATGTCTATTTGTTAATGTGACACCCACACTCTTGCACATATAACAGGTTTGCTTTTAGGTGAATAAACATGGTATGAAAGAAGAATCTTTGTTGATTATTGGAAGAGAGTTGAGTAATCATTTGGCTCACCAGAAACACAAATCTGAATTATTTGTACAGTTCTTCTACGCTTTACCTAAGCCCTCTCTGGGCCTGACATGTGTAGCTACAGTTGTGTTGTAAAAACAGTATTTAATACAAATGGTAGGGCATGGACAAGCAAGAGAAGCGAAAATTATCTCCTAGTGATGTTTTTTAAAGACAGAGAAGTACTTCTAGCCTTTCTTGAAAGAGAAAATGCAAATTTGGTGTTACAGTGATGTTTGCATGGCATATGATCATTGCCTTCTTCTGACAATTCCTCCCTCCCTCTTCGGTTTGCTGTAGTTAAATCAGGTAAAAGGAGCAAAAATCTTTGTTTCCTACTTTGGGAAAATTTAAAATGGAGGTGGAAAACAAGATAGAAAATCTACTGAAAATGATGCGTATACAGTTCATACTTAGGAAAATGCAACAATTAGAAATTTATGATGCAGCATCAATTAATGAAAATTAACCAGTAGGTAAAGATGTTTGCAATAAATACAGTTCAGGGCATAACTGTATGTTATACAGAAAAGCAGGTAAGACTTTTTGACAAAGGAGAAACGGCATCAGGGTAGGTGGTAACTGAATCATAAAAACAGTGGAGTAGATGCTCGATGCTGGGATGAAAAATTTGCAAGCCTAAAGCAAGAAATTATAGAAGACAGTAGGGAAGGATATTATAAAGGGGAAAAAAGTAAAAGAGAAGTATCAAATGGGGAGAGGGGGAGAAAAAGATATTTGACTGTATCCCTATTTATTTCTAGTTTCATACTCACGTGCCATGCAATCCCCAACAGATTGTCCTTGAGGAAATGCAGCTTTCCACAACTCTGGCTGAATTCTTCCTGGGTTTGTAGCTTCTCCATTCAAAAATTCCCACTGTTTTTATTTCCTTCAAAGTGTCTAATGCATAAATGGATGCCTTGGGGAAGAGAGAAATAGCAGGGTTCCGTATACCTGTACTGGCCAAGTTTTCACCATTTATTTTATGTATATATCAAGCAACAGCTAACATACTTATCTTGGTTACTGAATTAACCCTTTTTCTAGGTTTGCACAACATAAAGTAACCAAAGTAACTGTATTTCCAGAACACCCAAAGCCACAACAAGATCAACAATAGTTAAAACTAGCCAAGCTTCACAACTTGCACAAATATAGAAGATTGGTGTTTTGATTACTTTGTTTAAGCATGTTGAATGTGATGATTCTTTGAAGTGTGCATTTTTGTAAATGCTCACAACTGAGTCCATGAAAAGAAGAAAGTCAAAGCCAAGGAGGATAGGTAAAATATATTGACTACTGTACTCTTTCAAGCTTTCACAAAACAGCTAGCTGCTGGTAGAAGTAGATTTTAGGGAAAGGAAGAAAGAAAGAAAGGAAGGAAGGAAGGAAGGAAGGAAAGAAGGAAGGAAGGAAGGAAGGAAGGAAGGAAGGAAGGAAGGAAGGAAGAAAGAAAGAAAGAAAGAAAGAAAGAAAGAAAGAAAGAAAGAAAGAAAGAAAGAAAGAAAGAAAGAAAGATAGATAGATAGATAGATCTTTCTGGTTGTTCTAGAAAATATCAGCCCCAAATGATAATTGACATTTAACTGAAAGATAAATGAGAGTTAGCCTGCAATACTGCATTCTAACCACTATGCCACAAAGGAACCATGGTGGCATAGTGGTTAGAATGCAGTATTTTTGCAAGCTAATTCTAATTCTGCCAACTGCCAGCAGTTCGATCCTGACCGGCTCAGGGTTGACTCAGCCTTCCATCCTTCTGAGGTCAGTAAAATGAGGACTCAGATTGTAGGGAGCAATATGCTCCTTCACTCCTCCGCTCACAACAAAATACCTTATGCCACCAGACTTGAAATACTGGGATTAGACAATTTACAACTACGTTGCCTCCGATCTGATCTAAATGTAGTTCATAAAATCATATACCAAAATATCCTTCCTGTTAATGACTACTTCAGCTTCAACCGCAACAATACACGAGCACATAATAGATTCAAACTAAATGTAAAGCACTCCAAACTCGACTGCAGAAAATACGACTTCAGCAACAGAGTGATCAATGCCTGGAATGCACTACCTGACTCTGTGGTTTCTTCCCCAAACCCCAAAAACTTTAACCTTAGACTGTCTACAGTCGACCTCTCCCCGTTTCTAAGAGGTCTGTAAGGGGCGTGCATAAGCGTACCACTGTGCCTACCGTCCCTGTCCTACTGTCCTATTGTCCTCTTTTATCGTTACTTTTTACTTATGTTTATACAATCCACTACTATCCTATACATGTTTGACAAATAAATAAATAAATAAATAAACATTTGTAAACCTCAGAGAGTTCAGTAAAACACTGTGAAGCGGTATATACGTCTAAGTGCTATTGCTATTATGATTGCTATAATACACAAGTGTCTTATAACCGAACATTCAACAAATTGCATGATTATAAAACTCTCTATGTCAGGCCTGGAAGCCATCTTGGGCATTGGATCTTCAGACCTGCCACATTTAGTGTGTGGGAAACTGGGAGGGGGGATTGTATGGAGTTGGGAAGATATATAGTTCTAATAACATTCCTTTCTCCAAGAGTCAAGGTCACTCTGTCCTGCACCTGTAGGGATGTGGCTGGAAGGCATCTCCAGATGGGATGGTGCATTTATTGGACCATGTGATGGACATGTGGGTGCAGGGGAAGGGACTTGGACTTTCTTTTGGGTGGGGAAAACCCGGAAGTTTTCAGATTCAGGTTTTCCCAGATGTGCCAATATGCCATCTCTAATACATTGGAACTTTGAGGAATGTCTAGCCTCGGAGTCTTCTTTCGTTGGGGATGTTGCTTGGAACCCTGATACTATATGGATTTTTAATCAATTTAACTTGGGAATATACAACAGAAAAATGAATTGCATATTGTGCATCACATTACAGGCATGGAGCATAGCTTCTTCACAAAAGCACTAAGACTGCACAATTCTTAACTTTTCAAATTATCAAATCCCCAATAAGCCCCTGATTTCATCTCACAAAGAAGAATACTGTATTTAAAAGTCCCGGGTCAGCCCAATCAGAGATAGCTGGCTTTTCATTTTTAAATATACCTTTCACAAATACCTATCTATCAACAACTGGTGTATTTCCAGGTATGATACATGGTGTTAGTATACAATCTGGACTGCTGATATTGCAAGAAAACCAGAAAAGAACAGCAGCCCTTTGTGCTCACCTGCAGCTTTATTCCATTCATTAATAATTGCAACAGAGACAAGGGAAATGTTTCATACACCAACTCTGGAATTATATTGCCTATGTGGATACTGTAGAGCTTTTGTTTGATCAATATTGTCAGGTGTTTTCTATAACACAAAGCATGAAGGATGATAGCCTTGATCTCTCAAACATATGCTAACATGAGTCATTTACCTGAGGAAATAAACCCCTGGGAGACAATACAGATGTAATTGGGAAGCAATATTAAACATGTTCACACAAACAACACCATCATAAAAACATCTGTCCTGTTAATACAATCACTGCTACCAGTTACAGGCAGAAGTACATAATCCAATGTTCTCTTTACATTTGGATTCCAAAAGAGGGACAAACTCAGAAATATCTAGAGGTTACCATGTTGCTTACAGAGTAATCGGATGCATTACCATATGGGATCATGTATGCTTTGGTGGTATCCAAGAAGTTGAGATGTAATTTTTCTCAGAGTGGCTCAAACTCTACTTTCAACACATCTATTAAAAGCAAAGCCCTTAGACTTAATTTATTTGTATACAGTTTTTTGCTGGATTTCTACCTATTGTATAACTTGGAGATGCTATAGCACTCTTCTATGAAGACTTTAACTTCTATTTTTCAGATAACAGGTGATGGAAAGATAATTCCTGCCCCACCAATCTCAACTACAGCCCAATAGAGTTAATAGCATGTTGATTGGACAGACATTTTATTTGAATAACATAGATATTTTTTTAGCAATTAAAGGTAGGGGGATCTTTTTCATAAGAATTCTGAATCACAGTATTTCTACCGTGCTTAATTATTAGTTTTATATAATAATGACAACAGTATCATATCCATTATAAATACTGTAGACATAAACATAAACATCAGGGGCAAAATTCGACCGGCTTGGACCGGCTAGGGCGAGCTGGTAGGGGAGGGGCTGGGTGAGGCACCCCTCGATGTGAGTGATATCGAGTTGGCCATGGCCACCCAGTCACATGACCACCACCAAGCCATGCCCCACCAAGCCATGCCCACAGAACCGGTAGGGAAAATTTTTGAATTTCACCACTGATAAAGATGTTTAAAACATCTTTTTAAATTATTTGAAATCTATGAGCTGAAGTGGCGCAGTGGTTAGAGTGCAGTACTCCAAGCTACTTCTGCTGCCTGCCAGCTGCCTGCAATTTGGCAGTTCGAATCTCACTAGGCTCAAGTTTGACTCATCCTTCCGAGGTGGGTAAAATGAGGACCCAAATTGTTGGGGGCAATATACTGACTCAGTAAACTGCTTAGAGAGGGCTATAAAGCACTGTAAAGTGGTATATAAGTCTAAGTGCTATTGCTATTGCTATTGCTATTGCTATAGAAAAAACATATGTTTTTGTAAGTTCGGATTCTACCGGTGCTGAACACATTTTGAAAAAACTTACCATTGATAGCAAAGCAGCTAAGATGCAGGTTGATGGCTGGTACCTTTCTCCTGAAAGTGGTGATCAGGTCATACTGGATTAACTGATTAGATCCAGCAAGGTCAAAGTAGGTTCTGTGGCAAATAGAGCAATGCATATCACACACAATGTTGCAGTGCAAATGCTTCCACTTTGGTCTTAGATTATATCAGCATGAGATGTTCCAAATAAACCCAATAATAAATAAAATGTGTGATTAAGAAGAAATACCCATGGTGATATCCAAGGTGAAACACTACATAATTATTGAGAAATCTTTATAACTCATTCAGATCAAAGTTGTCCGATACAACTAAGATTAATATCCTTCAGTGTCAAAAAGAATTCTTCCTTTTTCCAAGAATTTTATTTAATACTATTAAACAGCATTACTCTTTTTCTTTGTACTGGGTTTTCACATGCAATGATATTTAACTATGTTTTTAGTGTTTGTCATTGTTGCTTATTTCACTGCTTTTATTATTCTATTGCCGAAAATATGACTGTATTGGATTATAGGACAAAGTTACACTGCTTTGGTCCAAGACCATAAATTTAATAGTTATATCACTCATTCTATTTTAGAACCCGGTTTGCATATAATTGTAATTCCTTTTCCTTAGCATTTGCACATTACAGATTTTATTGCCCCATGGTGGCAGAATTTTATGAGGCTATGTGCACTCCAAAATAATAATAATTTTTTTTTCAGAAAGCAAGCTTCAGATCACACATGAGCACACAATTTTTTTCTGTTATTCAACAGTTTCAAATATGTTGTAGAGTTCAAGACACCTGAGATAATGTTATTGCTGCTTTAAGAAATCCACTCATTAAAGTGGATCTTACAGTAGTGCCAACTTTCATCAGGCTTATGTGAAAGCCTGAAAAAAGTCCAGCTAGCAGGAAGCATCTAATATGTGGGAGGACTAAGGCACATCCGAATTGTTTTCTAGATATATGTAACCCTACTTGTTTTCTAGACATATGTAAACAGACTAGCACTGATGATGTTACCTACTTTGGGTAATGAAATGTCTGCAAGAAAACAAGCAAGCTCACAGAGCACCAAGGACCCCTCATACATAACCCTGCTGTCTTATAGGTGCTTTTTCAAAAGGCAACTGGACTGGTTTTTTTTCCCCTTGAGGAAGATGTTTCGCTTCTCATTCAAGAAGCTTCATCTTCTTGGATGAGAACAAAATGTCTTCCTCAAAAAACAATCCGTTTTCCTTTTTGAAAAAGCACCTTTGAGACAATTATGACCTGATGACTGAAAATCTCCACAGACTGCTCTCTTATATCTACTCAGCTTTTGGAGATGGTCCTATATTTTTTAGATTAATACAGGTATTAGCCCTGTGTGGTAGCTCTTCAGCTCTCTAGTTTATTGATAAATATGTCCAAATTTGCTGTTGTTTTCTTTATTCTGTATCAAGTATGCATGTATATAATGCACACTTTAGTTTCAAAATAGTTATGGACAAATAATCACACATACACACACTGTGTATGTACGAGGGTGAGTCAAAAAGTAATTCCATTTTCTTTAGGACAGGTATAATTACCAACACAGGAACATGTAGCATACATCAAAATGAAACTAGTCCTCTGTGGATCACATCCCTACTTCTCAACATAGTAACCGTTTCTCTCAATAGCAATGTTCCACCTTCGAATGAGAGCATGCATCCCTGCCTTGTAAAATATTGTTGACTGTTCTTTGAGTCACTTCTTCACTGCAGTTTTCACTTCCTCGTCACTGGAATAATGTTTGCCTCACAAACCCTCTTTCATGGGGCCGAAGAGATGATAGTCTGAATATTTACAATACCCACACAAAAGTATATGTGTCTACACACAAACACACACACACAGCATTCAAAGATGCCCACTAGATAATATGAATGTGTCAACAGGTAGTTTCGATAGAGAATGCAACAGAATAATTTTATTTGGCTGTACATAAAGGCCAATCAATTAATTAGATGGCAGATATGCAGGAACAGAAAGAAAAGAAAAAGAAGGAAAAGGCAAGGGGGCTCCTAAAAATAAAAATAACAGATTAAAGATAATAACAAGCATATCACAGTTCCATATTAGAATATCAGTGATCTCTTATAGGTAGAGTTGTTGATCTTTGATTAAGATTTGGAGAGACACAATACTTGAAATGAAATAAAAATATGACAATCCTTCATCTTCCCTCTTTATTTTCTTTCTAGTATTATCAAGAGCTGTTTCCTGTTTAGACATAGTGAAGCCAGCTTTTAATTGTCTCCTTGGCTAGTGCTTTCCATGCTAATATAATGTGATGGCTATGCAAACATAATCCTATCAGTCCAAAGACAGATGTTTTCAAAGTCTAATGACATACATGCATGTTTATCATGTCATGTCTGTGGCATCAATAGGCAGTGACTAGCACGTTCAAATCAGCTATTGGAGATTAAAGGAATAAACTCAACTAGTGTTTCTCAATAGGATCCATTCATATCTTCTTCTACAGAAAACTGTTAATTATAGTTCAGTGACGAAATGTGGGAGTGTGAAATGATGAAAAATTAAGAAAACATATTGTTGAGAATGAGATGATTAAAAATAAATAAGAGATACCAGTATATGGAAATGAGATACAGGCCTGATTTACAAAATGAATACCTTAAGGGGCTGAATTAATTCAACCACTAAACCATGATTTGTTTAGCACAATATGTGAAGCCAGCCAACTGTAGCTTAGTAAATAAGCTATAATCAAAATGTTCTAAAATAGATCTTCTCTTCCTTTGTGGTGCATTTGTGGTACTCCATTAGGTCAATGTCCACTGCAGTGGCCAATTGGTACCATGCCTGCAGGTTGCATGGCATCCTCCGAGGTAAGTAGTGGTATAGTTCTTCATTTAGTCTTTCCCAACATTGGTAAACCAGCATGCACTTGGACCAGTCTCTCAGGTGGCTGGCCAGACTGCGGAAGTCTTGGATGTACTCCATCACCCAAGCACATTTAGTAATAAATGGAGTCTACAGACATTTTAAAAAGAAGACAGTGGGCTTTCCCAGCTTGCTGCCTCCAGATTTATTGACTAGGTTGGGAATGCTGCTCTACAGTTTTTTCTGAAATACATAATACATTCTGGTTAATTTAAACCTATGCTACCACACATACTGTTCTCCAGAAGAATCAAGGAAAATCCATATTGTTCAGTGGAATCCATTATCCTTGTTCCTAGACTCCTGCTCAGGAAATGGGATTGCAGACAATAAATACAGACAAACCAAAAATGGAACCACCATTTGCTCTATATCTAGTTAATTACTTCCTTCTGTATGGGGGGGGGGAGCCTTTCTGAAATGCACAGGTGATGAGCATATACCCTGAAGCATGAGATTTGATTACCCTTATCATTATCCAAGCTTGCATAGCAATGAATGCAATTAGCAGCCATAAAATTAATCAGCTTGCTTATTTTGGATTTTGAGGTATTTTTAAAAAACTTATTGAGCAAATGTAATCATGATGCTATATTTTTTTTAAAAAACCTAGCATTTATGTCAGAAATGTGTGTACTGTAATCCATAAGACTTCTGAAATACACTTGACTATCAGCGATTTTAAAAAATTCTGAGCAATAGCAGAAAATAAAAACAAAAACTCCTTGGCAATGGCATCTAAATACATTTAATTTTGATTTGCAGCCTAACCTTCCTTTGTTTGCAAAGTGTGCTAGCAAGTTAAAAGGTGGGACAAGCTGTTCTGTGAGCAGTAGAAATAAGCACCCATCACAGCAGACCCAATTACAATAGAGTGGAATTTAAAGAAAACAAAACTGTAACCAAAATATCTGTGAAAAACATACAACTTTAATTGAATACTATCCTCAGCATTCCTCCAACTTTCTGGGACACCCTAGTGTTTGCATGTAAAAGATCAGACCAGCATTAGCTACATAGACATACAGGGAGAAATCCATTTTTGTTGCTGCGTCAACTCAAAATGGTGCCAATTAAACAAAGATGAAGCTAACAGTATCAGTCACATGCTGTGTCATGTGAGTAAATAAGAAATTTAAAAGAATGATCCCCAGTGAGCGCACCTGAGAAGGAAAAGAAGGAAGAGAGAGAATTTCTTCCTGTTGTTCCCAACTGGAAAAAATAATGTATAAGTCGTACTGGATTCTTTAAGAAACGTGGTACAAAGAAATGACATTGGGATACATGAAATTGCTCTCTGATTAAGAAGCTGGGTGGTGTCCATGCTTCTTGTGCCAGTCTTCATTATTTCCATTTTATTTATTCCTCTGCAACCCTCTACAAACTCATCAAGCAGGGCATTAAAAAGTGATATCTTTTTTTACTGGTCTTAGCTCAAGATTATTCCCTAACAACTTGTGATACAAACTTTCAGCCATAATTTCACAAAACCTCCATTACGTAATCAGTTTTCTAGATAGAAGCTAAGCAAATCGACCTACATACCATAAGCTGATTCTCATTTTGTGGTCCTCCACAGCCTTTTAGTAGAGATCAATACATAGGATAAAGGATAAAACACCCAGACACAAGAGCACCCAGAGCAACGTGGTATATGTAATACAATGCAGTGAACCATGTGCAGATCTGTACATTGGGGAAACAAAACAACCACTTCATAACCACATGGCACAAGATAGGAGAACAAACCCATTAGGACTAGATTCAGTAGTCCATCTGCATTTAAAAAACAAAAGCCACTGTTTTGAAGACAGCAAAGTCCACATTTTGGACAGAGAGGACGCTGGTTTGAAAGAGGTGTCAAAGAGGACATCTATGTCAAAATTGAACAGCCCTCTTTTAACAGAGGAGGAGGGATACAACATCATCTATCTCCAGTCTACAACACAGTCCTTTCAACAGTTCCAAGAAGGCTCCACACCCATTTGCATCACTCAGGTGACCCTGAGGATACACATAAACCTTCAGGTGTCCTTAGTGACTTGCTAAAAGAATGCAAATGACCATCTGTCTGCAAGAAGTATAAATCCTTCCATTCCCCACCATCCAGTCAGAGTTGAAGAAGCTTCTTGGATGAGAAGCGAAACATCTTCAAAGAAAAACTAGAAAGTCCAGTTGCCTCTTGAAAAAGCATCTTTGGGATATCAATACATATAGTTTTTACAAACTTAAATAGCAATGGTGTTTTCTCTATCCTTAGCCGTGAGCCCTTCTTTTTAATTTTGCTATTGTTATGTTTACATATGTGGAACTTTTGTACTTTCCTGGGGGCTGTGTGTGCTGGCTGACTCTGGAACATCTGCATTTCACAATATGTCATATGGATAGCCCAGTGATTTTTAGCCAACACACTTATAAGAGTGTCCTATAGTTCTACTCATATTTTTCTGAAGATGGTAAACTGAATCTCAGTAACATACAGAATAATCTCATCAAGGATATCATAATAGACCTGCCTTTTTTCTAAATGTCTAAAACTCTGTCAATGCAGCTTTTATAGGAATAAACTGGTTTGAGATCTCCCAAATAAATAGAAAAAACGATCAGAGAGTGGGGAAATATGCACAAATCTCTGAGAAAGCAGTAAAGATGCTGTAATTTGAAAAAGAAATAAAATCCTTGCATGCAGTTCAAAAGGAAGGGAAATGTGTTTAAATAGTCATGCTACTTTTTCTTTTGCATAAAAAGGGTTAGTGGATCAATTATCAATTAATATAATAAGCCAGATTGCCCATTTCCAGTCATAGCTAGGCAAACTAAGGCTACATATGAGTTCCTTGGTAAGAAGAACTGCATCTATGATTCCATTAGCAATGGAATGAAGTTGCAAAACTCTATAAATCAGTTGGCATCAATCCCAAAAATATCGTGTAATTGATAGCATATGCAATAGTATCTAAAAGACAGAATGGCAGACATAAAAAGTGAACATTTTTATGGCTCTCCTACTGTTTCACACTTGTTTGTCAAGGTTATCTATATATTCAAGTCATTTTGTGCTGTCATTAAATATGTTTCACTGCTGTAGTGCCTATTGCCTTGCAAAAATAGCTCCAATAGATCTCCTTGTCTTTTACACCAGGCAAACTTTAATTTTATGATGCTACAAATGTACTCACAAATGCTTCCATTTCATGAAATTCATTTTTCTCTCTACAGTATTGAGCTTTCCACATTTTTAAATGAAAAAAAAATTAGTGAAATATCTAATACATAAAGCTAGAGGTAACGTGTATATGGTATCCAACACTACATAATATCCAAAATGGAGCAGTAGAATAAAAAAAAATTCTAATGGCAGATTAATAATATTCTAAAATTTTTGAATGCCCGATATAGCAACATTTTAGTAAATGAAGGATTAACATCAAACTGAAAAAATCTTAATTAAGATGGTGAAAGGTCGCTGCAGAGTTCAATTCAATTTAACATCTAATAATAATTGCATATTTATTTATTTATTTATTTTGGTATTCTTATATGCCGCCCAACTCCCGAAGGGCTCAGGGCGGCGTATAACAGAGAAAAATACAAGAATAACCAAATATTAAATATTAATTAAAAACAAATATAAAAATTTAAAAACACAGTATAAAAAACATCAAACAACCATTCAACAACCATACATACTTGGGGGTGAGCTCGAGTGGATTAAGCTCTACCCCCAGCCTGCAGGAAAAGCCATGTCTTAACGGCTTTTCGGAAGGCCAGCAGAATGGGGATAGTTTGGGTCTCTGGGGGAAGTTGGTTCCACAGCGCGGGGCCGGCCACAGAGAAGGCTCTCCCCCTAGGGCCCGCCAGCTGGCATTGCTTGGCCGACGGGACCTGGAGGAGGCCAACTCTGTGGGCCCTAACCGGTCGAAGGGAAGTATGAGGCAGAATGCGGTCCCGGAGATAGCCTGGTCCTAAGCCATGAAGGGCTTTAAAGATGGTGATCAACACCTTGAATTGGACCCGGAGACCGATGGGCAACCAATGCAGCTGGCGGAGTATAGGTGTCATTTTGCACTAATGAAGTCTCCGGATACTCTTCAAGGGAAGCCCCATGTAGAGCGCATTGCAGTAGTCCAAACGGGAGGTGACAAGGGCATGAGTGACCGTGAGTAGAGCCTCCTTCTCCAAGTATGGCCGCAACTGGTGCACCAGGCGAACCTGTGCAAAGGCCCCCCTAGCCACAGCAGAAAGATGATGATCCAATTTTAGCTGTGGATCTAGGAGGACCCCCAGGTTGCGGGCCTGATCCGAGGGAGTCAGTTTCGCTCCCTCGAAGACCAAGGATATCTGTTAAAGTTCATTATAATTAAATAACTGGAAGTAACCACAAAGGTTTAAAACCATACCCAATTAAAAGATCAAAACATCAAGGTAGGAAATAATGTAAAGTAATGCTTGACCCAAGTTGTTGAAATTCTAGTAAAAAATTCCAGATTAGATTTCTGTAACAAAGGACTGATTTTGAAAAAGAAAAAGAAAATATTAATAGTTCAAAATATAGCTTTGAAGATTTGGACTAGAATCAAACCATGGAAACACCTTTAACCACAAGGACTAGTCCTGCCTTTAGACCACAGGTGGGCAGCTATGGCCCTTTTAAGACCTGTGGAATTCAACTCCCAGAATTCCTGGCCCAGCATGGGTCAGGAATTTTGGGAATTGAACTCCATGGATCGTAAAGAAGCCATAGTTGTCAATCCCTGCTTTAGACACAGTGAAGCAAATGTGGCCTATTTGGGGTATATTGAAAAGGAACCAAACTGTAGCCAGGAGAAAGGTATTTGCTGGATTTTCCAGACCCCCAGAATTTCTGTTTCCTAACTGTTCTGATTCTGGTATAAAATGTTTCTGAGACTGATCTGTTCGGGCATGGATCTTATATCCTGTCTTTCTTTCCTTGCAATTCTTCCAACATGTACAATAGCCAGTTAAATCAAAGAGGAGTCTATTTGATCAGAAATTGACTAGAATTAGCATCACATCAGCTGGAATTGTCTATTTGCTTCCAACAAGCTTCTTTTTCATGGTTTGTCAGTTTCCAAGAGAGCAACTACCTTGAAACAAACGTTCCCTGTCTACAGAACCATTGGGT
This sequence comes from Diadophis punctatus similis, assembly GCA_023053685.1. NCBI lineage: Eukaryota > Metazoa > Chordata > Lepidosauria > Squamata > Dipsadidae > Diadophis > Diadophis punctatus. The sequence continues at coordinate 23,886,901 of JALIGW010000005.1, read as the reverse complement.
GTTGAGAAATGTTGTGCCCATGGCAAACTGCCATATCGTTTGAAAGCAGATAGACCAGGAGTGTCAAACTGGATTTCTTCGAGGGCCAGATCAGCATTGTAGTTCTCCTCCCTGGGCCAGCCGGGGGGAAGGAAGCGGGGGGGGGGGGGGAGACTCCTCCTGCAGGACCCTGCCGGCAAAAATGGGGCATGAGGAGGCTGTGTGCAGCCCCCCGTGGCCCTTTTTTGGCCTCCATGGCCTCCTGCAGCACTCTCCCGGCCGAAAACGGGCCATGCAGAGGCCTCATGTGGCCTGTTTCCGGCTGGCAGAGTGCTGCTGGAGGCCAGGAGGCCGAAAATGGCCCAAGCGGGGGCTCGTGAGGCCTCTGCGTGGCCTGTTTTGGCCTGCAGAGACACTGCAGGCTGGTCCTTTGATATTTCTAGGCCAGTCCCATGGGCCAGATTTAAGCACCCCGTGGGCCAGATGTGGCCTGCGGGCCTTGAGTTTGACACCCCTGAGATAGACCATCTTTGTGCTGGAACCAAGGACTGTATTTTTAGCACTTTTATTCAGCAACTACCCTAGGAACTTTTGCTTAGGTGGATTGGAGTACCATTTAATATGATTTTGCTACCAAGAAACATACCAGTTTAAAAAATAAAAGATATATGCCTGCTGGGATTATTCTTTCTTTTTTTACTTGTCAGCCTTTGAAAGAATTTGGAGGAAAATCTTAAGCCCAGCAAGATAGGTTCTTCAGAAGCTCTTGAATGGTTTCTATCTGTTTGGGTTAGTTTAAACTTAAAAAAAGGAAGAACTTCTTTTCAAAAGACAGGTTTAATTTACTACTCTCTTCCCCTTCACGCCTTTCAGTTTCATTTCTCACTTTCTGATTGCTAAAGGAAAGGAAGCCTTCACTGATGTGTATACATGTCTATGAATGTGTGTGTTGCTCTCCAAATTATTGTTGCTTGCCTTCCAATGCTTGCATGCAAAACACACATTCTACAACAGAGATCAGGCCTTTCCCTCCCAAAAGCAGGCAGCCCCCTTCCTCCACAGAGTTTTCCTGACATACAACCTTAGGATCTGGGCAAGACTCCTATCTTTATACCAAAACACCAGGCTACCTTCTCCTAAGAAATTTATAATAGAGTAGGTTAGGATGATCCAAGTGGGTTGTTGTCTCAAGTTAAGGGTGAAATACTACTTCCCCTTCTCCCTGTTATTGCAAAATCATCTGGAATAGCAACTGAATCTTATGTTTTATGTCTCCCTCCTAGGGTAAGGTGACCAGACGTCCCGATTTTGGCGGGACAGACCCGCTTTTTAATGCTTTGTCCCGCGTCCCGCCCGCCCTCTTAAAAAGTCCCGATTTTTGAGCCCCCGCTTCTTCCTCCAGCCAGACGCGCGCCCGAGCGACAGGCTTCCGATTCAGTCCCCTCTATTCACAGGGTGGCGCGGGGCGGGGCAGAGCGAACCCTGGGGGGGGAGCGCCACTTTGCACTTGTCCCATGAGGCCATGCTAAGTGTGCCGCGGCAAAAGGGGCGGGGCAGGGCAGGGCGCGCGTCCTACCTGAGACTTTTCCCGGTAGCAGGTTCAGTCGCGTTCCTTGCTAATAGCGTCCAGAGCAGAGCAGCCCCTCCCAGAAGATCGCGAGACGTTATCTTCTGGGAGGGGCTGCTCTGCTCTGGGCACTATTAGCAAGGAACGCGACTGAAGCTACCGGGAAAAGTCCCAGGTCGGACGCGCGTCTCGCGCTGGGGGTTGGGGGGACGGGGCAGGACTGGCGGACGGGACGGGGCGCGCGTCCGACCTGGGACTTTTCCCAGTAGCTTCAGTCACGTTCCTTGCTAATTGGTGCCCAGAGCAGAGCAGCCTCTTCCAAAAGATAAAGTCTCGCGATCTTCTGGGAGGGGCTGCTCTGCTCTGGGCGCTATTAGCAAGGAACGCGACTGAAGCTACCGGGAAAAGTCCCAGGTCGGACGCGCGTCTCGCGCTGGGGGTTGGGGGGGCGGGGCAGGACTGGCGGACGGGACGGGGTGCACGTCCGACCTGGGACTTTTCCCGGTAGCTTCAGTCGCGTTCCTTGCTAATTGGCGCCCAGAGCAGAGCAGCCTCTTCCAAAAGATAACGTCTCGCGATCTTCTGGGAGGGGCTGCTCTGCTCTGGACGCTATTAGCAAGGAACGCGACTGAAGCTACCGGGAAAAGTCCCAGGTAGGTAGGACGTACAGTGGCCTCCCGCGTCCCCCCTCCCCCCTCCCCCCCACCTCACCTGGACGCCGACATTTGCTGTTTTGCCCTCTGCGCATGCGCAGCGTTCTGCGTATGCGCAGAGGGCAAAACTCAAATGGAGAAACCCACCCCCGTCAATGGTGTCCCGCTTGAAGAAAAAAAAATCTGGTCACTTTATCCTAGGGGAAATACTTAGTAGGGTTTTTTTTTTGGTGTGTGTGTGTTATTGCTAGCTCATGCAATTTGGGATTCTAACAGGTTCCAGTATGTATCCTCATGTTAAATAATAGGGAGATTTTTGACTATAGACCATCATAGGGTGTTATAATCTATCAGGAAGGAACTTTTTTTTTACAAATATCTGCCTTTCTCTCTCTTTTTGAATCCCATAACAAGCAGAATGGAAACAATTATGGCTGTAATTTGCTGAGGCTTAAGCTGGAATGCAGGACGGAAGTTGGAAATGAATTGTCATTGCCAAAGTGACATATTTTATTCTCAGCTCCCCCTCCTGCCTCTAACCTCAGAAACAAAATCTTGCATCAATATGGACTAAAATGGGGAAAAGCCACAGCTTGAAGAAAAGGAAAAAAGAATCACAACTTGAACTTTGTTCACATAACAACAAAAAGTCATTGCATCCCCTGCTTCATATGGTAGAGAGCAGGATATTTTGCAGATAATTTATAGCAGGCTGTTAAAAGTTGGAAATCATCCTTCAACAAATCTTCAATTGATGAAATGGATGAAAAGGGGAAGGTCAATAGAAAGGAAATTTTTTTTAAGAATTATTATTTTACATTTAATTGTGTCAACACTATTAGTTGTGTATAAGTGTGTATAATTAATTAGCATAATTATCTTGTTAAAGGTTTTATTATAAGTTAATAATTCTATATTAGATTGGTACATGATGGTTTGAATTCAATTTTGATGATGAAAGGGAAAAAAGAATAAAGAAAAGAAGAGAAATAAATTAGACTATAGTAGGTCAATTGTTGGAAGGTTATAAAATTTGAATAATCACTACTTTTCTTTACAAGATTTGTTTTTATAAAAGATTTGTATAACTTATAAAATGGATTTAATGTTGAAAAGGATTTAGATAATTACTGAAATTGTTGGAATGTTATAAGAGCTGTATAATTATCATTTTTAAAGGTCCTTATATAAGATTATATTATTTATAAATTGGATTTTTTGTTGTAGAGATTTTAGATAATTAGGGGTTCTTTTTTTCTTTATTATTGTATATTGGGAAGTTGGTAATGTTATTAATCAACGGATGGAAGTGTAGTGATGCGATTAGAATTTGTTTAAATATGGAGAATGAGTTAAAATAAGAAATTGAGTAATAAAGTTGAAAGGGAGATATGACATGGGAAAAGAGATCAGAAATTTAGGGCATTTAGAAATGATAGAATAAAAAAATGATGAGTAAAGATATAAGTTGAGGTAAGGGAGGAGTACGGCCTAAAATTAAGAGGTACAAGAGATAATGAATATGTCTGGAAGATAAGCTATAGCGATTGACTTGGAAGAAAATTGAAATTAAAGGTGGTAGACTGAGGCGACAAAAATAGGAGGTAAAGAAGCAGCATTAGAATAACACTAGATATACCTAGAACAGGGGTCAGCAACCCGCGGCTCTGGAGCCGCATGTGGCTCTTTCATCCCTCTGCTGCGGCTCCCTGTCACCAGTCGGTTCCACAATTGATAGGGCTTTCAGTTAGGACAGGTAAAGGAAAAAGGACGCCGCGCTAGGAGGAGACTCTATGGTGGGGGAACTGGACTTCCGGTCGGCAGATGAAAAAGGACGCCATGCTAGGAGGAGACTCTATGGCGGGGGAAGTGGATTTCCGGTTGGTTCCAGAATTGAACAGGGGGCTTCCGGTTAGAACCTTTGTGGCTCTTTGAGTGTTTAAGGTTGCCGACCCCTGACCTAGAAGAATGAATATATATATATATATATATATATATATATATATATATATATATATATATATATATATATATATATATATATATATATATATATATATATATATATATATATATATATATATATATATATTCATTCTTACCTACACACACACACACACGCACACACGTGTGTGTGTGTGTGTGTGTGTGTGTGTGTGTGTGTGTGTGTAGGTCTTTGGTTATTCGGGTTTTCTCCCACGTGAAATTGGAAGTGTCTTGGCAACGTTTCAATAAAGTCTCATTCATCATCATCAGGCTGGTGTCTTCTGCTTCCTGCTTCTAGAAGCTCCTAGAAGCAGGAAGCAGAAGACACCAGCCTGGTGATGATGAATGAGACTTCATCGAAATGTCGCCAAGACACTTCCAATTTCACGCGGGAGAAAACCCGAATAACCAAAGACCTACATACAAACACCCGCGATATATATAAATATAAATATGGAAAAGGGAAAAGATATAAGTTTAAGAGTAGCACCAATGTTGGTATGAAGTTAGGGTTTTGAATTGCTTGTCTGTTAACTATAAAATGGATTAGAGGTACTCAGGGAAGGATAAGAGGGAGGAAGAGGAAGTAGAAAGGAAGGGGAGAGAGGAAGGAGGGAAGGAGGAAAGAGGGAGAAAGGGAGAAAGAAGGTAGAGGGAAGAGAGGGAGATAGAGGGAGGGGAGTAGTATGAAATATAGAAGGAAAACAGACGGGGATTAAAGTACAAAAGGTGCAAATTTAGGATATTTGTTTATGGCATTTTGGACAGAAATGTATAATTATGTATGTTTTGATATTATGGTATAGGTATAGATATTTATGTAAAGTTGGTGAAAAAATGAAAAATTCTTTAAAAAACAACAAATCTTCAATTGAGAAAACATTCCACATAAAGGATCTTTCAAATAGCATAAAGCATACAAAGATGGTGATTTTCATGAAGATTTTGTATCTATATTCCCTCCCTTCCTGCTCATTTTTCCTTTATGGACTCTAGTTAAAATGAATAAACTCCTTGGAGAAATTCATTTTTATTTTATTTTGCCTTTTTCATGTCAATTACAGAACACTTTGTTAAAATGATTACATAATTTCTGCAGAAGCTTGGTACTGCAGGCTGGAGGAGATAAACCCACTTAAATGTGACTAATCTACTCACAAATGCCTGCCCAGAGCAGAGTCTCTCAGTTAAACATAATTCACACATTATTTTCCAGGACTATTTCACAACAACAACAATAACAAGGGAGGATTTCATTGCCAAAGGCGGCATTAATGTATTCTTTTTGGGTGGCAGTGGTGGTGGGGAGGTTAAAGATCAGAGATCATTTGGTCTTAAACATGCATTATACTGAGACCTTGTTTGTGTCTTGTGATAAGGTTACATTGAATAGTGCTGGAACCCTTCAAGGTCACTGTTCCAGAAAATATTTGCAAATAATTTGACATGCTGTCAGCTAACAGCAGTGAACTCATATAATTCAACATACTAATGTGGCTTTTCATGCCTTTAGCTATAAATAAACTTGATAGTCAAAAGTTTCTGTAATGTTTATTTAATAGCGATCCCTTTAAAATAAATCTTGATTATTCCTTTTCACTTGGGTGAGGATCTCTTTCTGATGGAACTGTTGTTTCTGACATCACTTCTTCCACTCCTGAACCATACTGTCCCAAACGTTCAGACAGTTATGCTGGACCTCCCCAGGACTCCTTACAACCCAGATTCAAAGTCCTATGGCTTCCCCCCCCCCCCAGTCATGTGATTGCATTTTGAGAGCATGGCAACCAAGCCCACATTTACAATAGCAGCATTCTGCAGTCATGGTATCAAAATTTGCGATGTTTTCTGCAGAAAGCCAGTGTTTACTTCTTGTTTCCGGTAAAAAAACAGCCATTGTAGACAATAAATTCACTTAAGGACTGAAGACTTTGATTGACAACTGAGGCATTCACTTTACGACTGCTTTGTTCGTTTAACGACGGCTGCAATAAAGATCGTAAATCAGGCACAAATCTTGCAGCTTAATGACTGGTATGATTTACGGCCACAATTCTGGGCTCAACTGCGGTTGTAAGTTGAGGACTATCTGTATTATTATTTGCATGGAGAAGTGCCAAGGGAAGCTAGCAAACTGTGTGAAGCAACTAGCAATTAACATTTCTATTTCTCCTAAGGCAGTGATGGCGAACCTATGGCACGCGTGCCACAAATGGCACGTGGAGCCATATCTGAGGGCACGTGAGGCATTGCACTATGTCAGCTCCGGCACACATGATTTTCAGCCTTCTTTTCGGCTGTTTTTCGCCACCCCAGGGTTCAGGAATGCCTCCTGAAGCCTGGGGACGGCAAAAAATGGGCCAACAGGAAGTTCGTTTCTGAACTACATTATGGGTGTGGGCACGTGCGCCCACGCTATCGCGCATGCGCACACCCTTTTGGCACCTGAGCCAAAAAAGGTTCGCCATCACTGTCCTAAGGCATGGGTGTCAAACTTGCTGTGTCATGTTGCCGTCACGAGATGTTTCATGACGTTTTCCCCATCGCGGAGCTGGGGTGGGCATGGCCTGCACATAACACATCTGCCCAGCAGGCCGCCAGTTTGACACCTTTGTCCTAAAGGAACGCCCCAGCGACCAGGTATTTTTCCCTTTGCTTAACTCAGTCGGAATAGCCACCTTGTGGAACCCACTGCTGACTGACCAGCAGTCAGTCCCTGCTTTATAGGTTTTTCACCTCTCCAACAAGGAAGGAAACTTGGAAAAGAGGGGATGGGGTGGAAAAGTGGGAGACAGGGATTTTTTGTCCTCCACACTATCATCTTCCTTGGTAAACAACATTATGAAAGTGCAGAAAGAGAGTAAGAAATAATAAGCCAAAATAACTAAATAAATAAAAGGCATGACATAGGAAAAATAAAGTAAATAAAACTAAATTTAGTTATTCCAAGACCACCCAGTATACCTCTCCATACTTTTCAATCCTTGCAAACTATCCTTGCTTTCATCATGTTTACATATTTCTTTACACTGCTGTGTATTTGAGCTTTTTGCCTCTTTCTTAATGAACATATTGTTAACTCCATCAGATCTAATGTTCTCTCAACCCATTCATTCTCCCACCGTATATTTATTTTGCATTTGAGTCTTAATAACTTCCAAGAAATTATTATCTCCGTTTAGGTTTAAAGTCCAGTTCTACCCCTGTTCAGCCAAACTCTAATAAAGACTCAGGGTTTGCTAAAGATTGTGTCTTGGTTTGCTAAATATTGTGTCTCAGTGAGGGCTAAGGTGGTTTCTGCCTCCACAGTTGCAAGAAATTGTAGCTGCTGATTTAAAAAGGAATACAAATCTCTCATAAGGAGAGAGACGAAGAAAGGAAAAAAAGCAGAGATGTCTCTTAATGAACTGAAAGACTCCGACAGGCTGTTCTTGATAAACACCTTTGTTTTGGTGTCTTTACAGCTAAGAAGAGGGGATCAATCTATTCTCCAAAGCACCTGAAGGCAGGACAAGAAGCAATAGATGGAAACTCATCAAGGAGAGAACCAACCTAGAACTAAGGAGAAATTTCCTGACAGAATAATTAATCAATGGAATGATTAGCCTTCAGAAGTTGTGGGTGCTCCAACAGTGGAGGTTTTTAAGAAGAGATTGTCTGAAATGGTATAGGGTTTCCTGCTTGACCAGGGGTTTGAACTAGAAGATCTCCAAGGTCCCTCCCAACTCTGATATTCTGTTATTCCAGCACTAATTCAATCCTGTTTGAGTCTTGGATTACCCTTACCATGAACGTTTCCATTTTTTCAGTTAGTGGAAAAAGCCAAGGCCTCCTAGTTTCTGACTCCTTACCTGAATGGCCCCATCTAGTTCTCACTTATTGGCCCATTTCTATTTTGCTCTAGGTCTAGGCAGATAATGCCACCATTCTAGCCATATCTCAAGTTACTTCCATGTATGCTTAGAAGAAATAGTGTCCTTCTGTTCTAGAGAAGATTTAAAAATTAATTATGCTAAAACAAAGTTTGCAGTCTTCACTAAAATGGTTTACGCTTACCTATAATTAGCAAATCAGCGATAAACCCATTGAGCAAGTCAAGGACTATAATATTAGGTATTCATTTCCAGCCATCTACCTCCTGGAGTCACCAATAAGTGAGCTCTTGTCAAGATCACAAAAAGCCTCTAACAAGATTTTCAAATTTGCAAGCCACAAAGGTAATAACTATGTGCCTGCAGCAATCAATTGTTCGATGCAAATGTCTTAGGTCTGCTGCTATGTAGCTTGTATTTTCGTGCGTACATGAACATTTCTACCCTAGAAACAATTCTGTCCAATTTTCTGAAGGCCAATCTCCATGTCCCTTGATCAATCCTGAACATATTCTCTCAATCGGAACTTAGCTACATCTCTCTTGTAGACTTTGTTGACTTAAATGCTGGCCAAAAAAAACCAACAACCCAACATTCTGGGGTGAGTTGTTGGTTTAGCTTTCATTGTTGCATAAGTACTCATCCCTGGAAAACCAAATAGATTTGGATTTGTCTTATTGTGGGCTTTTACCCCCAGCTATATACATTATTAGCCCAGATAAAGCTTCACAGAGGTAAGTGAAAAGTCTTGGATGTTAATGTTCAAAAAGATAGTGTAGGAAGTTAGCACCCACCCCTCTCCTAGAAAAAATGAAATATCCTAGGAAATATTAAAAAGGCAGAATATTATATAGAATATCCCTAGAGAAATTGAGAAACATGCTGTTAGAGAGGAACCAGACTCACTCTTAGTAGTCCCCCCTTTGTTAATAGCCTGGAGCAGTCTTCTACATAACAAAGATTTATCTCCTTCAGACAGAGCATATTAGGAATTGCCCAAAACCCTTTCATTACAGCCAAGCCTGGGACAGACAAAAGCCTATAGAGTTGCCACTGCATGGCCCCCTGGGAGTCTGACCACCAATCGGAGTGCATTGCATACACAGGAACAGGAAACTAGGAGGTGGGGCCCAACAGAGGTCATAAAACCAGGAGACTCAGCTTCTTTTCCTTCCTTTTCTCTTCACCCACATCTGGAAGCATGTGATCCACCTTTTCTGTTCAGGAGCTCATGCCATGTGCTCCTTGTTAAATTTGCATTACAAAGGATCGGAGCCGCAGTAACAGTTCAGTATTTTATTAGTTCACAGCTGAAGCCAAATCAGAACTGCCGGCCAGCTCCATGCAAAGCCGCTTTTAAGGGCTTTGCATGGGGGCGGTCAGCCACTGACATCCATTCAAGATTGCCGCCCACGATTAGCCAATCAGTGAGCTACTCACAACTTGGGGAAACGTACCTCCGTACGTAACACCCCTCCCCCCTGGGTTTCTGGATCACCCAACCACTGCATTGATCCTTGCAACATAATCCCGTAAGTGTAATGGGTGCTTGATAACCCTACGGGATCTGCGCAGTTCAGCTTCTTCAGAGTTTCTGAGCTGCGCTGACATGCCTGCAGCAGTTCCTCTGGCATCCGACGGTAGGATCGGGAACCAACCTCCGGACATGGTGGCTGCAGACTCCCCTCTGGCATCGTCGTCCTCTGAGAGGTCTCTGTCGGGGCTATCTGTCGTCGTCTTGGTGTAATTGTATTGTTCTTGGGGCAGAGCCCAACAGCACTCAGTGTCTCCCTCGGGTTCGGTCTCTGGCTGGCGGAGCAGAGAGGTTCCTATTCTCTGTCTCAGTTGGTTTATGTGCCTACGCCACTCCCGGCCATCCTCTAGCCTAAGTTTATATGATTTTGGACCGGTAACTTCAGTTATTGTGGCTTTCATCCATTTGGTATCGCCTGTATAATTTCGGGCGAACACTAAGTCTCCTGTCCTGAATACCCTCTCTGGGACTGGCATTGCTGATGGGGGTTCCCTAGTGTAATTGGGGTTCAGTCTATCTAATGTTGCTCTGAGTTTCCTGCCCATTAATAACTCTGCCGGGCTCCTGTTTGTCGCGGGACAAGGCGTTATGTGTTGGGCGAGCAAGAACTGGTCTACTCGCTCTTGCCAATCTCCCGGGCCCATTCTTGTGAGAGTCTCTTTGGTCAGTCTGACCATTCGTTCTGCTTGCCCATTACTTGCTGGTGAAAACGGAGAGACTAGCACATGCCGTATGCCCAGGTTCGCGAGGAAAAGTTCCATCTGCCTGGCTGTTAACTGGGGTCCGTTGTCTGAGACCAGGACGTCTGGAAGCCCATGGGTCGCAAATAACTTCCTGAGTGCCCTGATGGTGGCGCTCGTCGTGGTGGCTATCATGGGGACTACCTCTAGCCATTTGGAGTAGGCATCTACTACTATTAGGAAGGATTGTCCCACAATTGGCCCCGCAAAGTCTATGTGGACCCTTGCCCATGGCCCCCTTGGGGTTTCCCATTCACATGGTGTGGTTCTGGGTGGTGCTGGCCTTGATTCTTGGCATGGGTCACACGTGGCCACCCATTCCATAATGTCCTGATCTAGCTGTGGCCACCATAAATAACTTCTAGCTAAGGCTTTCATCCTAACAATGCCTGGGTGACCCTCATGCAATGTTCTAATTACTCTTTTCCTTAGGGTTTGGGGTACTATTACTCTTTCCCCCCAGAGTAAACAACCCTTAATTACTGATAGCTCTTGTTGTTTAGTTTTAAACGTTCGGAATTCTTCCTCTCCTATTTCCTGTGGCCACCCCCTCAGCACCCAGTTCATAACTTTACTCAGTACCTGGTCTTTGGTGGTGTGTTCTGCGATGTCTTTGGCTGTCACTGGGCTGGTGTGTTCAATATCTATGAGCAGGATGTTGGCCACAGGAGCTGGATCTGTGACAAATTCCGGGTCTGGGCAACGGCTTAGGGCATCCGCATGTGAAATGTCCTTTCCTGGTTTGTGGCAGAGTGTGTAATTGTAGCCGGCCAGGAAGATGGACCAACGGGTCATTCGTGGGGACATGTATTGTGGAGTTAGTCTGTCCCCTGCTAGCAGTCCAAGTAAAGGTTTGTGGTCGGTGACTAGTTCAAATGTTCGACCGTACAAGTAATCGTGGAATCTTTTGATGCCCGCTACTGCTGCTAAAGCTTCTTTGTCTAGTTGACTGTAGTTCCTCTCAGCGGGAGAGAGAGTCTTTGAGTAGAAAGCAATTGGAGCTTCCGAGCCGTTTGGGAATGTGTGGCTCAGGACCGCCCCCACCCCAAAAGGGGAGGCGTCACACGTGAGTCTTAAAGGCAATGTGGTATTGTATTGGACGAGGAGACTTTTTGAAGATAATAGCTCTTTTACAGCCTGGAAAGTGTTGGCCTCTCTTTGTCCCCAAGTCCACGTGGTCGCCTTCCCCAAAAGCCTATGGAGTGGTTCAGCAACGGTTGCTTTCTGCTGCAAAAAAACAGCATAGAAATTTAGCAGCCCTAAGAATGCTTGCAGTTCTGCTTTGTTCTTGGGTGTCGGGGCTTCCTTTATAGCTTTAATTTTTGCTTCAGTGGGGTGAATTCCCGCCTCATCGATAAGGAATCCCAGGAATTCCACACTGGGGACTCCTATCTGGCATTTATTGCGCCTTACTTTGAGCCCTTTCTCCTGGAACCTTTTCAGGACTTCCCTTATTCTGTCCATTAGTTGTTCTTTAGATGCCCCTGAGATGAGGACATCATCAAAATATGACACAACCCCAGGGATGCCGTGGAGCAGTCGTTCCATCATGCTTTGGAACAGTCCCGGGGCTATGCTCACCCCAAATTGCAGCCTAGTGCATCTAAAGGCGCCTCTATGGGTTACGATTGTTTGAGCCGCCGCAGTTCTCTCATCCACGGGCAGCTGCTGATATGCCTGGGCTAGATCCAGTTTGGCAAATATTTTCCCTTGCCCCAGTGAGTGCAATAGGTGTTGCACCACTGGCACAGGGTATGCATTGGGTTGTAGGGCATGGTTGAGTGTCGTGCAGTAGTCAGCACATAATCTTATTGACCCATCTGGCTTAATAGGGGTAACAATGGGGGTTTCCCACGTGGCATGCTCAACTGGTTCCAGAACCCCTTGTGCTATCAATTTATCTAATTGTTCATCGACCTTAGGGAGAAGTGGCAGGGGAACTCTGCGTGGTTTGAGCCTTATGGGGGTTACATTTGGATCTAAATTAAAAGAAATAGGCTTCCCTTTATATTTACCTAGTCCATTTGAAAAAACTTCCTGGAATTCTGTGGTCAGGTCGTCCCTCTGGTCGTTTTGCAGGTGGTTGAGCCCGGTTATTTTGATTCCTAAGGGTTTCAGCCATTTCACCCCCAGGAGAGTTTGCCTTCGTCCTTCGACAACCGTTAGTGTGAGGTTGCCTTTAAATTGTTTGAACTCTACAGGTACCGTTGCCGTGCCTAATACAGTGATTTGTTTCCCCTGAAAGTCTCTTAGTCTGATGTCGCTGGCCCTGAGATCCTGTTTGCTAAGGAATGGCATAAGTTGCGTTAACTGGTTCCATGGCATGATGGTGAATGTGGAGCCCGTGTCCACTTCCATTCTGCAGGGTTGGCCGTTGATCTGCGCTGTAATGAAGAACTTTTCATCTGCGTCTGTTTCTGAGTGTCCCACTGTGTGGTAATACCCCCTCTGGTTGAAATCTCTCCCGTCTTCCCTGCGTCTGCCCCTCTGGAATCCTGGTCGGCTTTGCTGTTGTCTCCAAGATCTGGGCTGGAATGGGGGCTGGAATGGGGCATTTTGGTAAAATGCTGGTTGAGATGCCCTGCAAGCCTCAGCGATGTGGCCTCTTTTCTGGCAACGGCGGCAGACTGCATCTTTGAAGTTGCAATTCGCTCTAGTGTGATTTCCCAGGCACCCGGGGCAGTAAAGGTTTCTTTGCTCACCTCTCTGGCTTCCCTTCCGGTCCTGAATTTGGGGGCAGCTCTCTTCCTCTTGTCCAGCTGTGTTCTCCTCGGCCTCCGGAACCTCTGTCGCCCAATCGGGCTGGTAATCCGTGTGGTGGACTGCGGAATTCGTCTTTTGTACATCTGCTGCAGATGTTTCAGAGGCCTCGGCTGATTTTGCCGCTTCTACGACATCCTGGAACTTTGCTCCCGCTTTTACTAGCAGTTTCTTTTGGAGTGATAGGTTTCTCATGCCCAGGATGATGCGGTCTTTCATCATATCTTCCGGGTTATCAAAGTCGCACTTGATTGCAATTTGTCTGAGGCTTGCCACAAAGTCATTTATGGTTTCCCCTGCCCGTTGTCGCCGATGGTAAAATTCGTTCCTGCTGACCATCGGCGGGGCTGAGGGTTTATAGTGCTCCTCTAATTTACTCTGGAGCGTGGACCAGGAGATTTCTTCGATGTCTTCCGGTGCCACCAGTGCTTGAGCCATGTTGTAAATATCTGGTCCACAGTAAGTGAGGAAGAGGGCTCCCTTCCTATTGTCTGGTAGGTCGTGGAGATTATTTGCCACCAGGAACATTCGGAATCTGGACATGTATGTCTTCCATGTTTCCTTTTTTGCGTCAAATAGTGCTGGAGCTGTGGATGTCTGTGCCTGTGAAGTCATCCTTCGTTGTTGGCCGGGCGGATTTCAAAATTCGCGCTAAGATGGCCGCTGGATGCCACGAGGTGTCCTTTGATGGGGTCGTCTTCCTGCTTCCCTTCGTCGCCAATGTTAAATTTGCATTACAAAGGATCGGAGCCGCAGTAACAGTTCAGTATTTTATTAGTTCACAGCTGAAGCCAAATCAGAACTGCCGGCCAGCTCCATGCAAAGCCGCTTTTAAGGGCTTTGCATGGGGGCGGTCAGCCACTGACATCCATTCAAGATTGCCGCCTACGATTAGCCAATCAGTGAGCTACTCACAACTTGGGGAAACGTACCTCCGTACGTAACACTCCTGCCCACCATTAAAACCTTCTTTACAAGCAACTTCCATGAATCCAGTGTCTTTTCCCCCACTTGGAACTGAACCCAGAAGGATATTCCTTACAACAATAGATAAAACGTTAGGCTTCCAGGGAAGAAATGTTGAACTGAAATTGGTTCTGCCTTTAGCTTTTAGACAAGGATAACAGAATGAAGAGCCAGTGTAATTCCATTCAGGACAAGGAGAGGAATTTAGATTGCCCACAAGTACTCCATATAGTTGATCCTCTTGAAAAGACTACAAGACAATGGTCTCTAGCAGATTTAAAGCACTGGAGACTGGAGCAATGGTTGGCACCTTCAAAAAATCTCTGGGTTCATATACAACCTTTCCTAATTGCTTTCAGAAATTGCTTGTTAACTGCTTTTCAGCTATTACACTCTTTGGATCAACAAGTTTTACAATGCTGGGTGACTTTAGAGAAAGAAGTTTTAAATACAAGTTTTAAGTTTAAATTTGTTTATTTTTATTTTGGAATAAACAGCAAAAGGGTGATTAGAACTTTAATTTTGGAAAGTTACAAATGGACTTGAAATAAAATTTTGGAATTAATTGTAAGAATCCTTCCCATGGGAAAATGTTTTTTTTCCTTAAAAAATATGATAGTATATGGCTTTGATGTTTGGACACTAGAGGGAACCAAAAGGAACTAAAGATTACAGTTAAAGGAGAATACTTTAAGTTGATTTACTAATACAGAATGAAGGAAAATATTTTAACATTGGATATATTGAAATATATTTTTGGAAAAAAAATTAGGAATGTCTGCCTCTATGGACAGACTATGTTTTAAAGATATTATGAAACAGGAACAAGTTTTAGCTGACAAGATTGACACTGATCAGAAAGTGGTCAATCTTTAAAATTATTGTAGTCTGTCATTAAAAATGACAGACTACAATAATACTATGGGAAATGAACACATAAAACAACTTATATCTTAATAATTAAATGATATATGTACAAATAAAAAGCCAAGAGAATAACTTGGGTAATTTTCCTATATTGGATTTACAAATGAAGCTTGTTAAAGCTTTGAGGGACTGAGGGACATGGTGGCTCAGTGGCTAAGACGCTGAGCTTGTCAATCAGAAGGTCACCAGTTCAGCAGTTCGAATCCCTAGCGCCGCGTAACAGAGTCAGCTCCCATTACTTGTCTCAGCTTCTGCCAACCTAGCAGTTCGAAAACACGTAAAAAATGCAAGTAGAAAAATAGGGACCACTTTGGTGGGAAGGTAACAGCACTCCGTGCACCTTCGGCGTTTAGTCATGCCGGCCACATGACCACGGAGACGTCTTCGGACAGTGCTGGCTCTTCGGCTTAGAAACGGAGATGAACACCGCCCCTAGAGCTGGAAACGACTAGCACGCATGTGCGGGGGAACCTTTACCTTTACCTTAAAGCTTTGAAGAATTTTATGAGAAAAGACAAAAAAATAAATTTTTAGGATGCATTTAAAGGGACTAAAATCAAGATTTTAAAAGTAATATAAAATTGGTTTATTTGATAGAACTTAAAATAGATATGTTATCTTTGGTAAGCCTTAATGGACTTTTGTTGATAAGGACTGAAGCAATGAGCCTATAAGGATTTGTTTAGATAAGAGATGGGATATGACAAGAACATTTGTTGTATTTTAAAGAAAAGATGATAAGTTATTAAAATTATTTATAGTTGTTGTGGTGAAGGGGGAAGATATTTCTTTATATATTCTCTTTTTCTTTAGTATATTCTTATTTTTTCTTTCTCTTTAATTTTCTAAATATTTTTCTTTTATACACTTTTTTATTTTTTTTAGTTTTTATCTTTGTTATTGTAATTTTTAATAAAATTACTAGGAAAAAAGATAAAAAGTTCGAATCTTGTTATCACTTGCTTGTGGGTGCTCCTTTTCTCATTCTTAGATATTTTATTGGTATCCCTAATAACCCACATAGAAAGGCATTTACACTGGTGCAATTTGATGTCCTGAACTCAGTGGTAACTACAAATACTGCAGATATCATAATATTTCTTAACACAATCCACGATGTATGTGCTGAGACAGCAAGGTACAATCTCAAATTAATGGAATCACTTATTAGTAAGCTTTCCTACTTATAACAATCAGCAATTGCAAATCATATGCCTCAAGATTAAGGCACTGAAGCATTTTAAAAAGTTGCAACATTCTTAGTGATAAAGATATTATAAACTGTTGAATTTGTTCTACTACCAGCTAAGTCCAGGGTTTTTGCTTCCACCAATCTCTATGCAGAACTTTAAAACCCTTCACAATATTCCTGCCCTCTGCTGAGTTTGACTTAACTGTATTAAAGAGGATTTTTTTGCTATGCACCAAATGCATCTGCTTAGATCCGTGATGGTGAACCTATGGCACGCGTGCCACAGGTGGCACACAGAGCTCTCTGCGGGCATGCAAGCCATCACCCTAGCTGAGCTCCACCACGCATGTGCGCATGCCTCCCGCTGGCCAGCTGGTTTTTGGATCTCTGCCACGCATGCATGGGGGCGGGGCACATGCGGGAGACGCGTGCACATGCATGGGGGTGGGATGCGTGGGGGTCACATGTGCATGTGCAGGGTTGTGTATGCATGCGTGGCATCATGTGTGCATGCATGGGGAATGGGCGCATGCAAGGGGGTGGGGAGCATGGGGGGTCACATGCGCATGTGTGGGGCAGGGCGCACATGGGGGTCACATGTGCATGCGTGGAGGGCACACGGGAGTATGCACGCATTGCATTATGGACACGCATTTGCTATTGTGCATGCACTGCACGCTTTTGGCACGCAGCAACAAAAATGTTAGCCATCACTGGCTTAGATTATTATCGTTATTGTTGGTTCTTCTCTTTAATTACTGTAAAATTTCACTGACTTTTTTTTGTGTCTTATAAATAAACTTTAACAGACTTTTTAATACTGATCTCTCACCTTAGCATTCAAACCACATTTATTCAGCTTCCATTTATTCTGTATCTTTTCTCTTGTTTTTCCACTCAGACTTCTTAAATACTCCAATCTCAGTGTTCAATTTATTTCTGTATGACATATTATTTGTTATGACATATTCAAGTCTCATTTCCGTATAACAAAATGCAGGCAGGCACACTAACATATCAAGCTAATTTTTTTCAACAAACATTTATTCCTCAAAACAGGCCTCATACTGCCCACCACTTTTCTACCAGAATCTGCACATTTAAAATGTTTCCATATATTTCCCTCTTTTAATAAATATTTTATTTCTTCTTTAAGATCTCTTTTAAAGGATACGTTCATGTAGGCAGATTATTATTACATCAAGATCAAGGAGAAATCTGTTGCTCTGTCTTCTCATTCTTACAAGATTATAGACATTATAAAATTTAATAAAGAACACATATCTCAAATCTACTCAGGAGCATACATTTCCTTCCATCTCAATAAATAATACTCTTTGTCAAATTCCATACTCTTGCTTCTGCTGACACAATTCTTTGCTATGGAGGCATTTTGGTGTGCTTCATTAACCATTGCAGGCAGGGGTGGAGAGAGTCCAGTTTCTATGGGCCTTCTAAGTTGCACTTACTGTACAAGCCCCTATCTTTTGATTGCTGAGAAACACCTTCAGACTACATTTTGGTTTGGTTTGATGACACATCAGATATGTGCTCCTGTAATTCCTGCCTAATACTTTCCTTTTTTAGTATAATTTTATTGAAGAAAAATTTAGCAAGATAAAAACAATATGAACAATAGGGGGGAAAACCCAAAGAAAATATTGAATAAGAAAGAAAACAATTACAAAAAAGGAAGAAAGAAAAAGAAAAAAGAGAAAAGCTGGCTGAGGAACTCTGGGAGTTGAAGTCCACAAGTCTTAAAGTTGCCAAGGTTGGA
This sequence comes from Diadophis punctatus similis, assembly GCA_023053685.1. NCBI lineage: Eukaryota > Metazoa > Chordata > Lepidosauria > Squamata > Dipsadidae > Diadophis > Diadophis punctatus. The sequence continues at coordinate 23,868,948 of JALIGW010000005.1, read as the reverse complement.
GACCCCTGCTTAGTGTCTATGTTTGTCACAGCCATTCCTGCCTATTCTTGGGTGCTGTTGCCCACAAGGTCAGAACTGGATATCCTGATCACTTATCACCAAAACTATCATTCCCCTGCAATACTAATAGAGGAAGGGAAATGCATGAAGCAGTACACTTCTCCTTTGCTTTGTTCTGTAAACCCACCCTCTCCCACCATGTTCTTCCAAAATAATGATCTGTATGCATTCGGAAATACAGTAGTCTGGCTGGTGAAAGGCCTGGGCATGTCTCTGTAAAGAGCATCAGGAAAACTCTCTCACACTTCATCCCATACCTCCCCTCAGTAGCTGCCATCTTGTCAGACAACTTGACAAGAAACTAAACCTTTATTCTATGCTTCAGTCGATTAAGGAGAATGATTGATGGTGGCTTTTGTTCCCAACAGCTGATGCTTGATCGAAGGGGAAATGAAGCTAGGCAAAAAAGGCATCATTCCCTTTCTCTAACTTGGCACCCAATAAATAGGTAAGGACAGTGGCACCTTTTCTGTGGCAGAAGTGGGACAGCACAATTTAGACTAACAGGCTTTTCTGCTAGCTCAAGGAGCAGTGGATATTAATTTAATGTAGCTAGCAGAAGACCTCTCAGAATAGCTTATATCAGGATCCCAGCAAGAGTTAATGTTTTCATAATGAATCTAGGAAGGCAACTCAATTAAAGGCTAGAGAAGCTGAAATACAGCTAGTGACAGATATTCTACACAGAGAGATTGAATACTCTTTCCAACAGTTTAGTAAAGAAATATACTTTCACAATTCAAGGCTCATTCTCTTAACCTCCATCAGTGCTCTCATAAATTGCTTAATAGATAATGTTGAGATTTATAACATTATTGCTTTCATCGTGGAGAACCAAACCCTTCAAACCCCTTGTCTCCAAGGGAAACTCTGATAACTCACCAAGTTCAAGTGAGTTCAAAACCGTTCTGCATGCAGCTCTTTATTCATGCAGAAATAAAATGCAATTATTGACTCAAAGGTTAATGTAAGATTGACTGAGTATTGCCTACAAATGGTGTGCCTTATTAAAACTTCACTTTACAATGGATTTTACCTCTCTGATTCAGCCAGTAATATTTTGTTCATCAATTCTTTGTTTCTACCACTCTTATTTCAGGAGAAACAAAGAGGGAGTCACACTGACTACTTAATTGGCCAAATACATCAGTTGAAATGTTAGCTTTTAGAAGCAGCACTGTTGTTTTTTTCTTTTCAATTTATTTACCCTTCAAGGTGGAAAAATAGCAATGTTACTATAGGATTCAATTTAATTTTCTCAGGTTAATGGGTTCTGTGTCAAGAATGAATAATCACAAATGCGTAGGCAATGAATACAATTCTAAAGTTCATTATTTTCACAGTATATTCTACTTCAGATTTCTTTTTGGCTCTCAAAGGAAAAACAAAAAGGAAATACTCTTTGTTTTCACTCTTTCATAGAGAAAGTGCTCCTGTCATTCTCTGTACCGCAAATTCCTTAAAATTATATCACTCATTTTTCTTTTAAGTGCCAGAGGCCACTAGGAAGGGAATAAAATCTTTCAGTTCGGTTAACTTTAGTGAGTATATTTAGCCAGTAAATTATTTGCCTTTTGAACTAGAAGAACCAATATACATTTATGTTCCAAGAATGAGTTGTTTTACTTACTTTATGAGTGAAGGCTGCAATAGTAGCTAAGTCAAAGAACATTTAATTAAGTTATATTTGTTTTTTCATGATCTCTTAACTCCAGATTATAAATCAAGAATCAATGAGTACTTAATTTCCTCTTACAGCATTAAAAGTAATTGCTTCATAAATTCACTTTAGTAATCCAAATATTTGCACAAAGTACTGCACAAAGAAGTTGTTTCACTGATGAGATGCCTAGCCTCTCTGTATTCATTAGCAGAAGATGCGATTGCAAATTACAGGTCCAGCCTGTGTCCTAAAAAAGGCATTATATTTTCACAAATATTGAGGTTTGCTTCATTTTTTATTTTTTAAAAAAGCTTGAGATGATTCTTCTGGATTCACCCACCCACCCACCCCCGGGCCTGGTTCATTTCTGCAAAATGTACTTCTAAGATAGCACTTTCTGTTTTTGTTGCTCTTGGGCACAATTTCAACAGATTCATTTTGTTTCTTTGTTTCCTGTGTATATTAACATGCCCAAGGAGGCTAACAAAATATAGAGAAGAAAAATGCAAAAGAAAACAACCAGAACTAAGAGAATGAAAGAAGGCAGATAAGAATTCATGGGTGAAATGGGAGGGGAATAAGAAATTTAATAACTTAACAGACCAGATGTCTGTTGAGAGTCACAGAGAATGTCCAGTCCTTCAAAATAGGCCAGATCAGGAAACCAACTTCCACAACTTGGAATGGAACCATTTATACTAAATGATATAATTTAGTGACAGAATCTTGAAGGCATGACTCCATTTGCCCCAATCCCCTCCCGCACCCTATGGCCCAGGGAATTAGGACAGAACCAGTCTGAGTTTCTTCCTAAAGATTTATTTGCTTCCTGGATTTAAAGCCTATTTTGTATGTGTTGTGGTAACCATCTATGCAGATGATCCAGGATCATTTCTGTGGCACTCTACAAAGTGAGATCATAACTGAGCAGCCTATAGAAAGCTCATAGAGAAGAATACAAGCTAGAATTTCTTACCAAGAATGATATACAGCATGGATGTGGAAAGGGTTGCAATCCAGGGGAAAATCATATGCCTAAGATGCACAGGGTCAAAGGTGTATTCTCTAGCACAGGCAGTGGTGGGTTGCTCCCAGTTTGGACCGGTTCTTAGAACCAGTAGCGGCAGCGGGAGCTCTGCCCACCCGCCCGGGATGCTTCTGCGCATGCGCAAGCACGCGTGTGATCTGGTGGCGATCTAATTTAGAATCCATCACTGAGCATAGGGCTGTCAAACTGTAGATGCATCATGCGCTGGCCATGCCTATGCCCCGTTTAGCAAAGGGGGGGAGTCACGATATGTCATATGATGACACCGTGACAATGCGAGTTTGACACCCCTGCTCTAGCACTTTCAAGAATGGCTAAATCATTTCTGCCCCAAACCTTGAAGGACTATTACTAACTATTGGCTTGCTTTGTACAACCTTCTAAGCTACAATATGATTTGTCTGTTTATTATCTGCTAGGTTGTATGAAGCTAGCTATTGGTTTACAAACAATAGTTAATTCTTTTGTAGTAAATAAAAATATACTGGTAGCAAGTGTCTAACAAGTCCAGTTCTGATCTGATGGCTGGAACCACCTGGAATTAGCTGATGAATGGCCACAGACAAAGCACAATTGTGACTGACATATATGTAGAAATGAAACTCATCACTAGGCACCCAGTGTCACCAAAAATAAAATAGATTAGGAAAAATGGTGCCCCTCACAGCAAAGACAACATAAATAATGGTAGTCCTTGGAACAACATTGAATGATACTGGCCATAAAACCATAAAACCATTAACAACACATGATGTTTGTTGTGCTCAGGTATAGCTACTCAGATATTAATAAAAGCAGTAAAAATAGTACAGGAAATGGGACCATATACAATTATATTTCAGCAGAAGAAGCAGAAAACTGGAAATGCCACCCAGTGCCTAAACCTATGTTTAGAAAAAATGTGCATAATATCTGAGAAGAATTACAGAAAGCATCAGATGCTGCAAAGTCTAGCTATCTGATTTAACTAGTAGCCTAAGCCAAATGGTTCTGTAAGGTCATGTCTAGTGACCAGAAGAGAGAGGCTATGTAAGCCCCACCATGTAGCAAACTCCAGAGAAATGTGCTTTTATTAAGATGGACTATTATGACAGAATCTTGCAGGTCTGATGGTTTTCTTTTTACTTCCTTCTCCCTTTTCTATTGGGGTTGAGTTGTATTTTTTGTCTGATCGCTCTGGGAATGGGTCTAGCTCAGGGGTGGCCAAACTATGGTTCTTTGAGGACCTATGGACTTCAACTCCCAGAATTCCTGAGCCAGCCATGCATGATGGCTAGCTCAGGAATTCTGGGAGTTGAAGTCCACAGTCCTCAATGAACCATAGTTTGGCCACCCCTGGTCTAGCTTATTTCCATAAAGGCCACCATTTTTACCCTCTTTACAGTATCCCTGCAACAGTCTCTAGTGGCCAATAGAAGCTGGACTGATCTCAACTCCTGCCCTCGTCACCAAAGAGTCACTCAAACCTGACACATCATGGCAAAAAGTAGTTTGGGAGAGAAGAGGAAAAACATTATTTTAAAACCAGAACAGTTAAGGACAGCTTTAAAGGCTTCAGTTATAATTTTAGGGATGAGACAAAGGGAATATAGGAAAAAGTGATTAAAGGGGATGTTTATACCATGGCCTGGGCAAGTAAAGGAAGGCATGAATTATCAAAAGCTAGCTGTATCTTGTGTGGATGAGTTCTAAAAGTCAGAAAGATTACATCTTTTTTTCAAAAATTGAGAGTAATATCAGCTGTTGGGGTTTGTCAGTAACAGGCAAAATGGTCTAAGGATGAACAGATATTATTAGCCCAAGAATTCATCTTATTAAGTTTTCAGTGAAGTGCAGAATCTAGGCACATCAAAAGAAACCAAGCAGAATGAAGAGACTGGAAATGGGAAGTAGGCAAAATGTCATGAAAAAAGGTATTTGAAGGTAACATATTTTAGAATTCAAAATATTTGGATACCATAATTTCTACATGACTCCAAATAAGGCTCTTGCTCAATATTCCTTCTAATTTGGGGTAGCCTGTCTGTGTAACACATTTCCTTTAGCAAATTTTTTTGATACGGAGTTCAAGTGTGTGCTCCATGAGGTAAGCACACCCAAGTGAATGTAATGAAAATAATATACAGACATTTTAAACATTTGCCTTACTTTGCATAAAAATATATTTGCTACGTGTTAATAAATGCACATGAAGCTACAATAAATTACACTGAATATGCTGAAGTCTGCTAGTCTGCTATACAGGATATTTTGTAGACCTGAATCAGAGATGACAAAGAAAAAAGATATATTATTGTTTTTCTCTGCAATCTTTGGCATTTGCTCACAAAGAATAAACTTTAGCCAGATCTATTAATCCTCCCTAACATTGCAACTCTTAATGCACATTGCATGGTTAAATACAGATAGTCTTCTACTTACGACTAGAGACCAAAATTTCTGTTGCTAAGTGAGACACTTTTTAAGTGAGTTTTGCCCCATTTTACAACCTTTCTTGCCACCGCTGTTAAGTGAATCTCTGCAGTTGTTAAGTTACTAACACTGTTGTTAAGTGAATCTGGCTTCCCCATTGACTTTGCTTATAAGAAGGTCACAAAAGGTGATCACGTGATCCCAGGACATTGTAACTATCATAAATATGAACCAGGGCCAAGTATCTGAATTTTGATCACATGACCATAGGGATGCTGCAACAGTCATAAGTGTGAAAAATGGCATAAGTAATTTTTTTCAGTGCCATTGTAACTTCGAATAGTCACTAAATGAATGGTTGTAAGTCAAGGACTACCTGTAATATAGTCAAACAATTCCACAATTTTGTTTTTAGAGTGCTTAATCACCTGAAGTCACACTCTGTACTGGGTGCTAGGAAAGTTCTTTCAATATCCATTAATTTTCCTACATCCTAAAACTGTTAATTCAAGTTTGCGGATATCAACAAGTTCATGTAACTTGAGAACCAATTCCATTTGATTTTTTACTTACAGAACACCTAAAATAATTATATGAATTTATTTAAAATCACTCGCTGAATTTTGTAGTTTTAAAAAAGAAATTGTTCTGCTTGATAATGATGGGAATTTTTTTACTTAAATAAGTAAAACTTAAATAAGTTTTTAAAAATCTTTAATTACAGAGAACACTGCAATAGCATCACAGTTTTACAATTGTAGTGGCTCACCCAAAGATGCCTTATAATCTGTAAAATATATGGGTCTAAATTTAAATTGGAAAATGAAGCATTTGTTGACAGATATGTCTGTACTTTAATCAACAACTAAGTATAAAACACTGCCAATACTATTTCATCCATGATCTCATTTTGTAGGATGCTGCTGATAATTTTGAAAAATTGAAAAGCATTAATTCTTACTTCTCCAGCTTTCTGGTACGCGCACATGTGTTCATTCATTCACACTATTCATTTTAATAGCCAACAATGCACAGTCAATAAAAACCTTGATTTCTTCTGGGATGAATGCTTGCATCCAAGATTAATTTGCTTTCTCTCCTCTCCAGCTTTTCCCCCTCTCCAGCTGGACTTTCAAGCGGCCTGCGAAGCAATCTTTACAAAGAACAATGTTTGTTTCTAAGTCTTTGTACGCTGCCTTTATGAGGCCGATTCAACAAAAGTGCTTTAAGAAATCCAGCTTCCATACACCCTCCCACACTTTTTCAGGAAATCTGGCATTTTGGCAGTACATGCAAATAGCTTCATGCTCCTCGTTGTATATGAATATTTTACAAAGTTCAACATGCATCGTACCATGGGATTTTGATAGAGCTGGAGACTCATCCAGCCGTTTAGATTTAAATGAGGTCATCGTTCACTTCTGCTTCAGATTTTTAGGCATACCAAAGATTTCCCCCCATCATTCTTCTTTAAAATGAGTTGGAAAAATAGTTTTATGATCCTAAGACAATATTTATATCATGCCTTGTTTTAACAAAGGCAAATCTCCAATCCACCCCTGAGCGTGAGTGACCCTTCCCTGCCTGTTTCCAATCTGACTAGCAGCTCTCAAAGCTAATCAACGGGCTCAGGATAGAGCCCCCCCAGTTCCATCAAACAATCCCCTGCAAGAAGAATCCAGGAGTCCCAGAGAGTTTGGAGAAATATCCCAAATACTGGAGCACTGGAAGACAGCTCTAATCACAGGAAAGCAGGCAATGACTAAGTTAGGAGAAAGTTCCTGTCCTATTTAAGCGAGGCTTCTAGAGGCTAGATCTTGATAGATCTGAATTGTTCTCTTTCTAAGTAGCGTTCTTATAGTTCCTGCATTGGTCTTCAAACTAAAGTGAAATTATTAAAAATTCTTGGCAACATTTCATTGTTGGGCATGCAATGCTTTGCTCTGAGTACTGCATAACTTAGGGGATTATTGCTCTGTTTTGATCCCAGAAGCTTTGTTCATTGTCGCTGTTTTGAATGACTAGCATTAGGACATTTATCTGTTTTGCATTATGTGAACATAGGTTACAAGGAAAATTGTGCTGTCAATGGGCAGGGAATGAGTCCGGGTGAATAATAGGCAACAAAAGTGGATGCAATTATGGAAACTCATTTTTATTACTATCGAGGGCAACATCTACAAAAAAATATAAGGTGCTTAACTAACATCAAATATATTTTCTAAAATCACACTCTGCATAGAAAACATAGGAATGCCTAAATAAGTAAACAAGAGGAGGTCTTTAAAAGTCCAGATGCATTTGTTTCTACTTAATCCATAGAAAAAGTACTAAAAAGTGGAACGATTAAACAGATGCTAAAAACACAAAGACATTCACCGTGTACAATAAAGGAAAATAAACACTAGAAAGGAAATGAAAAAGATTGTACTGCAGACTTGGGGTGATAACAAATCATGCGGTATAGTAAGCAAAGTAAATTCCTTTAAAATATTTGCTAATTCTTGAAAGCTTTTTGGAATATTTTGGATATTCCAAAAAGACTTCAAATGATTAGTTATTGAATTTGGTATCGTTATATTTTATTCCAAGAGGCTGCTACTTGCTCTTCTAGTATAGATTGTTAAGCAGAAAGCAGTAAAAAGATTTGGGCGATCTCCAGCTCCTGATAACAAACCCAAGAGAGAGAGAGAGAGAGGCACAACAGTGCTTATAAGACACTCCAATCATCAGATGTTCCATTTCCTGAACTTCTTGTTATTTGATTTTGGGAGAATGCCCGTGCTACAAATGGTAAGAGGAGCCAGATATTAAATTTTGACAAGGAATAGTGTTTATTGTATTTATCAGCTAATATACAATCTATTCTTTTCTATATTTATCTACTTGCCTACTGTCAGTCAGAATTTCTACATTTTTTTGCCTCTATATTGCCATTCATCACTTTGACTGCTATTTTGGTACAAAAATCATCCTCTTATTGAGCTTTTCTCCATCTTGTTCTGTTACTTCTCTTGAGTGTTTTCCTTCAATAAACCTCTCTTTCTTAAAAATTAAAGACGAACATAAGTGAACGTTTGCTTTTCCTCATTCATTTTAATCTCTTTTGGGCAAATGTGAGGAAAGCAGAAGGAAGGGGTTTATATATAATTAACACACTAGATTTATATTGCCACCCAATTTGCCAAGGGTCTCTGGGATGACTTACAATTTGTTGGTTTGTTTTATTTGCACATAGAGTGGGATGGAGGCTTCCTGGCCACCTTCATTTGCCCTTTGACTTTTCTCATTTGAATTCAGCTGGAACTATTGTTTAGTTCCTTTCTTCTCTCTCAGATAGACTATTGCTGGAAAGTGACATCTTTCTCTCTTTCTCTTATTGTCCAAGCACTGCATTAATTCTTTTAATTCCCAATGAGAAAATTGGGGATTACATGCTAAAAATGAGGAACACCCTATATTACTGTTGGCATATTCCAACAATTTGTGTAGGCACACATGCATGGATTTCATACATATATAAGAGAGGTGCTGGTTGAAAAAATTTGAGAAAATTTTGGGCAATGCACTACCTGACTCTGTGGTTTCTTCCCCAAACCCCAAAAACTTTAACCTTAGACTTTTTACAGTCGACCTCTCCCCGTTTCTAAGAGGTCTATAAGGGGCGTGCATAACCGCACCACTGTGCCTACCGTCCCTGTCCTACTGTCCTATTGTCCTCTTTTAGCGTTACTTTTTACTTATGTTTATACAAACTACTACTATTCTATACATGTTTGACAAATAAATAAATAAATTTAAAAAAAATAAAAGATCTATTTCACAGACAGAAGCCAGGAAAATCACCAGGCCCAGACAAGATAACTCCTTCTTGCTTAAAAATCTGTGCTGACCAATTGGCCCCTATCTTCACCCAAATCTTCAACAAATCACTAGCGATATGTCATGTTCCTTCTTGCTTCAAACGCTCCATTATCATCCCAGTGCCGAAGAAGGAACTGAATGACTACAGACCAGTTGCTCTAACACCTGTAGTTATGAAAACCTTTGAAAGGCTAGTGATCTTCCACTTGAAAACCATCACGGATCCACTGTTAGACCCCCTGCAATTTGCATACCGAGCAAATAGATCGACAGATGATGCTGTTAATATGGCTCTGCACTACATCCTACAATATCTTGAATCTCCAAAGACCTACGCAAGGGTCCTCTTTGTAGACTTTAATTCAGCATTCAATACCATCATACCGGAAATTCTTCTAACTAAACTAAATCAGCTAGCGGTACCTGAACACATTTGTAAGTGGATCACAAGCTTCCTAACAGACAGGAAGCAGCAGGTGAAGCTAGGCAAAATCACATCAGATACCTGTACAATTAGCACAGCCCCCCCCCCAAGGCTGTGTGTTCTCACCACTTTTCTCACCACTATATACTAAGGTGACCAGACGTCCCGCTTTTGGCGGGACAGACACGCTTTTCAAGCGTGTGTCCCGCGTCCCACATTCTTTTCAAAAAGTCCCGCTTTTTTTGAAAAGAATGCCGAAACAGCAGGACGTCTGGTCACCTTAGCAGTGCTCCCCAACCGTTGTGCCGCGGCACACTGGTGTGCCATGAGGCCATGCTAAGTGTGCCGCGGCAAAAGGGGCGGGGCAGGGCGGGGCGCGCGTCCTACCTGGGACTTTTCCCGGTAGCTCCAGTCGCGTTCCTTGCTAATAGCATCCAGAGCAGAGCAGCCCCTCCCAGAAGATTGCGAGATGTTATCTTTTGGAAGAGGCTGCTCTGCTCTGGGTGCTAATTAGCAAGGAACGCGACTGGAGCTACCGGGAAAAGTCCCAGGTAGGATGCGCGCCCCGCCCCGCCCGCCCAACCCCAGCACGAGACGCGCGTCCTACCTGGGACTTTTCCCGGTAGCTCCAGTCGCGTTCCTTGCTAATTAGCGCCCAGAGCAGAGCAGCCTCTTCCAAAAGATAACGTCTCGCGATCTTCTGGGAGGGGCTGCTCTGCTCTGGGCGCTATTAGCAAGGAACGCGACTGGAGCTACCGGGAAAAGTCCCAGGTAGGTAGGACGTACAGTGGCGGCACTGCCATCCCCACGCCTCTCGCCCCGCTCACCGGGTGTCTCTGCTCCGCGGTCGGAATCACTTTTGTTCACTCTTCTGCTCCCCCTCCGCCAGCGCTGGGCTGCTGGAGTGACAGGGGGAGAAAGGAGGTCTGGAGCCAGCCCAAGCCACTGCCGGCTCCCGAAGCGGGGAGGCGGGAGGCGAGGAAAGGCCTCCCGCGTCCCCCACCCACCCACCTGGATGCCGACATTTGCATCCTTTTGCCCTCTGCAGATGTGCAGCGTTCTGCGCATGCGCAGAGGGCAAACCTCAAATGACGGCGTCCAGGCGGCCCCGCCCCCCGTCAATGTCCCGCTTAAAAAAAATATCTGGTCACTTTACTATATACCAATGACTGCATCTCAAACAATCCATCTGTTAAATTACTGAAGTTTGCAGATGATACAACAGTGATTGGTCTCATTCGAGACAACGATGAAACCGCATACAGACGGGAGGTTGAACAAATAGCCTCGTGGTGCGACCGGAACAATCTAGAACTGAACACACTCAAAACCATAGAAATGGTGGTAGACTTTAGGAGAAACCCTCCCATACTTCCACCTCTTACAATACTAGACAACACAGTATCAACAGTAGAGACCTTCAAATTTCTAGGTTCCATCATATCTCAAGACCTAAAATGGTCATCTAACATTAAAAACGTCATCAAAAAAGCACAACAAAGAATGTTCTTTCTGCTCCAACTCAAGAAGTTCAAACTGCCCAAGGAGCTGCTGATACAGTTCTACAGAGGAATTATTGAGTCTGTCATCTGCACCTCTATAACTGTCTGGTTTGGTTCTGCAACCCAACAAGACAGACACAGACTTCAGAGGATAATCAGAACTTCAGAAAAAACAATTACTGCCAACCTGCCTTCCATTGAGGACCTGTATATTGCACGAGTCAAAAAGAGGGCCATGAAAATATTTACTGACCCCTCGCATCCTGGACATAAATTGTTTCATTGTAAGAGCTTCAGTAAGAGCTGAAGTGGTGCAGTGGTTAAATGCTGCGACTGCAGGCTGACTGCTAGTTCAGTAGTTCAGCTGTTCAAATCTCACTAGGCTCAAGGTTGACTCAGCCTTCCATCCTTCCGAGGTCGGTAAAATGAGGACCCAGATTGTTGGGGGCAATATGCTGACTCTGTAAACCGCTTAGAGAGGGCTGTAAAGCACTATGAAGCGGTATATAAGTAAAGTGCTATTGCTATTTCAACTCCTACCCTCAAAACGACACTATAGAGCACTGCACACAAAAACAACTAGACATAAGAACAGTTTTTTCCCCGAACACCATCACTCTGCTAAACAAATAATCCCCTCACCACTGTCAAACTATTCACTAAGGCTGCATCACTATTACTATTAATCTTCTCATTGTTCCTATCACCCATCTCCTCCCACTTATGACTGTATGACTGTAACTTGTTGCTTATATCCTTATGATTTATATTAATATTGATTGTTTCCTGATTGATTATTTGTACTCTATGACAACCATTAAGTGTTGTACCTCATGATTCTTGACAAATGTATCTTTTCTTTTATGTACACTGAGAGCATATGCACCAAAGACAAATTCCTTGTGTGTCCAATCACACTTGGCCAATAAAGAATTCTATTCTATTCCATTCCATTCCATTCCATTCTCTGTTCATTTTCAAGAAAAACCAGGTTTACCTCCAATGTTTAGTGCAAAATTGTCTCTGGAGGGCCCTTTCCTACTTCAAAGGAACCTTTAAAGATTACTTGGCAGTGAAAGCAACATTCCAACTGGTATTATGTGGCCCAGTGTAACTTTGTTGTAATTTCCTACAATTGATTGATTACAGTTACACTTGGAGTGCTAGACCAGTTTTGTCTTTTGTTTTTAAAGATGAGGAATCTAAAGATCTTCCAGTAATAAAAAGCCCTACAGCACTTGCCAAAAGCACCAAATGCTGTTAGGTACCTTAATTTATACATTTCTGATTATGTACAGGTAGTCCTTGATTTACAAGCTTCCACTTAGTAATTGTTCAAAGTTCAATGCACCACCAAAAAGCTTTTTACAACCCCTTTTCAAAATTATGATTGCTGCAGCGCTCCCATGGTTAAGTGAACAAAATTCAGGTGCTTGGCAAGCTATCCACCCTTACGACCAATCGCACGGATACTGCGGTGCCCCCCAACTATCTCTACTCCATCCTGCCTAACTGGGTCATTGCTATCATCCCAAATTGGCGCCTGCTTCTGGGACAGTGCCATGCAGAATTCTATGTGTAGAAGCTGACGCAACAGAAAGTCCATTTCTAGAAGAAGATCTACAGTAAATGATAAATGACCAATCAGTGATGAGAAATGAGGAGGAAGCTGCAGGACCAAATCGGATGGGATGCAGGCCCAAGGCCTGTGGGGAGCCAGTGAGGTGGCAAAGAAGCTGAAGACCCCAAAGAGTGAGAAGAGAGCATAGAATGCTTCAGAGGATGGCAGGCCTGGGGCAGGCTACTTGTGAGTTGGGGAGGTACCACAGTGTGAGCCCCTCTGGGGCCTCTCAGGGCCTCCCCCAAACCTAAGGTATCCCATGCTCTGCTTAACAACCACATCAATGAAAGCAGGGATGGGAGTTGTTAAAATAAAGGTGCTCATGTGGACACCTTGTTTAATGACAATAATGACTTGTGACCTTAATAGGCAGGCTCCATTATGGTCCTAGGTCAAGGACTAACTGTATATTAAAGTGTTCTGCCTTTTGAAAGACACTCTCACAAACAACTTTGGCTACATAAGAAAGCATTAAGAGTGTTAAGAGAGACATGTTTCACTGAAGAAATAGCTCTCCTGCACAAATTCTACTTCAGATCCAGCTCTGATATTATATTTAGCAATTCAAGAACAATAAAATGGACCCGATTCCCCCCCAAAAAATATTATTATTTTTAAAAATAAATGTCAGTTATGTCTATCAAACAAATAAAAACAGATTTGTATGTGTGAGTATATTTTATGACATGTACAACCACAGATCCTCAACTTTCAAGACAACTGAATTAATGTTATCCTTCTCCTGTGTTTTGTGTGCTCATGTACAGTATGTTTGAATAAGCTGTCCATTAAACTGCACTTTAATATTTCCCCTGCTATTCTGCAGCAAAAGATTTCTCCCAAAGATCCTTTGATAGCAACCAGAGGTTTGATTCCACATAAGAGTTCAAGGCTGGGGGTGAATCAGTGAAATAACAAGCAGTCATCTTAAGCAAGCTATCATCACATACGACTTGAGATCAATCTCAGAGATTCTTTGCATGACCATTTTGCCCAAGGGCAAGACAATGAAGTGTGCTCAGATGTGTTTGCTTACTGAAGTGAATCTGACATGGCAACAAGTGTGGGAGAAAAGGCTATCAATAGAAATAAGCCTCAGTGAACGGAAGCCTCAGGATTATGTGCTCATAACAACAAAATCTCAGACATCACACACAGAGTAACTATTTCGGTTGTTGCAAGTCAAAAAGAAAGACAGATTGACAACATATTTCACCACAAAAATGGTTCAGTTGCTGTTTTATTTATATAGTATCTTAAAATTCATGACTGAACAAGGATGAAAGAGCAGATAATAATGTATAAAAAGCAGACTTCAATGTACTAAGTTAAGATGCCCAATAATAAAATTTTATGACGGTTAAAGCCTAAGCAATTAAATATACCTTTAAGTATACTCTTCACAGGAATAGAATAGAATAGAATAGAATAGAATAGAATAGAATAGAATAGAATAGAATAGAATAGAATAGAATAGAATAGAATTCTTTATTGGCCAAGTGTGATTGGACACACAAGGAATTTGTCTTGGTGCATATACTCTCAGTGTACATAAAAGAAAGGATACATTCTTCAAGAATCATAATGTACAACACTTAATGATAGTCCGGGTACAAATAAGCAATCAAATCATATTAGGAACCAGTCAATATAAATCGTAAGGATACAAGCAACAAAGTTACAGTCATACAATCATTAGTGGGAGGAGATGGGTGATAGGAACGATGAGAAGATTAATAGTAGTGCAGACTTAGTAAATAGTTTGACAGTGTTGAGGGAATTATTTAGCAGAGTGATGGTGTTACTAAAATAAAAATATTGATATTATTTCTGAGGAACTCTATGCTTATAATGAAAATAGGGACACTTATTATTTAAGATCAGCCTACTCTTAGCCACTCACATTAGCACACAAATTTGCAAGCAAAGTTGAATATGGTTACAATAAATACAAACACACACACACACACACACACACACACACACACACACACACACACACACACACACACACACCTCTCCCATCCTTTCCAGAAGCCATTTATCTACTTTCCATCATATTCTAATTATTAGTCTAGTATGACCAAGAAAACTCAGCAAGGTGGTGTTACAAAGTTTAAATGGTGACATCACCAGTTAGAAGCAGATGTGATTCTTAACAGCTCATCTCATTAGAGCCCAGAGCTATAATGTTTAGCTCTTATGGTTAAAACATACAAGTTTTAACTTTTTCCTCATACAAACGAGGTCGTCAAACAAGTAAATAGTATTTAAGGAAAATACTCTTGGTCACAATCATGAGTTAGCAGGATACAATATTCTTGAAGTAATTCGTGCCAAATTTTTCAACTTTCAATTTCCAAACATCAGGGGTGCTCAAAAGTTGTAATATGCCTTGGGGATTGTAAAGACATTTTGGTTATTTTAATATAAATTAGATGTGCTTGGTAAGTAACTACATAAATATCATAACTCTTTAACATTTTGTTTGTTTCATTCACACTTGCCATGTTTGTCATAAATAGTACAACATTACAGGCTCTACTGCAGCTATCCTAAAAAAATCATTTTCAAATGTAAATTATTATTTTTTACTGGCATCAAAAATTCCAAATGTTCCATCATAGGTTTCATATTGCAAACAAGGTAATAGGGCACCAAGCTTGGCAATCACTCTACATGAAGTCCACTTATTTTTGTCATGAACATGTAAAAGAGTGCTAAATCCACCATTTATGGCAAAATTGAATTTCTGATCAACTATTTAAAGGGATTCTTTGACTCCCTGTAAAAGAGCCCATGG
The DNA here is from genome assembly GCA_023053685.1 of Diadophis punctatus similis. Taxonomy (NCBI): domain Eukaryota; kingdom Metazoa; phylum Chordata; class Lepidosauria; order Squamata; family Dipsadidae; genus Diadophis; species Diadophis punctatus. Next base: position 23,853,551 of record JALIGW010000005.1, on the reverse strand, counting down.
CAGTAGGAATACAGATAATCTTTGACTTACTATAGTTCATTTAGTGACCGTTCAAAGTTATAACAGCACTGAAAAAAGTGACTTATGACTGTTTTTCACACGATGATTGCAGCACCCTCATGGTCACATGATCAAAATTCAGATGCTTGGCAATTGACTCATATTAATGATGGTTGCATTGTTCCAGGGTCATGTGATCACCTTCTGATAAGCAAAGCCAATGGGGAAGCCAGATTCACTTAAGAACTGTGTTGCTAACTTAACAACTGCAGTGATTCACTTAACAACTGAGGCAAGAAAGGTCATAAAATGGAGCACAACTCACTTAACAACTGTCTTGCTTAGCAACATAAATTGTGGACTTAATTGTGGTTTTAAGTCAAGGACTATCTGTAATGTAGATATAGAGAAACAGTATGAAAATCATAGTAATTGGCAATAACTAGTTGAGAAATAGGCATGTTACTAAAGGTGTAATCTCAGAATGAGCCAGTACAGTGATCAGTAGTAGCGCTGAAGCTCCGAAGCCGGCAAATAAGATTTCATTATCTTCCAATACTGTATAGACTTAAATGCAGCAATCTTTCTTAAATCAATACTTTTGTCTCTATCAAGCTTTTCTACATGGGTTTTGTTACAAATGAAACATTCATGTTGTACACAAATGGATTTAACCTGGGTAGTTTGTTATCGTAACATATCATGTGTTTAAAAAAGACAGAAAATATATTGATAATGCCTAGTCTAAATATTTATCTGCCATTCAATCAACTTATTTTACTTAAACAACGGGAAGCTGTTTATTCCTTATCATACAGTTAATTGCATGGCCCTAAGATGGCCAACTGCAAATTTCCATTCTACTATTTCTTTTCATACCTGGGGCCACTTTCAAACTATGCACCTATTTTGCAGTTCGCATATTCTGTATAGCATATGAGATTCAGTTTTGGCTATTAAACTTGCAGCAGTAAAAACATTTTACTATAATAGCATCCTGATTGAAGGGATTCAGTAGTCTTCTTAACATTCGTTTCCTTGGAATATTTTTTTAAACTTATTGTTGTGAAGAATGGGAGATATCATTGTGTATATGGGTTTGCATACCCGTGGGAGGCGGCTCTTTCGCACGTGGCAAAACTGTTACTTGGAACATGTTCTGTGTGACAATTCTACACTGGCACAGAGGTGTTTTTAAAAAAATGATATAACAAGGGTTTCCCACAAGCTGTTGAACCCAATTTTCCAAGTGCCAAAAGCTGAATTGCTTTTATATTATTTAATACAAAGGAGGGGGACAACAATTTAATCACATAAGTAAATGATTGGCAGCACATAGTGTGATCTGTAATAATGATATTAATTTCAGTGTGGTTTAAGTCTTTGGTTTTGAACTACTTATACAGATAGACCTCATTTATCAACTTCCTTATTTAGCAACTGGTCGCAGTTACAATAGTGTTGAAAAGATAACGTTACAACCATTCCTTGCATTTACATCACTTATCACCCGGGGCGGGTTCCTAATTTTTTTACTACCACTCTGTGGGCATGGCTTATTTTGTGGGTGTGGCTTGCCAGCCATGTGACCGGGTGGGCGTGGCTCGGACTGCTGAAGGGAGATGAACTGAGATAGGTCCTGCCGCCCGTTCCCCCTCCCCTCAGCAGCTGGAGAAGCCTCAAACGTGCGAAAATGCCTGGGATCATCACCGCACTTTCGTGGCTTCTCGGACTGCTGAAGGGAGGGGAATGGAGATAGCTCCTGCCGCCCGTTCTTTCAGCGTCTCATGCGCTTCCTCAGCCATCCTCCCCTGCTTGGACTCCCTGTGGGGTAGGAAGGCAGCGCATGCGCAGTGCCGGAAGCTCGGCTTCTAGGCATGCGCAGAAGAAAATTTAAAAAAAAAAATTAAATTTTTTTTCAAAAAAATGGCGGCGCCCAGGCACCGGCAACCAACCGGACCGGTACTGTGATGTCACCAGTGGGCCGCTACCGATGCTATAGAGTGGACCGCACTGGTAGGAACCCACCACTGCTTATCACCAATTGAATTACAGTGCCTTTTAGAGTGAAATACAGTAGGCTTACCAGGATAAATGATGCCTTAGGCTGCTCCCCTGATTTCCCCTGATTTCTTTCTGTTCTGTTTCCCAGTTTCTTAGACAAGGGCTGATCCTTCTTTTGTTCCTTTGCAAGAAACAGTGAGGAAAAAAAAGTCCTCCTTAGTTTCTCCCACCATTGTGAAACTTCTCATAAGCTACAGAGAGGGATAATAGCATCCATAAAGGAAATGGTAGAAACACACAAGAAGAAGTAAACTTGCCACACCAGGCAAGTTGTCTACTGACATAGCACCCATTCTACAGCAGTGGTTGTTCATAGAAAGATACTGAAATGAGTATCCAAGTCAGACAGGAAATGGCAAGGCCTCCAACGTGTGGCCCAACATGTCTGAAGTACATTAGTTAGTACCAAGATAATTACCAACTAAATACCAATGTTAATATTCTTAAAAGAAGTTGCTCTTTTGGAATGGAGACAGCAATTATCGGAATGGCCATCAGAATAGATTAAAATGAGAACCAAAGCATCACATGACCTAGCAAAATTCCCAACATGGTATATGAATGCTTCAAGGGTTAGTACCTTCATGGTTAAGGTGACCAGATTTTATTTTTTGTAAAGCGGGACACCATTGACGGGGGGGTTTCTAGGGGAGCAAGACGGGAGGGGTCCATCTCTCTTATCCTGCAGCTTTGTGCACCACCCCCCAAACACCCCCCCTTCATCGCAGCCAGGGATGGGTTCCTACTGGCGCAGGCTTACCTGTTTGTCGCCCCAGAGCCGAAGAAGCTGGTGGTGTTCGCGGCACGGGGCTTCCCCCGCCCGCTTTCCCCAGCCGCCGGGACGCCGCCATTTGCGTTCTTTTGGCCTCTGCGCATGCGCAAAGCATTCTGCTTGCACAGAGGGCAAAAGAACGCAAATGGCGGTGTCCTGGCGGCCGGGGAAAGCGGCCGGGGGAAGCCCCGCGCCGCGAATGCCACCAGCTTCTTCGGCTCTGCGGTGACGAACAGGCAAGACCGCCGCTGCCCCTCTCACTGCCCTCCCTCCCCGCCTGGCAGGAGGAGGCAGGCGAGGCAGGAGGCAGGAGGCAGAGGGGTGTGCAGGGCAAATTCAAATTTAAAAAGAGGGACTTTTTTGAAACGCCGCGGGACGCGGGACAAATTATTAAAAAGCGGGACTGTCCCGCCAAAAGCGGGACATCTGGTCACCTTATTCATGGTCCTTCATAAATATTCAGCAATATAATTCATAAATATTTGGCAACAATTCCATGATGCCATAATAATTGTCTAGGTTCTGAGTGGTGGCAGGAATGTACTGGAATGAGAACTGCTCAGAATTGTGCTAAAAGAGTAACCGTACACCTCAAGAATTCAAAAATCACTGTCTGTCCTGATAACTGACCATATAAAATTATTTTTATATGGACACCTCATGTCCATATACAGTAAGGGACTTATGTACTTGCATTTGACATTAGGATGCAAGTATATAAGGGCAGGATATTTGCATTTATATCATCACATCCAAGTCCTCATTCTTCCATCACTGTTACTTGTGACACATGTTCGTTACTTGTGTAGAAGCCTCTTGAAGGCAGAAGAGAAACTCAAGGTGATGCAAGTGAAATTAGACCAATAAGAAAAAAACACTTTATTATGTTTGGTGAACATGAAAAAAGCTAGAAAATTCTGGATTCAAATATATACATTGATTCAGAAGACTTTAAAGATTAATATACAATTGACATTGCCCCCACTAATAAACTGACCCCAAGTAGCAACTACTTAAAGTAGGTTGAGTGTAGTGATTTTAACTGAAATTCTATTGTGGAAGAAGGAAATAAAATCAGGCCTCCTGAAGCATTGTAGTCTTTAATTATTCTAAAATCTCTTGAGAAACAAAATCTGCCAGGCATGATTGTTTCCAGGAAGTATTGTTAACTTTATCCTTCAGAGAGCAGAGACACAAGATGATGAGGGCTTATTCTCAAGAGACTCCTTACCAACAGAGAAAACTTAATTGATATAGTGGAAATCAACAATAATGCCAGGAAAGTATAGATCTAAGGCTTGGTTTTTTAAAAAAGAAAATCACAAATAAAGGCAAATTTAAAATTGTTATTTCAGTCGACTGGATAATCATCTGAAAGTCCATACTGAATTGGTGTATTAAATGGATACTGAAATTGGTGGTATGGCCACAGGAGACTTTAGGAGACTTTAGATATTGCTAGATATTTGTGTACTAGTTTTGAGTGTTGTTAGATCATTTCCTGCGGCACTTACATAAAGTGTAAACCGTATTCAAACCATATTCAAAGAGAGAGCAAAGTAATACCTTTACTCATCTTGTCAGCTTCTCCCAGCCTTATTTATATCTTTTCCAAGAACATCTTGCAGCAGGAAAGTCTTCATATGTATAATTCAGTACTTGGAGTCTTCAAGTACTATGTTTCAAGTGTTTCATGATCTAAAGACATTATTTCAATTTTTTATACTTTTAAGTTTTTCTCACCTCAGACATCTACAGGACTGTGTGTTTGGCATGTCAAGGATGCTATACTATTATGGTATATTATTCCATTATCACCTGTGCAGCATTCCTAAATATCCTGACATCTTCCTAATGTCAATGGGAAGAAATGGACCATCTTATCGCAGAATACGAAAATGCCAAAGCATTGAACTGTACTATGATATTTGAGGCTTTATGTCTGTCAGTGATTAATTAAGATATTCACTTCAGAAGCATTAGACATATGTATTCCAAGAAACTAGAAAGAAAGAGACGAGCAAGGTGGACAGACTTGTTTATAATGCCAGTAAGTGCACCATCGCAAGGCCTGAAGGACCAGGTTAGAATAGAATAGAATAACAGAGTTGGAAGGGACCTTGGAGGTCATCTAGTCCAACCCCCTGCCCAAGCAGGAGACCCTTACAATTGCCTCTACCTAGGATCGAACTCACAACCTCCTGATTATGAGGCAAGAGTCCACCTCTAGACCACAGCAATCCCCTGCTTAGGCAGGAAACCCTATACCATTTTAGACAAATGGTTAGGAACAGATCATCATGGAGAAAATCTACCTATGTGGTCACTAAGATTCAACACTGATTGGATGGCGCACAATCAACTGATCAATCCATTAAAAAAAAAGCAAAGATATTTACTCCAATTTAAGCCAAAGAAATTTCAGCCAATAGCAATTCCTAGAAAATTCTTGAAAGAACAAGATGTGAATTTGTGCGCTGGGTTCAGAATTTTAATATCTTTCCTTCCATTTCTTTTGGTCTACTGTTCTCAATCCAATATACTGCTACACTGATTTCAAAACACAGTGGATTGTCTCAGAAACAATAGTAAGTGCTGCAAAGAGACAAAGTTATCAATATGTTTAGAATAGCAGAAATACATCTCTTGTTTCCATGATCAATAATAGCTTTCCACCCAATAACTGTGAGGCTTCTATCCAATGCATATCCTCAGTCATTTGGAAGAGAAGGGCATTTTTGTTTGTGAGCATTTTTTCTTCAATAAAATGCATTTCTGTTCAAAGATCAGCTCTTTTCTGTAGCTTCTTGACAAAGGGATGTTGATATCAGTGTCCTGATTAAATAGACATTGCCCCCCCCCAAAAATGTTTTTTTTTCTGTCTCCTTTTGTGCGGCTTTATTATTCTATCAATGCATCTGAAAGAGTATTTGTAAGGACAGATAAATCATATCCCTATATTATTCATTATATCTATGCACCTAAAATAGGTAAATATACCTGCACATATATATGAGAAATATTGTGCCTTTTCTACACAATTGTGCAATTTTTTTCTAGAGCAGTTGTTCTCACTCTCATTCATTTCTATTATCCCTTGGAAGTGCAATTTATTCCCATGGTTTCATTCAATGAGGGAAGATTATTGGGGAGGATTGCTGGTAAGATTGCATTAACCTATAAGCAATATTAGGGCTCCTGCAATCTTTTGTGGTACTTTGCTCAGTAATTCAACACTTTCCTTTGGACATCTGAAAAAAACAGCTGATACCTATGGCTTTTTGCAAGAAAGAATAGATGCTGTGGAATAGTAATGAATTCCAAGGCTATTAGAGTACACTCTCAAATTTACTTGTGAGCAGTATTTTAATTCTTCATAGGTTGCTATTATTCCTTTGGGCATTTGAAAGCACAACAGATTCCTAGGGTTAATAGAAGGAAGTGAACATGACTGTGATTGATTGTGATATATGAACACTTGGATTCCTGGCAGTACAATTTTATGTCTTCAGGAGCAACACTGGTGGTCCAATGAAACTTCTGATAGCACTATAAATTAAAGAAAATCCATCCATCCATCCATCCATCCATCCATCCATCCATCCATCCATCCATCCATCCATTGTTAGAGAGGGCACAATGGCAGAAGTGTTATGATCTTTAGGTATTGAGGCTATTCCATCTGATATCAAGGAACATGACAAGTGTTCTTCCTTATTTAATGTGGTTTCCGTTTATGCCCAAATATTTTGTCACATTGATTCTCTACTTGTCATGCTGGTATTCTTATGTGTATGTATGTATGTATGTATGTATGTATGTATGTATGTATGTATGTATGTATGTATGTGTATATATATATATATATATATATATATATATATATATATATATATATATATATATATATATATATATATATATATATATATATACACACACACACACACACACACACACACACACACACACACACACACAGAGAGAGAGAGAGAGAGAGAGAGAGAGAGAGAGAGAGAGAGAGAGAGAGAGAGAGAGAGAGAGAGAGAGAGAGAGAGAGATTCTTAATAAAATTTTGGAGATTTTTAATCCATGTCCTGACTGAGCGGAGGAACAGACCTCACCGTTACCACCTACGTGGCAGAAAAGAGAGAAGGGTGCTGTGTACTTTTCCAACAAAGTCTATACGAAGGACGCCAAATTGGCCTAAGCATAAGCTCCAAATCTGTGCTTTCAGACTTCTTGCTCGCATGTGTAGAAAGTTAGCACCCACCCTTCTCCTAGAAAAATGAAATATTCTATTATAAATAATAGCCAACAGCAGATGTCAGCACTTAAGAGATAAAGAGATGGCTAGGTCTATTCATAAGCAAATACCCTCACCCAAGACCCAACAAAGGTAGGATTAGCCCTCAGCCATAATAGGAATTGCCCAAAGCCCCTTCATTACATCACCCAGCAAGATTCAACCAAGCCTGGGATTCAAGACAACTTACAAAGTTACCCCTGCATGGCTCCATGGGAGTCTCACAACCAATCAGAATACACAGGAACAGTCTTTCACAGGAACAGGAAGCAAGTTCAAAGCCCAAGAGAGGGTATAAATCTCTCTGTCTCTCTCTCACCCATGTGCTCGATTGCCCAGGACCTCAAACCATGTGGTCCTGTCCACCATTAAACCATCTTTCCAAACAGCTTCCATGTTTCCAGTGTCTTTCTCCCCACTTGGAACTGAACCCAGATGGATATGTCTTCCAACACATGGAAGCTAAAATATATGCCATTGAACAGTTTCTCCTGAAAAAAATGTGTTCCACATGCATGGACAATACCTGTCCAAGAATGCTTTTATATGCATGATAATGAAGGAAGGAGGAACTGTGAAACTTCAAAATTGGAATTTGGGACTTATAAAACTTGAATGGAGCTCATAAGAGCAATTAGGTGAAATCCCAATGGACAATCTAGTTCTCTATTTTAGCCAAGTTCTAGCACAAGGTTTCTTAAACTTTGTAGTATTATGATCTTTTAAAATTAGATTTGAATTTATGTGATTTTCCCCAAACAATAAAACTTAAGATTTAATTAGAGTTAGAGTTGACCAAAAATATAAAGATACCATTTACTTTTAATAATTAAATTTTAATCTGTGTACTAGAGATATCCTCAACATTTGAAGTATCACAATTGCCCACTGCAGGTTTATCCAGATAGAATTTGAGCAAGTTTTACCCCACTCTTGTGTTTGCAAACTTAATGAGCTTTTAAAAAGTTTCATAGTCAATCTCTGTGTCCAAATCACAGCAGGCATCCAGGCCAATTAGATCACCTAGCAAAGAATGCAGTCTAATGTTTATTAAACATCAGAAACCATCAACAACAATAAACAGGCAATATAGGACAAAAGGTTGGCAAAAAAAGGAAAGGAAAAACATGAAAAAGGCAATAAATTTATATTATCTAATGTAGCTTTATTGAATGGAAAAGTACGGTGGGTAATTAGCATGGATAATCCCAAAGAGAAACTTTTGGTTATTGAAGTTTTAACTTTTATGTATATAACAGCAGAACAGAGATGGAAAGTCAGACACCAGGTGATCCACTATTCTGTCCCATTAAGGAAACCGTTTGGGGATGATATACCTGTTACTAAAGCTTGACCTTATAAACAAAAAAAGAGAGTGAGATGCACTATAAGAACATTACTCTACAAACCTTCAAGAAAACTGACTAGGTGACCCACAAGCACTCCATTTTCACCCAATCTACTCTACTGTGGTAAAGATAAAGTGGAAACTGAAGAATTTAACTCTTAATATATATATATATATATATATATATATATATATATATATATATATATATATATATATATATATATATATATATATATATATATATATATATATATATATATATATATATATATATATATATATATATATATATATATATATATATATATATATATACTATACAGTAAAAAATAGAAAAATAATAGCTAGGGCTGGCTCTACGTAGAGACTTTTTCCAGTCACATCAATGAGTAAGGAGCACAATGCATAATGGCTCCTGGGAACTCCACTTTTTCATAATATACTGTAGCAAGATAAGGAAATGAGGGAGGGAACAGTTCAATCACACTGGGTACATCCCTTTTCTACTCTTTGCATGCTTTAAATTAAGAGCAAAAGCAAACCTTGATTTGGGGACAAACAAATGTTTAACATCATACATAATAAAGTCCAAAGCACTACCAGAAACTATTAGCTCGGCTTCCTCTTGTTACATTCCTTGGAGTCCTATGGGACTCCAGTGCAGCTGCAAGATATCCCCTCCAATCTGTTTTGCCAAGTGTTAGGGCAGTGATCAGGTGCCAGGCAATTGGTTCTTTTGGATCCATTGACAATAAGCACACCAGTAAATAAAGGGATTTTAAGCTTTATTATTAGTTCAAGCAAACAGATTTAAAAGGAAAACATAAATAGCATCATACCAAGCAAGATGATATCCAAATCTCTTGTTGCCAGGAGCTTGTTAATAATGACAGCAGAGGTACCCCAAGGATAGCCAATTTCCAATGCTAGGTTTCATGCATAAGTTCCCAAACAACAACAACAACAACCACAAACCCCAAGGTTTTAATCAAAACTTGGCACCATGACTTCATGGCCCTGCTATGATCATACAACTAAGATCTGCCCTTGACTGGATGGCACATGACTTTGGGTTGGGAATCAAAAGTCTTGAGATTTTCACAACTTTGTAACTATGTAAAGATTTTCCCCCTTCTCCTTTATTCAGTAAACAAGAGTAAAAAGAAGCAAGCAGGTTAAAGTTCTATACCGCGGTTGTCAAACTCACAGTGTCACATTGCTGTCACGTGATATATCGTGATATTTTTCTCTTTGTGGAACTGGGGTAGGAGTGGCTGTGTGTGACACATCCAGCCTGCCGGCTGCCAGTTTCACATCCCTGTTCTAGACTTTTCTTAATATTTAATTTAATTAATTTAATTAAATGGATTTGTATGCCGCCCAACTCCCTAGGGACTCTGGGCGGCTCACAACATATTCAGATCCATTACAGCAATATAAAATACAATAAAATACAATAATTAAAAACATACAAAAGTTAAAAGAGTATCGTCTCGTTTTCACCCCGCCTGCCGGAAGAGCCAGGTTTTTATTGCTTTCCGGAAGGCCAGCAGGGTGGGGATAGTCCTGATCTCCGGGGGAAGCTGGTTCCACAGGGAGGGAGCTCCCACAGAGAAGGCCCTCCCCCTCGGCCCCGCCAACCGACATTGTTTATGTATATGACAGAAAAATAAAAATATGTCACTAAACGCCTTGAAATAATAATGGTCTTCCAGATTGCCACATCTTCCCAATATTAAATCACAACATTTGTGCATTTGCACAAATTGTATTGTTTCATTTATGTGGCTTTATAAAGTACATGTATGTGTATTAATTCCTATAGATACTCATTGCACACAACTTGGATGTGCAATGGTGGTACTGGTTAATATGCGGAAATGGACTTTTTCTTGAATGCTTAAATATTCAACTAATACTTGAAGACATTAAGCTCAAAATACATTTGATCCTTTCATCAGAAAATTCTGTTACACTGATGATGTTGAAGAGGTTTGCTTATGTTCATGAACCTAGTCAAAGACCAGATGCATAACCTTCACCCTCTTTCCATGCATTTGTGAAGCTAAATAAGACTTTTATCAGCTACAATAACCCCATCAGTTATCTGTGCAGTACTGTAAACAATGAAATTCTTATTATGTACTTAGAATTCACAGTGCTATTTCCATGGTAACTCTGTTTTCATGTCATATCTTTAATGAATAGGTAATGAAAGAAATGCTGCACTTACAACTTCATTACCAGATTTTTTTTTAAAAAAGAAACACATCACCAGTAAATTTGAATGATATAAGCTGTCATTTTTAGAACATGACAAAGTTCACATTCAGATGCCAAGGTTGTCATTTTCATATATACATATACATATACATATACATATACATATACATATACATATACATATACATATACATATACATATACACATACACATACACATACACATACACACACACATATACACATACACATACACATAAACATAGATGTGTGTGTGTGTGTGTGTGTGTGTGTGTGTGTGTGTGTGTGTGTGTGTGTGTGTGTGGTCTTGTGTGTATATGTCTCTGTCTCTCTGAATGCATTGAATATTGATATGTACACAAAGACAGAAATTCAAATCACTACATTTTGCTGTTAAAGTGCATAAAAACTTAGAGAAGTAACAGGGAGGGGCCCAAAAGGTTTGCAATTGTCCCATGGTGTATGATTGTGAATCTTAATACAGGTTGTGTAATTTAATGGATAATAAATTACAGAAGTACTGACTCATACACATATTGTTTACGGTAAGGTGGAAAGATACCAGAAATGTATTGTTCTGGAGACAACGCTTTTCTTCAGGAGAGAACAGACAAAAGCAATTCTAGTCACTCAGGTGAATCAGTTGAAGGGAAGCTGGCTGCCAGCTAATATAAAAAAAGGGTATAATCACCGCATCTAACTACAACACCAAATGAATCACTGAGCCATCAAATGGGACTGCTTGCTGTCCTGACAGATTCATCCTACTGAGTGTGTCTCCTGGAAAAAAAGATCTACTTGTCAGAAAGGAAAAATCCAGTTCAGCTAAAGGGGAGGACCCACTGATGGCATCTTCCTACGAGGAAATTAAATTAAAAGGAATCTGGAATGTGACATGGCATCAAAGTACATCTGATATTTACCTGCTTGGTTTCCAGATGCAGATGACATTAATCAGTAAACTTTTAGTTAGCAGGCAGAGGAGAATTTCTTGTGCTTTCCCTTCAGACTTGAGGAAAACCTTTCCCCTGAAGCCTGATCATTGAGAGGAAACCTTCTATTGGCACCTGCTGTGGAGAGGGGAGATTATAGATTTTCCAATACCTGGAGCATGGCAGGGAAAGGTCCTCCCCACACCTGAAGTCATCCTATTAATCCTCTCCACCCGCAATCACTAGCTGCATTTGAAAACACACTGCTTGTTAATGTATTAGTCATCCCACTGCTTTTGACCTTCCCAAGAGTAGCAGCCATCTCTGCTCCCTAGATCTCATGCCAGGCATGCATAACATTGTACAAGGCATTGCTGCCCCATATTTAGTTTTTCTCTCTCACTCCTACCAAGCTGGTAAATCAACCCTAATGCCATTTCCCTGCATTTACAGTAGCACAGAGGAAGATTCATTCTTAAAACTGCTGTGCTTGTGGGTGACAAGTTCACTTGTCCCTTCTACAAATTACCGTATGTCAATTCTTAGCTCATGGTAACTTGGACTGTCTGAATCATTTCCCTTCATCATTTCATATACTTCCATGGCAGCATATTTCCCAATTCTACAGATGAGCAGTAGCAGAAATATGTCTGGACAGCTAGATTACCATGAGCATAAAATCAGGAGGAAGAGAATGATTTCAGGAGGCAACATAGACTTGTCTTTTAGGTTAAGCCTCAGTTCGGTTGAGGTGTGATGATCAGTTGCTAAATGTACTTGATCACAACTGTTATTTGTGTCTTTTGGTCAGTATTTGACTCCAGGAAATTGCCTGGACTAATCCCTGCAGTTTTCTTGGTAAGATTTTCAGAAGAGGTTTGCCATTGCCTTCTTCCTAGGGCTGAAAGACAGTGACTGGCACAACCTCATTCCACTAGCTTTGTTCCCAGACCTACAATGCATCGTCTCCTGGTTTCTAGTCTGGTGACTTTAACCATGACATCAAACTGGCTCTCCTTCTGTCACAATCAGACGGCATAAAATGTTTCATCAGGTTCTCTGAATTTCAGATGAGAGACAACATACTATGAAAGTATGCTAAGAAATGATTATTTGGGGATTTGTCATTAGGTTTCTTTTGTCTTTATTATCTAACACTGCCTTAGTTGGGGAGATCCATTACTATGAATAAATATCTGTATTTAAGAAAGAGAATGACAGTCCTTCCTACATACTTGACTGTGTGTTTCTTGACAACACTCCAATGCAATCTAATAAAGCTGCATAGGATCTCTTACCTGAATCATGACAAGGATCAGAGATTATCACCACCTTCTGAAGTTGAATTTGAGAAGAATATTTATTCCCCACTCTGTTTTTTTTACTCATCATTGGATTGTTTGTTCTCAAGACAACTAGACACAAGAACAGTTTTTCCCCGAACACCATCACTCTGCTAAACAAATAATTCCCTCACCACTGTCAAACTGTTCACTAGGCTGCATTAGTATTACTATTAGTTTTTCTCATCGTTCCTATCACCCATCTCCTCCCACTTATGACTGTATGACTGTAACTTGTTGCTTGTATCCTTACGATTTATATTCATATTGATTGTTTCCTGATTGCTTACTTGAACCCTATGACAACCATTCTTGACAAATGTATCTTTTCTTTTATGTACACTGAGAGCATATGCACCAAAGACAAATTCCTTGTATGTCCAATCATACTTGGCCAATAAAGAATTCTATTCTATTCTATTCTATTGGATTGTTTGTTCACATGCCCTCTTCAGGCAGAACTATGAGAAGGAGCAAAATGTACCTTGTTCTGTCCTTCTGGGCAATGGAATTTGGATGGGAATCTATATTTTTATTTATTTAATTTATTTATTTGTCAAACATGTATAGTAGTAATTTGTATAAACATAAGTAAAAAGTAACGATAAAATAGGACAGTAGGACAGGGACGGTAGGCACGCTGGTGCGCTTATGCACGCCCCTTAGTGCGCTTATGCACGCCCCTTAATCCGCCTGATGTTACTAGACTTCAAAGTTCCATCAACAAAGCCAATGGGTGTGGGGTACATAGGTTCATACAACAATCAACAACTACCACTGCCTAGAAAATGCCTATGTATGGTTTTTGCTGTTTTATACCCCTACATATGAATTAATGAAAACATTTCTGTATATTCTACTATTTGGAAGGCAATCATATTTCATACAGATATCAGTAATGGGACCTAGAGCTCCAAAAGGAAGAATTCTTCTGCTTAACAAGAATTAATATTACAGAAAACATGGATTCTACATTGCTGAAAACAGACTAATGAGCAGAAGCCGGCTGCCCAGCTACAAAAGCTTTCATTCTCTAATTGTCAAAAAGCATTAAACATCAAGTATTTATTCTGTAGCAGAAGAAGAGGGAACAGACTCCAGTGCCTCCCTCACCAGAGGTTGTCTCTAATTGTCATGCATAGATTGCAATAGAGGCTATGGAGAGAAATTTGTTTGCATTTATTAATCAAAAGGAGTCAAAAGCGCACAAAGATATCATCAAGGCTCCCTTGTGTTAGGGGAGGCTGACAACTAAAATTTCTGATGAAGTGTTTGCAGAATGTTTGCAATCTGTTCAAAGCCTTTTTACTTCACAGGTGCAAACCTTTCTATCTGTTACATCAAAGAAACAATTGAAAAATTAAACATAGTCAACATTGCCATACAAGTTTTAATCTTCTATTTTGAAAGGACAATGGGGGGAGAGAGAATTAATTTCAAAGCAACATCCTTGGTTCTCTCATGATTCATGTGTATGCATTAGTATTTCGTTTGGATTTTTAAAATGGATGTTTGGGTTTAGCCCAGTTTCATCCTTGCTCTTTTATGATAGGCTAAGAATAAGAAAATACGCTTTATTCTTCTTGTGCTAATATATCCATAGACTTATTATGGATTGCAAATGTCACAGACAGGTTAAGTAAAGGCACACCACAGAAAATAGAGTATTAATTATTTTCCTCTGTTGCTAGAAAACTGAAACACTGTAAGAGTAATTATGCTTATTTTAACCACCACTATGGCACTTTATAATGGGCTATGTAACAACATTGTTTCCCTTTTTATCTTTAATTTATTCTGAACTTAATGAGATATGGGGATATAGCCTATGAAGCAATTTGATAGTTTTAACTCCTGTCTAAATTTTTAGATTTCAGCAGGATGTTCAGGATAATCCAACAATTCCATCACAGCATTTCCTACGGTATTAATAATTTTCCCTCTTTAGGTATATTTTTATGTATCCAGAACAATTGATTGAGCAGTTACGTTAGACTGCTGACATTAACAAAAATAGACATTTTCTTTCTGCTCTTATCGAGATGTGTTATACATCCGCCTATGCAGGCCTGAATGTTTGGGAGGGGGAAAAAAAAGGTTTAATATACAGTTGTTTGGGTGCTCTGCTCAGTTTATATTGACACAATATTAGTTTGGAGACAATGAGCCCTTTCAGATGTTTTGGCTGCCTTTCAGCTAATACATATAATTCAAATGTTTGGAGAGAAAAATGAATTGTGTGGTAAATGCATGCAAGCTGTCAGTCACAATGGGGGAAAAAAAGCGAAACATAACATATACCGACAGAATTTGCAAGAAAAGTGCCTATTGAATGCTGCTATTTTCAAGAATCTAAATGAAGCAAGACAGATTAGAATGGACTTCAAAAAAAAAGTAAGTGGGTCAAACACTGAGAATCAAGCCCCGTGATAGAAACTTTAATGCCCTTTCTAGGGGAAAGGAAATAAGCTATTAGGAGAGAGGAGAGACAGGTTTTGTAGAAAAATAATAAATATGCTTCTTCACAGTTATAGCAGAGCCATATCAAATCAACCTATTCATTCCTTTTTTTTTAACAAATTAGAAAAAAGGAAAACTCAGTCATCAATCTCCTGCCATCTAGCTGCTGCAGCAATCTGGTGGATTTGACATCCTTTGCCAACCATTAAACAGTTCCCTTACAGCTACTTAGAGAACAAGAACACCACCTCGAGTTGGTTGCAAGAAGAAAGATTCTGTTCCAACTTTGCCTAGATAAATTCAGAAAACGCACTGCAATCTCACCAGAAGTCTTACATCTGCCTATCCCTTCAACTAATCAGTTAATTATATTTCCTTTGTACAGTATATTGCCATCCCCCCTTAAGACTAGTCAGTTCACATGAATTCAATATATGTTAAATATAGCTAACATTCATAGAAGTACACATTAAAATTGCACACATTCCTTTTTGCTGTGGAGAGGAAATTAGTGACAGGAATTAAGTTAAAAAAAACTTAAAGAGAAAAGCTTGTAACTGATGGGTACAAAAAGGTTCTTTCTGTTGTGATTAGAATTAAAGTTCTAATGGTTAGGAAATATTGTAAAATTTTATACTAGTTTTCCTCACTTTGGTGCTCTGCAAATCTGTTGAGGCAGCTGCTCCCAGAA
The DNA here is from genome assembly GCA_023053685.1 of Diadophis punctatus similis. NCBI lineage: Eukaryota > Metazoa > Chordata > Lepidosauria > Squamata > Dipsadidae > Diadophis > Diadophis punctatus. The sequence goes on along the minus strand of JALIGW010000005.1, from coordinate 23,837,388 downwards.
TTAATCATGTATTTCTTCTTCCTTTTTAATCATAACTCTGGATAAAGCTAAAAGAACAATATATGCAGAAATAGTATCTTAGACAAGATTAATTAATTTCATAATCATAAAAATATTAAATATAGTTCTGCTATTGAGGTAAGTCCAGATAAAAATAGACTTGTGAATAAAGGAAACATTTTTCAATTAATGATCAAGAACTACCTTGTGATTTTGCTGTACTAGAAGATTGTGGATTGACTAAGCAATATCCTTCTCAATGGGACAGTCAGTGGACAATTCAGGATACAGTATATCCCCCTTCACCCTAGCTGACATGTGATTTCCAAGCATCACATTACAAGATAATGAAATCTTTTAAACTGTCAAACTACTTTTGTCATTATTACAAAACTGCCTAGTGTTTGCAGACCAAAATAAATCTGTACAGAGTCATTATGAGATAAGATCATTTGATTTAAATGTGTAAGAATGGATACTCAAGGTCTGGAACCTTAACTGAACTATGAATACCAAACAATTAATTTCTGTCAATAATGCTTTTTAAAAAATTTCAACTATAGTTTTGCATAAATCAGGATTGATCTGTGACATCTGGATAACCACTGCTGAACCTTGGTTTGTATTTACATACCATTAGATACGTGCATTACTCTCAGGGCAATCTAGCTGAATCACTCAATAATATGTTCTGACTTCAATACTTGCCACATCATGTTTCATGCTTTGTTCCAAGGCCATTTGATTTTAAGCATATTTAATGGCTACCAAAATAATGTCTGTCCTTTCAAAAAGTTGGTTCAGTCATTTGCTCTACTATTCTTTCATTTCTCTTAGCTGTATTCATTATTACAATGTTACAATATCACTTTCACCTTATACTTTTATCATTGTATTCATCAAGATAGTATTGATAGCCAAATAGTATTTGGGCTCATAGTACAGGTAGTCCTCAACTTATGACCACAATTGATCCCAAAATTTCTATTGCTAAGTGAAACATTTGTTAAGTGAGTTTTGCCCCATTTTATGACTTTTTTTGCCACAGTTGTTAAGTGAATCAGTATAGTTGGTAAATTAGTAACACAGTTAAGTGAATCCAGCTTCCTTATTGAGTTGGCTTGTCAGAAGGTCACAAAAGGGGATCACATTACCCCGGGACACTGCAACCATCATAAATATGAGTCAGTTGCCAAGTGTCTGAATTTTGATCATGTAACCATGGGATGCTGCAATGGACATAAGTGTGAAAAATGATCTTAACTCACTTTTTTCAGTGATGTTATAACTTTGAATGGTCACTAAATGAACTGTTACAAATTGAGAACTACCTGTATCCATTCCTAGACAGACAGACAGACAGACAGACAGACAGACAGACAGACAGACAGACAGACAGTTTTCTGAGTCAATGTCCTAGACAACCTGGCTTCTCCATAGAATATAACTAGAATTTCTGTGATAATGAGACGGTTGGTGATTACCAGGTAGCATTGGTTATCACTATGCATTTGTTGAATGTTTTATGGAATAGATATACATTACTGAAGACAATGTAGAATATAGCAATGCTTACAATGTTGTATTTTTTAAAAAAAAATTATTAAAAAGTTTTACAGAATTAAAAGATAACACAAACTGAAATCGGAAGAAAGGGAAAAAAATACAAACTGCAAAAAAGAAAGCATGAAAAAAGAAAGAAAAAAGAAGTATAGAAAAAATATTTTTAAAAGCAACCCCCAATCTTCCTTGAAATAAGTACAGGCAAATTGAGAGTCCCCCCCCATGAGATTAAATACATGGTTCCCTTCCTCCATGTTGGTCAGTCCATCTGACTACTTTCCGCTCATTGAAGATTTATTGTTTTGCTTCTAGCACTTCTACGCTTTTTGCCATTCAGAGAGATTTCTCCCTTTCTACACATCAGAAAGATTCCTTTAGCTTAACATGAATCTCAGTTGCCCAAAAGATAGCAGAGCTAATTGAGGGCTAATGAAGCCCTGAGGAAAAAAGATTTCCTGAAATAAAGCACAGGCTAATACAGAGTCCTAGAATTATGCTCCTTTTTCCATGCAAGGAAGCATCTGTCACTTTCCAAAGCACTCCCAACTCTGTTCTTCCGACAGCCTCCTGGAAACAAACTGATAAATAGTGCAAATTGTTCTAAATGTGCTGAACCACACATGCCCACAGTTTCCAAACCATTTTCAACAGCAGTCTAACAGGAGCTTTTTACTATAACAACACAATATACTGTTTGTTATATACCCAATAGATACAGGTATCCAGCAATACTGAAAATCTTTTTTATAACTTTTGGTTCCTTTCTATAATCTAAGATATTCCATTTTAGAGTCCATTCAGAAGGGGAGGAAATGGTTGAGGTCAACTCTTAGGTCTATATCTGCTGTTTCCCAAGGCAGTCTGATGAGATTCTTTAAACTGGTGATCAACAATAAAAAACCCTATTTGATCCTGTCTGAAAGCTGTTCTTTGCTTGTGCCTGACACTAATTTCACCAGTCTCACTGCTCCCAGGAAGCAGACAACTCCAGCGATGATAACACACCCATGGGCAATTGCTATGTCTCCCCAGGAGATGCTGGAAGCCTTACTTCAACACCAGAAATGCAGAACTTACAGGGGACGGTGCTTCAAAATAAGAAATATAATTTATTTAATTATTCTGCAAATTTATATGACTGTCTATCCATAGTGGCACAGTGGTTGGAATTCAGTACTGCAGGCTAACTGACTGCTCATTCCAGGATTTCGATTCTGAACGGTTCAAGGTTGACTGAGCCTTCCATCCTTCCGAGGTTGGTAAAATGAGGACCCAGATTGTTGGGGGCAATATGCTGATTCTGTAAACTGCTTAGAGAGGGGTTTAAAGCACTGTGAAGCAGTATATTAGTCTAAATGCTATTGCTATTAATCAAGGAAGTCTGGGCAGCAAACAAGGCATTAAAAAAATATACATACCAGGGGTGGGTCCCAAATTTTTTTACTACCACTCTGGGGTGTGGCTTATTTTGTGGGTGTGGCTTGATGGTCATGTGATGGTGGGTGTGGCTTCATGGTCATGTGACTGGGTGGGAGTGGTTTGGTGGTCATGTAACTGGGTGGGAGTGGCTTGACAGTCATGTGACTGGGTGGGGGTTGCTGGGTGGTCATGTGACTGGGTGGTTATGTGACTAGGTAGGCGTGGCCAACTTGACGTCACTCAAGTCAAGGGTTAGGGTTAGGGTGCCTGGACTCTCTTCGCCTCAAAGGCCCCAATGAGATACAATTTCCCTGTCTATTTACTACTACTGAACATTCAAAATATACTATTTAATCCTATGTATATATGCCATATGTGTACATACATATTACACACAGGCACACAAAAAGATACATTATCTACTATATATACTGTATGTGTATGTACACACACACACACACACACACACACACACAGAGAGAGAGAGAGAGAGAGAGAGAGAGAGAGAGAGAGAGAGAGAGAGAGAGAGAGAGAGAGAGAGAGAGAGAGAGAGAGAGAGAGCGCTCTTCTAAAACTACACATTCAACCTCACTTACTGCATTTGGAAAAACACACCCAGTCCACTTTCTGCCACAGATTTAACCATAACTTCTGTACATTAGAACATTACACATGCCTTCAGATGTTCTTCCCTAGCTTGCACATCACTGTTAGAGCCAGGAAATGTCATGGATTGAGTAAAAAGTGGTGAAACTCACTTAACAATGCTCTTGCTTAGCAACCAAAATTTTGGGCTCAATTATGGTCATAAGTCAAGGACTATCTCTGCCTTCCTCTGCATGGCAGCCTTGCCCTAGAAAACTCCTTCTCCTTTCTGGGAATTTTCCTCTCTGTTAGAGGCACCAAAATAATCCAGACAATGTAAGGTTTCCTGCTGCAGCACGGGGTTGGACTAGACCTGTGAGATATCTTCCAGCCCTAAATTGCTGTACTGTTTCAAAGTGTCTTCTGAAGCCACGTCTAGTGACAGGGTTTGTGGTGCTTCCTTCCTCTTCTCCCCCCCCTCTTCACTCCCTTCCTTCCTTCTGTCTGTCTTTCTTTTTCTTTTTCTTTTTCTTTCTCTCTCTCTCTCTCTTTCTCTTTTATTTCTTTCTTTCTCTCTTTCTCTTTCTCTCTCTCTTTCTTTCTCTTTCTCTCTCTCTCTCTTTCTTTCTCTTTCTTTTTCTCTTTCTTTCTTGTCTTCTCTCTTTCCCTTCCTTCCTTTTTTCTTTTTTCTTTTTTCTTTTTTTTCTTTTTCTTTTTTTTTCTTTCTCTCTTTCTCTTTCTCTCTTTCTCTCTTTCTCTTTCTCTCTTTCTCTCTTTCCCTCTTCCTCTTCCTCTTCTTTTTCTTTCTCTCTTTCTCTCTTTCTCTCTTTCTTTCTCTGTCTCTCTCTTTCTTTTTTCTTTTTTCTTTTTTCTTTTTTCTTTTTTCTTTTTTTCTTTTTTTCTTTCTTTTTTCTTTCTTTCTTTCTTCTCTCTCTCTCTCTCTTTCTCTTTCTTAATACCCTATATGAGCCCTACTGATTGATATAAGTGGATTTTATTCATATGTATCTTCATGTGATCTGCTACCTCTGCTATAAGGAGTATGCTAGCAAAGGATTTAGTAGTCTTGGATACCTTAACAATTGAATGGTTAATATCATGGAGGTAATAAAAATGATGCAGGAGGCATATTAAATCATTTGTGGGGTTTTTTTTTTGTTAGTTTAGGTCAGGAGTCAGCAACCTTAAACACTCAAAGAGCCATTTGGATCCATTTTCCACAGAAAACAAAACACCGAGAGCCACAAAACCTGGGTGGGCATGGCCAACCCAACATCGCGAACCCCCATCCAGTCACATGAACCCCATTCACATCCTTATTCCTTCCTTCCTTCCATCCTCCCTCCTGATTTTACCTTCCTTCCTTCCCCCCGCCTCGGATTTCACCTTCCTTCCTTCCTCCCTCCTCTTTCTCTCCTTCCTTCCTCCCTCCCTCCTCTTTCTCTCCCTTCCTTCCTTCCTTCCTTTCTCTTTCTCTTTCTTTCTTCCTTTCTCATTCTTTCTTTGTCTCTTTCTTTCTCTTTCTTTCTTTCTCTCTGTCTCTCTTCTCTCTCTCTCTCTCTCTCTCTCTCTCTCTCTCTCTCTCTCTCTCTCTCTCTCTCACACACACACACACACACACACACACACACACACACACACACACACACACAAACACACACACACCTACCTGGTCTGGGCACAAAGTATCTGTTGTTACAGAAGTTTTCATTTCTCTCTATAATACACCTGATACTAATCAATACCATATCTCTCAACTACGTAAAGCCTATGCATATTTATTTAGGAGTAAATCCCACTGAGAGTAGCCTTACTGCCAATAGATACACAATCATGATTGCAGGCAGGCACCTAGCTCCGTTGTTTAATAGGCTCTAAGTAAAATTTCTACATTAACAAAATTTATACATAAACAACAGAATATACGAGCAAAAAATCATAGCAATAGTCTGAGCTATCCTTCTTCCCCCCTCCCCACTTGCTTCCTTTTGCTTTCAGGGTGGGAAGGAAAACCAAATAAAAAAAGGAAGGAGGCAAGGAAAGAAAATGGTGCATGCATGGCTGCAAAACAGGAGAAGGGCATTTTACAGCTGCTTTCTGGGACTGAAAAGTTTAGGATTCTAACTTACTTCACTGCTGTTTGCTTCCTCAAGATGGCAACTGCATGCACAGTGCCAGAAACTTGGCTTCTGCACATGCTCAGAAGAAAAATAAAAAATAAAATAAAATAAAATAAAAATTAAATTAAATTTTTTTTAAAAAGAAAGAAAGCTGAAAACAAGATGGCGACCGCATCCACAGTGCCGGAAACTTGGCTTCTGCACATGCTCAGAAGAAGAAAAAAATTCAAAAAAAATTCAAAAAAAATTCAAAAAAAATTCAAAAAAAATTCAAAAAAATTCAAAAAAAATTCAAAAAAAATTCAAAAAAAGAGATGGCGGTGCCCATGGACTGGCACCGACCGATCCAGTTTGGTGATGTCATTGTGACATCACCAGCGGGTCACTACCGGTTCGGGCGAACCGATCCGAACCGGAAGGAACCCCCCCACTGATACATAGGTTCATTGTTGGTCATCAAGTCAGTGCTGACTCCTAATGACCACAAAGATTTTCTCAATGACAATCTGCCTTAATCTTTTTCTTTCAGGTCTTCTAATGGTGCACCCATCATGGTTGAACAGTCTATCCACCTTGGTCATCCTCCTTTCTTTCCTTCCATTTTCCCCAGCATTAGAACCTTCTTTAAAAAACTAGGTTTTGAATAATGTGTCCAAAGCCTGGTGATTTATGCCTCCAGTAAGAAATCTGGGTTGATTTAGTCAAAGATCCATCAGTTTGCTTCCTTGTCCATAAAATTCTTAGTAGTCTTCTCCAACACCAAAGTTCAAAAGCATCAGTACTATCAATACTAATCCTATCCTGGTCTTCATTGCATATGAATTTACTGCACATTTTTCCTTAACTAAGTTGCATTTTGTAGTGGTATAGTTAGTCTTCCTTTTCTGAACTTTTGAATACTAGCAGAATATTGATATTACATTCAGAAACATTAGGCTGAACTTTCTTTCTGCCTGCTGGTGATTTATGTTATGAGCATTCAATTTCTGTAACATATTTCACTTGATACAGTGGAATAGATATTGCTAATCGTCTAGAATATTTAATTGATATTAACTTATTTGGGTATCCTTAACACTGTTTCTAAAGAAATGCAATATTTGTTAAATATTTTCTTTACTAACACCTAATGATTAATATAGCTTCATCCATTTCACTCTGAATTAACTTTTCAATTCAGCTTCAATGCACACTTTGTAGAATTCTCTACACTACTTTTATTGAGATTGGCTATCGCCCTGAGTCCCATGGGAGTTGAGCGGCATATAAAAGCAAATAAATAAATAAATAAATAAATAAATAAATAAATAAATAAATAAATAAATAAATAAATAAATAAATAAATAAATAAATAAATAAATAAATAAACAAACAAACAAACAAACAAACAAACAAACAAACAAACAAAATAATAGAAACTTACAAGTTTAATTATGCTGCCTTGCCCTTCTTCATGTATGTATGTATGTATGTATGTATGTATGTATGTATGTATGTATGTATGTATGTATGTATTTGCAAAACTAATGTGGCACTGATCTCATACAATTATCCTAAATGGCTCACAACTGTCAATAAAAATAGAGATAAAAGCAAAAACACCCTTCCCATGAGGCATCAGATCAAACAGCCTTCCAGTGGAACCCCATTCTAGCCCTACACTTTGGTGAAAAGCCAGATCTTCATGGCTTTCTGGAAGGCTAAAAGGGTAAGGATCCCTCAAATCTCAGGTGGGAGGCTATTCTTAAGGGGCTCAAGCAGCTATGGAGAAGGTTTACATCTCGGGTCCCATCAAATGGCAACATTTAAGGGAGGAGACCTAGAGCACACACACAATTTCAAATGTAGTACGCTAGGCAGATATCCTCAAGACCATAAATAACATGAACTAGTGTCATGTAGAGCTTTAAAAGTACCTTTTAAAAGGTAATAACTAGCTCTTTGAATTGTACCCAGAAAACAACTGGGAGTCAGTGCAGTTCATGCACCAGTAATATAACTTGGGTGAACTTTAGGGCACCCAAAACTACACATGCTGCTACATTTAGGACATTCTGGATAATCTGCAACCTCTAGATTAGTAGTTCCCAACGTGGGGCCCATGCCTCACAGGGGGGCAATTTGATTTTTAATTGGGAAAATTAAAAAATGAGCTATTAACTGAATTTTTGAAAGCCCACTAATTGTTCTTATATATTTGTGATGAAACAGCTGTGTTTCATTTACCTATTGTTGTCTTTGTTAAAGTGCATTTCCCAGGGCCTGGTCTGAAAAGGATATCCCAGCTGGGGGGAGAAGGGAGCAACTGCCAGCCAATCAGATGTGTTCCCACTAAAGATCATGGGACTGGCAGTCTCTCTCTCTCTCTTTCCTGTGGGCTTTGCTGCTGGGTGGTTGCAGGGAGAGCTGCTCTGTGGGGAGACAGAGTGGATGGTTGCTGGGGGAAGCCCAGCAGTGAGGATACAGAACCAGGACCGAAGTTTAGCAATAGCAATAGCATTTAGACTTATATACCGCTTCACAGTGCTTTACAGCCCTCTCTAAGCGGTTTACAGAGTCAGCATATTGCCCCCAACAATCTGGGTCCTCATTTTACCCACCTTGGAAGGATGGAAGGCTGAGTCAACCTTGAGCCTGGTGAGATTCGAACTGCCAAATTGTAGGCAGCCAGCACGCAGCCTGCAGTACTGCACTCTAACCACTGTGCCACCTCGGCTCCTTTAAATAAGAAATTATTATAGGGGAGGATTTAATTAAACCATCAATATCAGCATTTCTTAAAACAGTTCTGAAAAAAGATGACAAAGATGTGAAAGCCATGCCACTCAGTAACAATACTGTTAGCAGAAGAATAGATGAAATGAGTGAAGATATTGAAACACAACTTGTTGAAAAGCTGAAATCAAGAAAATTCTCAGTACAAATGGATGAATCAACTCTGAGAGACAATGAGGCTGTGTTGCTAACCTATGCAAGATATATTGATAAAGATGAATTTTCTGAAGAAATGTTATTCTGCAAATCATTAGAGACCACCACAACCACTACTGATATTTAACAGATTAACAGAGTTGGAAGGGACCTTGCAGGTCATCTAGTCCAACCCCCTGCCCAAGCAGGAGACCCTACATCTGCCTCTACCTAGGATCGAACTCACAACCTCCTGATTGTGAGGCAAGAGCTCTACTTCTAGGCCACTGCAGCTGTCTCTATATATAATAAGCTAAAAAATTACTTAGATGTCAATAATATATCAATGGAAAACATAACATCTTGTGCTGCAGATGGTGCTCCTGTTATGATGGGCAAGAAAAATGGCTGCTTAAAATTGATGAAAGATGAGAATCCAGAAATGCTTCTTGTGCACTGTGTTATTCATAGCGAGAACTTAGTGGCCAAAAATATTTCTCCTGTTCTTAATGAGGTACTAAAATCAGTTATAAAATGTATCAATGCTATCAAAGCTAATGCCAAATGTGAGCGTCTCTTTAAGCAATTTTGTGAAGATAAAAATGCAGATCATGTGAGACTTGTACTTCACACTGAGGTAAGGTTGCTCTGAAAGGGAAATTGTTTGAAAAGATTCATGGAACTATTTGATGTTCTTAGTGACTTTTTAAGTGACAAGCCTGAAATGAAGCACCTGCTAACATTGATGGTAAAGCATTTGTGAGTTATTTAGCAGATATCTTTGAAAAACTGAATATGTTGAATAAACAACTTCAAGGAACAAATAAAACTCTTGTTGATGCAAAGGCGAAGATATTTGGCTTCATTACGTTTATAAAGTTATGTCAAAAACATATTTCTGACAAAAATTTTGACATGTTTCATTGGCTAAAAAATGTGAGGTGACTGATGCTGCTGTACTTGTCATTATGGATCATCTGAAAATATTGGCCTCTGATTTGAAAGAAAGATTTTCTGATTTAAAACAAATTGATTTTCCAACATCGGTAGTGCAGCCAGTGCTGGTGGATCTATCTGATGTTTCAATGCAGTACCAAGAAGAACTCTCGGAAATGCAAAATGATGAGTCACTTAAAACTTTATTCAATATAAAAGGAGTGATGGCATGGCTTTGTGATGAGACAGAAACTAAATACCCAAATTCAACCTACTTTGCAAGAAAACTGCTGTTACCATTCCCAGAATATAAATTAATCAGGAAATAACATTCATTTTAAGAGGGTTCACCTTTAAAAGTAAGGTTAAAGACCTCCCCTATCTTTCAACAATTGAAGAAACCTCTCTCTATATTTTATTCATATGACATGTTACTGAATTATATCTTTTTATATATATATACCTAAATATGTAATGGATTTGATTGATATTCCTTAAACCGAGGGGTAAAGCCATTTTCACCTATTGGCAGCAATTCCATTTTGGATCAGTTAATAGAGTATCCTGCTAGTTTACTAAAAGGATCTGTTTTTTGCATCAACACTGGAATAATAGTAAAGGTTTAGAAATAAACAAAAGAATGTCAAATGAAACCAATTTGTGTTCAGCTGAGTTATTTACTACTCCGACTATAGTAAAGTATATTATATTTTTTTTTAAAAAATAGTTTTTATTAAGTTATTTACATTTAAAAACAAACAAACATACCAAACAAAAAAAAAAGAACATTATGACATTAACAAGTACAATATAAACATTTACAAAACATAAAAAACGCATACAGCTATAGAGCTGTTAATTTCTATAATTTGTTCTACGGCGAGTATATGTTAGCGATATATTTTTATGTATTTTCCAACTTTTATCTTGTCTTTTATGTGATAGATTTTATAAATCAATCGTATTAATATTAATATTAACAATAGTATTAATAATAGTACAACGATAGTGATATTGATGATAGTATTGATAATAATAATAATAGTTCATAAGAAATAAGGCACTTTCAATTTTGTAAAATCATAGTATACATATATATTATTATAATATAACTATTTTCTCTATTAATTCCTTATTCTAATTTCTATGTGTCTTATTTAACTTATATTTACATTTATTACATTGATGATATTTGTTTTCGTTTTTCGTACCAATTGTAAAATAAATTCCAAATTTCATAATAGTCGGAGTCTTCCTTTCCTTTCAATTCCATAGTTAACTTATCCGCTTCGGCACAATCCAAAATTTTTCTGATTACACTGCTTTCCTCGGGAATATCATTTAATTTCCAATTTTGTGCTATCGTTATTCTTGCCGCTGTTAGTATATGTAAAATGATATAGTAGTGTTTTTTTTTTCATTTTTTGGTTGATGATTCCCAATAAGAAAATTTCCGGTTTAATATCTAAGTCTTGTTGTGTGATTTCTGTTAACCAGTTTTTGATTTTATTCCAGAAGAGTTTGATTTTTGGACAGGTCCACCACATATGATAATAAGATCCAGTTTTACACTGACATCTCCAACAATTTGGTGGTAGATTTTTATACATTCTTGCCAATCTCGCTGGAGGGAGGTGCCATCTATAGAATAGTTTATAATAATTTTCTTTGTATGAGACTGATTTTGTGATTTTGTAGTTCTGATTCCATATTTTTTCCCATTGATTAATTGGTATTTCATGTCCAAAATTTTTCGTCCAGCTTATCATATTTCCCTTTATTATATCTTTCTGTGTTTTGTTTTTTAGAAGAAATTTATATATTTTAGTTATTGCTTTTTGTTCCTGGCCTAATAAGATTTTATCTAATTCTGATTTAGTTTTTTGTATTCCATATTTCCTCTTGTCGTTTTCTAATCTGTTCTTAATTTGAAAGTATGGCCACCAGTCAATCTTAATTCCTCCCTGTTCTAATTTTGATATAGATTTTAAGGCTCCTCCTTCTTCCAGTATTTCTTCGTATGTAACCATTTTTTCCAGGTTTGTTGTGTTTGGGTAAGTAATGGCTTCCATGCCAGAGAACCAGGGTGGTATCTTAGTATAATATTGTTTTTTGATTCTAAGCCAGATTCCTAATAGGGAGTCTCTGATTTTATGTCTTTTAAAATATGAGTGTGTTTTATGTTTATCATCCCAGAGGAATCCATGCCACCCTATATGTAAATCATAACCTTCTAATACCAGTAAGCGTCTATTTTTGATTTGTATCCAGTCCTTTATCCATGTTAAAGCAGATGCTTGATAATATAATTCAAAGTCTGGCAGTCCGAACCCTCCCTGATTTCTATTTTGTTGTAAATATTTTAATTTAATTCTTGGTTTTTTCCCGGCCCATATAAATTTGGTTAGTATTTTATTTAATTTTTCAAAATATTTTTTCTCTAATTTGATTGGTATAGTCTGAAATAAGTATAAAATTTGAGGTAGTATTGACATTTTAATCGCTGCAATTCTGCCTATTAGAGATATTTGTAATTTGTTCCAGTTATCTAGTTTCTTTTCAATTTGTTTTAAAATTCCCATATAGTTTTCTTCTTTTATTGTTGTGCATTTTGCTGACAGGTTGATTCCTAAATATTTTATTTTCTTTACAATTTGTATTTCTAATTTCCTTTCTAATTCCTTATTTTGTGTATCTGTCAGATTTTTGGTTATTATTTTAGTTTTTTGTTTGTTAATTTTTAGACCTGCTACTTTCCCAAATTCATTAATTTCTTTTAGTAAAATTGATCCTACCTCTAGAGCTTCTTCTATATTGAAAACCATGTCGTCTGCGAATGCCTGCAATTTATATTCCTGTTCTTTTATCTTGAGTCCTTTTATTTCTTTGTTTTCCCTTACCTTTTGTAATAATGATTCCAATGATAATATAAATAATAAAGGGGAGAGAGGACAACCTTGTCGAACTCCCTTTTCTATATTAAAATTTTTTGTAGTTTCTCCATTGATGAGGATTTTTGCAGTTTGTTTTGAATATATTGCTTTAATTGTTCTTATGTAGTTTTCTCCAAAATTCATTTTATCTAATTGATTTGTTATGAAGTCCCAGTTTAAATTATCAAATGCCTTTTGGGCATCTAGGAATATGAGTGCCATGGATTCCCCTGGATGAGTCTCATAATATTCTAAAATGTTTATAATTGTTCTGATATTGTTTTTAATATGTCTGTTTGGTAAAAAACCATTTTGATCTGAGTGTATAATTTTAGTAAGCGTTTTTTTAAGTCTTTCCGCCATTATGGAGGCAAAGATTTTATAATCTGAGTTCAACAGCGAGATTGGCCTGTAACTCTGGATCTTATGTTTCGTATTGGTGTCTTTGGGGATGATTGTTATTAGTGCCTCTGTCCATGAGTCTGGAATTGCTCCTTTTTTTAGTACTTCATTGTATGTAATTAATTGTATACTTTTTAAAATCGTTTGTAATTCTTTATAATACTCTGCTGGAATACCATCCGGTCCTGGGGTTTTGTTATTTTTTTGGTTCTTTATTGCTTTTTCTAATTCAATCAGTGTTATTTCTTCGTCCATCTTATTTTTAATATCCTCTGGTAATTGCGCTATACTAGAATTTTTTAAATAGTCTTGTATATTTTGGATTTGTATAGTATCTTTGCTGTATAGTTCTCTATAATATTCTCGTGCTATTTCTTTTTTTTCTTCTATTGCCAACTGCATTTTCCCTAGCGAATCCTCTAGTTGTTGTATTGTTTTTTTTTTCCTTTTCTTTTCTTAATTTATAAGCCAGCCATCTACCTGGTTTGTTAGCATGTTCAAAATGGTTCTGTTTGGCTGACTTAATTTTTAATGCGATTTCTTCTTGTGTTATCAGGTTTATTTTGTGTTTAATTAATTCCTTTTCTTCTTTTATTTCCTTATCTTGTGGTGTCTCTTGTAATTTGTGTTCTAATTCCCCTATCCTGTTTTGTAAATCCTTAATCTGTTTATTTTTATTTTTGTTTTTTTTAATAGAGTAAGCAATAGATAGTCCTCTTACATATGCTTTCATAGTATCCCAAATGTTTTGTATAGATGTATCTTCGTTCCAATTCTCCTGTAGAAAGAAAGTTAGTTCTTTCTCCATATATTGTTTAAATTCTTTTTCTTTTATTATTTTCTGGTTCATCATCCATCTCCTTCTTGTCTTATTTATTCCTCTCATTGTAATTACTATGGGATTGTGGTCCGCCCACGTATTTGGTTCTATTTCTACACTCTCTATTTTAATAATTGGTTCTATATTTGACCAGGCCATATCAAGTCTGGACCAGGATTGATGTGGGTTTGAAAAGTATGTATATTGGTTTTGTTTCTGGTGTCTTTCTCTCCATATATCTTTTATTTTAAATTCATTCACGATTTCAAAGAAATTTTTGGGTAAAATTTTTCTTTCAGAATTTTTTTTTGATCCCGATTTATAATCTTCTTTGGCATCTACTACTGCATTGAAGTCACCAATTATACAGATGTTTTCTCTCTCTAATTTTATAATTTGTTGATATAATTTAGTATAGAATTCTTTTTGTCCATTATTAGGAGCGTATATGGCTATTAATAATATTTTAGTTTTATCAATTGTGATTTCTACCATAAGTATTCTTCCTTCTGTGTCTCTATATATTTGTTTGGGGCTTAACCAGTTTTTGATATATAGTGCTATTCCTTTTTTCCTTGAGTCAGCTAAGGATGTGAAAAGATTACCTATCTTGGGCTGCTGTAATAACTTATACTCTTCTTTTTTAATGTGAACTTCTTGTAAACATGTGATATCTGAACCTTGTTTCTGTAGTCTATTGAGTATTTGTCTTCTTTTTATTGGTGAATTGATTCCATTTATGTTAACTGAAAATATTTTGATTTGATTTTGCATTTTATTTTTTACTTGTTGCTCTTGTTTGTCTCACGGTTCTTATTTCTTTTGTTTTCATTCTCTTATCTCCCTCTCTCTCTTGTCTTTTCATTCTCTCCATTTCTTCCAACATTTCTTTTTCTTCCTGACTTTGTCCCTCACCTTCTACACTGCTCTCTCCTTCTTTTTCTAAATGTGTTTCAATAAATTGGTCTGCCTCTTCCATTGTTTCTATCTTTATTTTTTTCCCTTTCCAAGTCACCAGGATTCCTTCCGGAATCAACCATCTAAAAGGAATTTCTTGTCTTATTAGTTTTGCAGTGCAGTATTGTAGGTCCCTTCTCTTTTCTCTTATTCGTTTGGGAATTTGTTTTAATACATTAATTTCTCTTTCCTTATGTAGTATTTGTTCTGTTCTCGTAGTTTTATAGATTTCATCTCTTATTGCTTTTTTTGTGAATCGTACATGTACCTCCCTGGGTAACTTGTGTCTTTTGGCAAAGTTTGTTTGTACTCTGTAAATTTCATCTATATGTCTATTTATTTCTTCTTTTTCTACCTGTAGAGCTTCTGCTAGTATTTCTGCTACCTGATCACGCAACTCCTCCTCTTTCACCTCTGGTATATTTTGGAACCTAAGGTAGAATGCTGATTTCTCCATTTCGAGAAGGGCAATGGCCCCTTCCAATTCTTTGTTTTTGGTTTTTAGTGATTCTTCCGTTTCCTCTATTTTTTTATCAGTTATGTCGGTTTTTTCCTCTAAATGTTTTATTTGTTGTTCATGTTTTGCTACTACTCCCTGAATTACCTCCATTCTATTATCTAATTTTTTGATGTTTCCCTTAACTTCTTCAAAATTTTCATTAGTCTGCTCCTGATTATTAAATATTGTTTGTTGCATTTTTACCATTGTTTCTTGCTGTGTCATCATGAATTCTTGTATTCTGTCTAGTGTGGCCTGCATGGTATGTAGTGATGGTGTTTGTCCTTGTTTTTCAGTAGTTGCCATTTCTGTGATCAGTTTTTGCCCTGTCGCTGAAGGTGTTACTGGGATTGGTTTCTTAATTGGTTTGGTTACAGTAGTTGTTGTTGACATGATCACTCTGCTGAAAAAGTTATTCCACACTTTCATATATTTTTCCCTCTTCTTATCGTTATACTTTCTCTATAATCGGTATACTTAGAGTAAGAAGTAGAGGGTAAAAGATTAAACTAGCTATTAAAGAGTGAGAAAGGGGGGTATGAAATGGAGTAAAGGATTCTAGAGTTTAAGAAAATCCAAGGGAGGTCAGAAAATCATTAAAGTACAATAAAGGAAAGTATTGGAGAATATTATTCGTATTTTGAGATAGGGAGATAAGAAAGAAGGGTTAATTGTTAATCATTTGAACGTCAATTTTCTGTTTTTGAAAAAACCTGTCAAGAGCTTATTATTATTGTTATTGTTATTATATTCCCTCCCCTTCTTTTTTTTTTTAACTTATCTTATCAAAAATATTTACTAACAATTTCTATCTTTGTAAGTTCACAATCTAAACAGTCTAAATAGTTTAGTATTCAGTAATCATAGGAAAAGAAAAAAGAAGAGAAGAGAAAAAAAATATCTATATAAATATATAAGTTCACTTAATTCAGTATCTTAATATAAATTGTTATTAATATCTTTAAGAATCTTATTTCTTATTTCTTACTTTCCATAAAAAAGAAAACTAATATATAATAATAACAGTGATAGTTAATTATTTAGGTATCCACGTATTACTATTTTTAACTTTAATAATTTTGATAACTATATGTTAAAGTTTGAATATCAGTATATTACTAAATCAATATTACTAAATCAATATATAAATTAAAGTTTTCAATTTCAAGTTGATCTGGTATCGTATATTATATCTTACAAGTGTCTTTTTGGGAAGGAGTCTTCAATCTTCTATTTCTGTTTTACAGTCTATACAAGATGTCTGCGTTCAGGAAGATTGCTTTGTCACTGTTCTTTCTCCCTTTTTTTTTTCCCCTCCTCCTTTTATTTCATAGTATTTCAAATGTGATCTTCTCGTAAGTTCCTTTTTCCACTCTCAACTGTTTTTCCCGTGGTCCCGTAGATCTGTAGCTCTTTTGGATCGTATCCCTTTAAAGCAGTCTGTTAATTTTGTTTTATTCGTCTCGCCTTTCGCTCCTTTCCGCTAAGGCGCCGCTAAGTTCTTTTTTTTTGGAGGCTCAATTGTCCTTCGAGGGTGCCGATCGTTCTCTTCTATTTTAGAATGTTCTCCGAAAATCAAAAATTGTAATCCAATTTGATCCGATGTTTCCAATGATCCACCAAAATTTTGCCGTTCTTCTATCTCTCTCCTTCCTTGCTGTATGCTCAGGCGGCCATGCCTCTGGACCAGCGTGGTTTGCTGGTTTCTTCTTCGCTCAGATTTGGGGCTTCCATCTGCTTCGGCGGGGGTTTGCACCTCCTCCCGTCTCGCCCGATGTTCCCCTTCCTCGCGCTAACCCCTTCGAGGCTCCACGCTGCGAATTTTCGGCAGTCTGAGCGAAGAAAGTCGAGCTAAGTTGCAGCGGTTTGCCTCTCAGCTTCGCTCCGCCATGGCCCCGCCCCCGCAGTAAAGTATATTATAAACTTCATTTACTATAGTATTTACTTAATTTTGGTCTCGCGGGGAAGGCAAAGGCTGTAGCAGAAAGTTGTAGCAAAAAGATCCATAAACAAAACAGGAAACAATAATTATTTCTGATTCCTGGGGACTGATAAGATATGAGGAAAAAGAAAGAAACACCAAGGTATCCGCCTGGGATCTCTCCTACCCTTGAATGCAGCAAAACAATCAAGAATTGAGGAGCATTTTGCCAGAAAGAGAACCATAAGTAAAACTAAACACCTCCCTCCATCTCTAACAAATCTGAGCTGTTAGAATGGAACCTGCAAAGAGACTTGACAAAAAAAACAACTATTAGACTTTCCCGTATTTGTTGGGGGGGGGGAGCAAAATGACAGACAGTTATTTTCACAAATAGCTAGCTCAGTTACATCCGGTATGGAATCAGAGATAAAGGCTAAAAAGACTAACAAGAAGCTAATTCAGAGTATGGAAAGATTACCATAGGAAAATACAACTGAGTTTATGGCAAAGCAATGCCTTTTTACAGCGCAAACTTTTTTCAATACTTACTTAATATTTGATTGTATACTGTAGTATATACTATAGTACTACTGTTCAATGAATTATTTATGTTTTATGTACTACTCAGTAGGTATCTCTGTTGTGCAATAGCACAAGATGAGGGCTCCACGCAGATATTAAAAATTCAGGGTGAAAGTGGACATCCTTGTCTAGTTCCTCTGAATAGTGGAAAAGTAGGAGAAAAAATGCCATTAATATTTACTTTAGATTAGCGGATTCATATAATATATTAATTTATTTTATGAATTCCAAAGGAAATCCAAATCAATTTAGTACTGCAAACATGTACTGTTTATATATTTTGTCAAAGATTTTTTCAGTGCCTAATGAAAAAATTACAAATTGATCTTTATTTTTATTTAAGTCCGTTAATTCTATGACTAACCTAATGTTATCTGCTGCTCAATGATTCTTAATAGCGAAAAATATCACCTGCTGTAATTTATTTTCTAATATTGCTGTTAAACTTTTGTATCAACATTAATCAATGAGATTGGACAATAATTAGCACATTGAATATGACCTTTACCTGCTTTTAGTATAGTTATACTAAATTATATAGTTATAATATAAGCCTGATTAAAGACCGGTGATGTTAAATATCTCTTCATATACATGACAAAGATTTGGCATCCAAAGATCTATAAATATTTTATCCTACTCAGTAGAGAACCTATTTAATCCTGGGATTTTATTACTTGTCATTTTTAAAATTATATGTTATATAATTTGTTATATATAAAATTATATATTTAATCTCTACTTCAGATAGTGGAACAAATAAAAGTTGTTTTTGTGTTTCATCTAAATTATTTTTATTTTAAAAGGCCTCTATATTTTCATTTGTAACACCCTGTCTCATGAATGGGTATTCAATTTTATGTATTGCTATTCAATAGTTATGTTGTATTCTTAGTGTCCAGTAAATATTAGGGGTTACAGGTTTATTAATATTCTGAGTTGTCAGTTTCTGTTGCTACTAATCTCATCTTCCTCTGTTTGAATTTAAAAATTATATTCGTTATTGTCATAAATGTTTTCTTTTGTATGTTTTTTAAATGTAAATAACTCAATAAAAATTATTTTTTTTAAAAAAATGAATTTAAAAATTATAAACGTTAAAAAATATTTTCACAAAACTTAAACGATGCTGCAAGAAGAAGAGATGAAATCTTGATCTGCTGCACTGTGATTAATGGAAATAAAGCATTAATTTTAATGGAAAGTGTTGTTTGACTTCTGTGTTAAACTGATTTCTGACTGCTGAAAAAGTCTATTTAATTGTTTTTAAAACACACATTACAATCTCATGGTTATCAAAAAAGAGTATAATTTTTTTTACTCAATTTCTATTGCAGCCCCATAACATTGCAAGAATCCAGTTAATTCTGAGAAAAGATAATAAATACTTTTTTTGCCCTTGGAGATTCTCAGTCATCCAGGTCCTGGTTGTCCCAAAGGTGTTTTTTCATCAACTGGACTTTCTGGTTTTTCTTTGAAGACATTTCGCTTCTCATCTGAGAAGCTGAAGAAGCTTCTCGGATGAGAAGTAAAATGTCTTCAAAGAAAAACCAAAAAGTCCAGTTGCCTCTTGAAAAAACACCTTTGGGATAATGCTTTTTTCTTCTCAGATCTCATTAGAACAAAGTACTAAAATACTTTAAAATATTTTAAAATACTTTAAAATACTGCTGCCCTACAAAGCAACCTTGACTATGTGTCAGAATGGTTGAACAAATGGCAACTCTAAATCTCAACCAACAAATGCTCTGTCCTACACATTGGAAACAAAAATCATAATACCAAATACAAGCTGGGTGGATACGACCTCGTAGACAACCCTCACTCTGTCAAGGACCTAGGAGTACTCATCTCAAATGATTTTAGTCCCAGAGATCACTGAAACAGCATTGCCAAAAAGGCATTAAGAGTTGTTAACCTAATTTTGCGAAGCTTCTTCTCCGTTAACATTGCACTGCTAACCAGTGCATAGAAAACCTTTGCCAGACCAATTCTCGAATACAGCTCTTCTGCCTGGAATCCACACTGTATATTGGACATTAATATAATTGCGCGACTCCAGAGGTATTTCATGAGAAGAATACTCCACTCCTCTGCTCACAATAGAATACCTTATGCCACCAGGCTTGAAATGTTGGGCTTGGAAAACCTAGAACTATGCCGCCTAAGGTCTGACCTAAGCGTAGTACACAAAATTGTCTGCTACAACGTCCTACCTGTCAATGACTACTTCAGCTTCAACCACAATAATACACGGGCAAACAATAGATACAAACTCAAGGTAAACCGCTCTAAACTCGATTGCAAAAAAATACGACTTCAGCAACAGATCAATGCCTGGAATGCATTGGTCAATGCCTGGAATGCACTACCTGACTCTGTTGTTACATCCTCAAACCCCCATAGCTTTAACCTTAAACTGTCTACCGTGGACCTCACCCCATTCCTAAGAGGTCTGTAAGGGGGTGTGCATAAGCGCACCAGTGTGCCTACCGTCCCTGTCCTACTGTCCCCATTTATTCATACTCATTTCCTGTGTCCATGTCCATGTTTATACGTATACCTACTATCTCGTATATATTTGACAAAATAATAAACAAACAAACAAACAAATAAATAAAGTGTTTTCTATACCTCTATCTAAAGTGTACAACAAATTTTAGACATGTAGAGTCAGTACCTCATGAAATCACAGGATTCTGTAAAATGGTAGGGAAAGGCAAATCAGGAGAACTACCTGAGAGGCTCACTTACAAACATACCCTGGCTACTGAAACATGCAGATATAAGGAATTTGCTTGCTTGTTCATGTCATGGTTCCTTTATGCATTTCTTCTCCTTAATTAACTTCACTTATACCATATTGAGCAGACTCTGAATTTTATATTGGGAAAAAAATCAGACCAATACTACAGATTTATGCAAAACAAACAAATTTGATTTCATTATTTTAATTTCCAGGCTTTTGAAAGCACATCGCTTCCTTTTTTCCCCTCCTACATATTTATTTTCTCTCACCTTATATAATATTATGTCCTTAATAAGATTTGTCAATGAACTATTGACCTTATTTAGGAAACTGATTGATTTTAAATGGATGCTGAAATTGGAAAGTAAAAAAAAAGGTAGCTATTGGGATACTAAGATTTTGTTCTTTGAGGTAAGGACTGGAAGTCTGCAGGGAATTCCATGTAGCAAAAGGTAACATGAATTTCTAATCTACATTTTAATGCCAATACAAGTACCTTATTATAATATTACATTAGAAATGTGTGATACCCCCAAGGGATAGTGCTTTTCTTATTAGAGAATATCTTCCTCACTGTTGGAGCTAGATAGTTCTTGTGCTAAACTGTTCACAGTCTTAACTTATTATACAAAATGAGATGCCCTCTGGGTATGTTTGAGATGTATATGGAAGGAACAATCAAGTGCCAAAAATACCAGATAAAACTAGATAGGTGGCAGAAGACAGAAAAACAGAAAAAGTGGTTTAAGTTGTGGAAGATTGTTTACCTTGCAGCCTGTTTCATTTGGAAAAAAGATTGTCACAGCTATACAGTATTTGGAAGCCGTTCTTGCCTACCATTTTCATAATTATCATCACCATCTTCAAACTAAGATCTTTCTCTCTTTCTCCCTCTCTACCCCCTCTCTCCTCTCTCTCCATAAATGTAGAAAGTAAAAATAGAAAATGTGAAAAAATTGTAACTCCCTTGCTTTTAACATATAGTTTATATCTGGATTGTTGAAAACATAATTTTTCCATTATTCAATTTTTTTTGCCAATTTTTTTCTTATTCCTGAGCAGTAGCCTTGAGAACCTCATTCATGTATTTTGTATTTGGATGTAAAATACATCGGTTTATGTATTTGTTACTTAATTACTATGAAACTCAAGGCAGCATTCTTTGGAGGACAGGCTGCTTAAAATACAGTTTATACCAAAGAATACTAATATGCTTATTTTAAAATATATGCCTTGATTAATATGGTCCACAGGAAAACCATAGAACACTGAATATACAGGCAAATAAGGCAAATATGACAGGCACTTTTAAAAACTCTATATGGGTTATATTCACATACTGAAGAAGATGCTTTTTCAAGAGGCAACTGGACTTTCTGGTTTTTCTTTGAAGATGTTTCGCTTCTCATCCAAGAAGCTTCTTCAGCTCTGGGGAAGTCTGAAAACATAATCAAAATGTGCCATTGTCTCAGATCCTCCATTGAGCACTGAGATCTAAACACCAAAGCCTATTTGTGATCAGCTGCTTGCATGTTGGGCATACAAGTAATACTTGGTGTCCAAAACACATGGCAACTGCTCTCTAATAGGATTTTCTACTTTAATTTGTGCACTTAGCATGTTAAGTTAAGGGACCAATCTAATGCAAGAGCATAACTTGCTCTTGCATTAGATAAGCATGACAGGCACATTTTGGAGTTGATGATCAACTGTTGATCTCATTTCTGCTGGTACACATGAGAGCTCTATATGTATATAGCATATAGATAATGCTTCAAATAAAAATATGAGAAAACCTTTATTTAGCTACCCATGGATAAATCTAGAATTTAAATATTTGCACAAAAGGACATTTTAGCTTGGAGTTATTTAGAGCAGCGGTCCCCAACCCTCGGTTTGTAGACTAGCCCTGGTCCGTGGCATGCCAGCAACCAGTCTACACAAACAAGCGAAGCCTCATGCATGGGATGCAGGCAGCATGTAAAACCACACCCCTTCTGGTCCACGGAAAGCCTGGTGCCCAAAATGTTGGGGGCCGCTGATTTAGAGTATTCATTTTAGATGTTAGATTTAGTATTTGCTAGATTCTTCCTCCTTGGATGGTAATGTGTATTAGCATGCGATTGTTTAGTTGTTGTATTAGAGTAAGTAAAATAAATTGTTGACTTTAAAGAAATTATTGGTATAATCAATTTATAATAACAATAGCACTTAGACTTATATAGCGCTTTACAGTGCTTTAGAGCCCTCTTTAAGCAGTTTACATAGTCAGCATATTGCTCCCAACAATTTGGATCCTCATTTAACCCTACCTTGGAAGGCTGGAAGGCTGAGTCAACCTTGAGCCTGGTGAGATTTGAACTGACAAATTGCAGTCAGCCGGCAGTCAGCAGAAGTAGCCTGCAGTACTGCACTCTAACCACTGCACCGCCGTGGCTCATAATATAAAATATCATCTCTTAATTACTATCTACCCATTATGGATAGCTTCCCCTGTAAGCTTCCCCTAATTGTTAAGTGCAACTCCTACCTACCAAAATGCTGTCCACCCCAGTTTCATATTTTTTCCAGCCGTAATTCCTTTATTCTGAACCTGTCTCTTGATCTGTTCAAAGTTTCTTAACATCTGTATCACCCTATGGTTAAGAATAACACCAGTGCAAATTACATCTTCCTCAGGTCAGGCATTCTGCACTCAGGACAGCTTTAAAGAGAAGACCCTGTGTTTGATAACAACATAATCTATTACTTACATTCATGGTAAGCTGAGAAAGGCTTCTTTAAAGTCCTTCATGCAAGATGAAATGGAAGTTCTATTTTGGATAGTAATTGTCTCTTTTCTATTCTAAGTGTCACCAAAATAAGGGTTGTGCAAGTACGTTTTGTGAAGAGCACTGACGAACCAAATGAGAAAGAAAGAGTGTGCATCATACATGATGACAGCTTCCTTATCTTAGATCAGTGGTTCCCAACCTTTTTGTGATCGAGTACCACTTGGAGGTCCCGTACAGTCGCCGCGTACCACCTGGTTCCAGAGAAACTAAATTCGATCAGATATCACTTTATTTCCATAATTGTACCGTTCCTTTTTTGGCCCCGCGCATCCAGCAACTGGATTCTCGGGCCGCTGGGACCAGGTGGGTGGCGTGTGGCAACAGTTGCAAATCGTTGCCAGATTATCTTGTGTTAGGCAGTAAACATTTTTGTGAAGTAAAAAATAACTAACTAAAAATCGTTTATGACCCCTAAAGTATTGGCGTACCACCTGGAAGGCCCTCGCGTACCACTAGTGGTACACGTACCACAGGTTGGGAACCACTGTCTTAGATGGATTTGAAGCATCAGAGTACCATTTATTGTGAATGCAACTCATCTCCAAAGATTTTTAAAGCATGCTGACTTACAAACCTTGATAAAAGCCTTGCAACCTATGAGCAAAAAGGCATTAAAAGATGTTTCAGTTAACTCTAACTTTGCCCTATCTTTCCTCCACTACAGTTTGGTCCTTCTTTGGGTGTATAAGATTTTCGACAGAAACAATCAGCCCCAGACTTGGTACGGAAAGCATATGGCTGGTCAAATTTAGTTTTTGAAAACCATATGTGCTCATGTATCAGTCAGTTGTGATATTGCCACAAAGCTCCATTGACTGCAGCGATGTTTGCAGAGGAGATGTGTTTGATATTTTGTCTCTTAAACATTAAGGAATTTGTTGACAGGTAAGGTGACATTTTTATGTCATAATCAACTCTAGATGGAATGCAGGGAGACTGCTAAAACTATGCCAGGAAAGGGAAGAAAACTCATAGATAGAGAAAAAAAATTAACATTTTGATAGAATACAGTTCATCTCAGCATAGGTGAGGGCATGGTATGTGATGGAGAGGCAAGATGGGAGCATCAGGAAAATTAACAAATAGGGAGCACAGTTGATATAGCCATAATGAATTATTATGAAAGACAATAAAATATCCTATTAGAAATCCAGTAAAAGACTGTAGTCCAGAGCATTAATTGATAACACTGGAGCCATATATCAAGAGGTTAAAATTCATCATTGCAAGTAAAGCATAACTGAAATTTGTTCAGTCACATCAATTGCTGTGAATTTAGCACAAACAAGCAATCAAAAGCAAACTAATAAAAAGATACATATGATTCAGTAGTACAAAAAAAGATCAAAAATAGAGAATACATTGCCAGGCATTTATCCCTTGTATACTGAATTCATTAATTGTGCTATACCAAGCACACAGTCCTGATGAGAATAGCAGTATATTTCAAGGAAGGTGATTTAACCAACCTTAGCAGAAATAATAATCTCATTTAGGGACATTATGAAAACATCCTCATGCTGATGTGATGCAAGCCCCACTCTTTTTATATGACTTACAAAAGAGGCAGAAGTTTGCATTGCAACAGCACAGCACTTTTGACAAAAATGATGGATCCTGCAGATGCTTTAAGCTTTATGCTAAAACACAAAGAATACAGGAAGTCCTTGAGTTATGACCGTAATGGAGCTTGCCTATAAGGGCTGAATGTTGACATAATGTTAAATGAAATGCCTTAAGTAACGACCAGCCATTTCTGCTCTCCCCAGTATATTCGTTAAATGAATGTTAAGTGGAGATCAGGGATGGGAGACATCCAGAGAGGCCTAGTTCCTGGCATAAGCCTACCTGCTTCAGGCCTCTCAAGGCCTTCCCCATTCCAAGGTAGCCCATATCCTGCTTCCTGCCCTTTAGGTGCCTCACTGCACAGTTGACTGTCTTGCCAGCAAGAAACAGTGGGGAAGAAAAACTCTGGCTGTGCCTGCCTATCCCAATTCTGCCCCTGCTCTTCCTCCTGCCAAGATGCCCTGGCTTTCTGGGGCAAAAAGAAGGATAAATTCCCAAGCCTTCCAGAGCTTTCTCTGCTGCTGATCAGCTAGCCATTGGGAGGCTGCAAAGCTCTTCTGCCAGGCTTTGGGATTTTGTATAAAAGGTGGCAGCTTCAAGACAAGCTTCCCAAAACTTTTCCCTTGCTGAACTCCCTCCCTTGACAGATTTACTCGAGTTTGGCCTCATTGTTAGGCAAAATGACAGGAGGTAATAGTTCCATACAGCAAATTAAGTGGCACCAAAATCTTACACTTTATACAGTAGAAGATGAATCGGTGTTCCCCTAAGAATTACCTGGGAATCAGAAAGATTGATTTACACTCACTGAGAAGAGTAACAAATATTGTGTAAAATAAACAAATGGGCAGAAGTCAACCTGTGACAAGTCTCTTTTCTGAAAATCAAGAAGGCCTCTGAAGATTAGCTATTGCTTCAGAGCAGCCGCTTGCCTAGTGAATTTGACTCTTGGTAACAGCTTCTCCATAGTGGGTGGAGCTAGCATTCAGAATGGGTTATCCTCATCCAATCAGAGTGAGGACTGAGTCTGTCAACTCTTTTTTGGTGATGCTCCATCGCCATTACTCCCAGCTTCGACTCAGTCCTCAGAGAGGACAGACGTGGCTAAAAACTCTCCATCTGTATTTTTTGCTAATTCCACCTACTGTTTCTTCAGAAAGCTCAAACCTCCTTTGACATCCGAGCAGCTGCTTCATAGCCTACTACCGGGCAATTGAGCCGCCTCTAGCTTCAGGCACCAGAGTCCAGACCGTTATTCAGACACCTCAGACATTGAGAGTAGGGGCCAGCTACTTGAAGTTGAGGAGCAAGGAGACCTCAAGTTATCGGAGGACAAAGATCTATCTCCGGAGCAACCTATCTCATTGGGGTTATTTCCACCAGCCCTATTCAAATCCCTACAGCTGGACTCACAAATCCTTCTCCCGCTCTGGCTGGGGCTTCGTCTGCTCCGTTGGATTCATTGTTTGCGGAATACACCCCAGAGATGGAGGTCATTCCATCTCAACTATTTCTGGACAATGGGCAACGTCTGGTCCTGGCGTCTGGACCCATGCCTTCTTCGGCGGATTGCAAATATTTCAACGTAGCACCGGAACTGGCCTCTCTTCTGACTGTTCCTTCAGTGGATGCCCCATTGGCAACCCTCCACACCCCTACAATGATGCCAGGGGACTCTGAAGAATTGTTGAAGCCGAAGGATCGACAGACGGAACAAGCCATCCTGAAGGCCTACCAGGCGGCAGCCTGGGTGGTCAGAGCTTCTTCCATTTGCACACACATCTCTTATTAGGAACATATTCCAGCCTCTGACTTAAGGGCCCAGCAAGACCTCAATAAAGTCATCGCGGCTACCAAATTTTTGGCGAATGCCACCCTGCATGCATCTAGATTTGCCTCTAAGGCCATTTCCACATCTGTTGTTGCCAGGCACGTGCATTGGCTGTGCCAATGGCCGGTGGACACCTGCATCACCAAAAAAGAGTTGACAGACTCAGTCCTCACTCTGATTGAATGAGGACAACTCATTCTGAATGCTAGCTCCACCCTACAAGAAGAGGCGTATCAGGTAAGACCAACACCCCTTCTCTCTTTTTTTCCCTTTGTGTTTGTGATTTGAGATTCAAGATTTTATAACAAGCCAATTCAGTTTAAGACACTTGGAAAATTGACCTTATATTATAATGGGAAAACTTTAAACAAAATATGAAAGGCTTCATTATTTGGCATAATGTATTAAAATTGCAGTGATGGTAGACCAGGGATGGGTTCTAACTTACCTTGCCGCCGGTTCACTTCCTCCCATGCCGTGTGGGGGTGTGGCCATGCCGTGTGGGAACGCACGCTCATTGCATGCCATGCGGCTGTGCCGCGCGGGCGCTCAGTGCCATGCAGGCACTCAGTGCCATGCAGGCACTCAGTGCTGAAAACTAAGCTTCTGCGCATGCGCAGAAGCCAAAAACAAAATGGCGGTGCCTACGGCGCCACCATTAGAGCCAGTTCAGGGGCATGGCCAACCGACAGTTGCTCCTGGTTGGCAAGCGCAGGGAAATTCCCACTACCAGTTCTATAGAACCGGTCCGAACCGGGAGCAACCCACCTCTGCAGTAGACCATTAACTCTATCAAGATTCAGCTACATGTCTTTAAGAACTTCAGTGAGATAAATTGTAGAACTATTTCCCCTAATCTCTTTCAGACAGAGAGAAGGACTGAGAAATGTCACCAAATTGTCTAATTTGTACCAAAGAACCTTACAGAAATGAAACTTCACTCGCCAGATAATTCCTGCTTCTGTTATTTTTGGCATATTGGTTCTGCATGTTGCTTTTCACTGATTAGGATATCTTTTCATTACCCATCTTATCAATGGAGGATTTATCTTCTTCCTGTTGTTGAAATCATGTTTGTTTTGCAGATTATTAAGGGTAAAGGTAACCTGACCATGGTAAATTAATAAAGTTATTTCTTATTTGTAGTTTAAACCTGGATAATTTATTTGCATTCAGGACCTTGGAAATTTATTATTTGCTTGAGTAGAGATTTGAATCTTGATCTATCTTTAATAAAGTTGTGATGAGAATGTTATTAACATAAGCCATAATTATATATATTTTCAGGATATTTATCTTGCTTTGAACCAAATAATGGTTGATGCTTTCTTTGAAGCAAAAAAAAAAAAAGCAAATAAATGTACTTTGGGCAGATGGATGTGATGTGAGTATTGTAGATGATGGATTAGAAAACACTATTAACTTTAGAAAGCATGAGGAAAGGAGAAGAGGAAAGAGAACATTCAAGGCTATGGTTAAGATCAAAAAGATGTTTGGTATGCTTCTGGAAGAGTCAATACTTGTTACTAAGGTCAGGTCAAGATGAGAGGCACTTGCCATGCACTCTCCAGGAGTTGAGTTTAATGTGGTATTGCCACCATGTTTTTTTTTTTACAAAGGAAAGAGGTAGAAATGAAAGAATGGTCATTTTTCAAGAAGCTGCTTTGCAGTTGCAAATACCATCAGCACTATCTGATTTGTCTTTTAATTCCTGGATGTCAGATGGGCTTTGTATGAAAACTATCCTTTGGCTTAGGAATCAGCATTTCCAGGGAAGAAGGAGCATAATATTCTGATTCTGAAATGTTGACAGGTATTTCTTTGGTCCTTTACTGCAGGCTGGTCCTTTATTTCTACTTTGCTTTCCAAGAAGTTGAAATACAAACACTTCAGTTTCTGGGTTGTTGATGTTTTTGCTAGGGTGCTAGTTCCATAAAATGTTCCTTTTAGTAGTCCATTTATAAGACAGGCTCTTGTTAGCAAAGTCCAGGGCTTTTAGAGGTTTCAGTCAATTTACGGTGCTATTTCTGCTGTTTTTAAACATCAATACAATTTTTTCTTAAATAATTCTTTCCATCCTGTTTTCTTCACATATATTATTTGGAAGCTTTATTTGCTGTAAAGATTAAGATTGCTTTTTTCAGACTTCCTGTTCCTTTTCAAGTTCAATCCCCTAAGTCTTATTATTCCTATCTGGAGTCCCCAGCATGTTATTCAGGAGATTCACCAATCTCCTTGCTCCACGTGATATTTTAAATTCAGGGGGAAAAAGGGAAAGCTCTCATAGGACAAAGCAAAGACCAGCCTTACAACAAAAATATTTCCAATAATGATTTTGGGATCCACAATTATGGGCAGGGATGAATTCCTCCCGGTTTGGACCGGATTGCCTGAACTGGTAGCGATCCACTGGTGATGTCATGATGGCGTCACAGATCTGGTTTGGACGGTGCCGGTCCGTGGGTGCCGCCATCTTTTTTGGGGAAATTTTTCCGAACTTTTTACTGTTTGGAAGTTTTTTCCTCTGCTGCTGCTTGAAAAAGGGCCCTACCGCCTGCCCCGGGGTTTATACTAAGGTGACCAGATTTTTTTTTTAAAGCGGGACACCATTGACAGGGGGTGGGTTTCTAGGAGAGCTGCCATGAGTTTTGCCCTCTGCGCATGCGCAGAGGGCAAAAGACCACAAATGTCGGCGTCCAGGTGGGTGGGGGGGAGGCGGGAGGCCTTTCCTCGCCTCCCGCCTCCCCTTCGGGAGCCGGCAATTGCTTGGGCTGGCTGGCTTGGGAAGGGGAGCAGCCCAGAGATGGTGCTCCAACCCAGCGTCTCTTGGCTCTCCTGCTCCCCCTCCGCCAGCGCTGGGCTGCTGGAGTGACAGGGGGAGAAAGGAGATCAGGAGGCGGCAGCGGATCACAACAACTCCAGCGGCAGCTCCAGGCAGAGAGAGAGAGAGAGAAAGGAGGCTCGCTTCTCTCTCTCTCTCTCTCTCTGCCTGGAGCTGCCGCTGGGTTTTTTTTTTACCTTTTTTTTTACCTTTAGACTTTAAAAGTAAATACTTTAATACACTTTAAGCCATTGCGCTATTACATTGCAAAACCAAAAAGGGTTTCAAACTTCAGGGCCTTAAAAAAAACCTGTTAATGAGTAAACCGATTTATCCTAAAAATTGGGTTGAGCACCAGAGTCCTGTCAGATACATCAAGCCACTGCAATCGCAAGGTTTGCTTAACACAGACGAGCTCAGGGCAACTGCAGAAGACGGTACGTAATTTGGAAACTGCACAAGGGGACAGGTCTATAAATTGAGCTGTCTCCCATAATTACACTCCCACGTGAACGGCTTAAAAACTCCAGAGCGAGAAAAAAATCTGCAGAGTAATCGTACGCACTTGGAGTACGGAGCCACAGGACCGAGCCCCAAACGGGTACAAGGGCTGCAAACCGAGCGTCTCCCTCACAGAGCGGTTTCCCCTCGCCATTGAGAGGAGAGCAAAGCATTTGGACTATAAAAGGGAGATTTTTTTTCTCCCCCTTCAGGAAACATAACTCGGTGGTCACAATGCGAATATGGTTCTCAGTCCGCAAAAGCAAGGAAAAATATTCTCCATCCTATCGCGGGTTTCAGCACTCCTTCCGACCGCTTTCCTCGCCTCACCGCCGGCCGCCTTCCCGTTTCTCTTTCGTCAAGCCGCTTCAGCGCGGGGAGCAACTTCCCTCAGTCATCGTTTTACGCCCCCCTCCCCTGCGCTGCCGAAACTCCTTTCAGCGCGTGCGCAGTTCTTCCCCTGCACTGGGCGGGGGGGGGAGTGGGTAGAGGCCGTATTTTCTTGCTCGCTCTTGCGCACTCCGCACTCTTTCCAAGCCTTTCACCTGGGGCTTGGGCGGGAGGTCACGAGGCGATTCTCGCTGGGGTTGTTGTGAGCCGCCGCTGCCGCCGCGCTCAACTGGCAACTCTCGGCCGTCCGAAACAACACAAGCAGCCTCTGCGCGGCCTCCCATTGGTTGCCGGGTCACGCCACTCTGCCGCGCTCCTCCAATCGGCGCAGGCAGGGGGAGCATTGAAAACTTTTGTATCTTTCCTGCCTCTCGCTCGAATGATAAGGTGACCAGATGTCCTGCTGTTTCGGCATTCTTTCAAAAAAGCGTGACTTTTTGGAAAGAATGCGGGACGCGGGACACACGCTTGAAAAGCGTGTCTGTCCCGCCAAAAGCGGGACGTCTGGTCACCTTAGTTTATACTTACCTTTATTCCTTTGCCCGAACCACAGCTGATCAGCTCCTCAGCTGTCTTTCGGGTTGTTTATAGCTGCTGAGTATGCACGGAAGCAGAATTGCACAAGGGGACGCGTACGAGCGTATCGAACATGCACACGCCAAAAGTTGCGATGTGAACTGGTGGCAAAGGTAAGTGGAACCCACCCCTGGTTATGGGAAAAACAGGTGGGAGGCTGCATCTCAGGACTTAATTAGAAAAAGGACAACATTAAGCAGAGAAAACAAAGGAAGCTGCTTGCCAATCCAAACAAATCAGAGATTTGTGACTAATTTAGTAGTCATTTTATCAATCAGCGACAGATACACATATACCAAGCCATTTTATGAAAGCAGTCACAATTTCAACATTATCAGATATGCCCACCAACGCTCAAAAGAGAAAACTCTTGGCTCATTCAGTCTCCTTCCTTTTTTTCTGGGGACCTGTAATATCTCAGTTAACGGTAGATACTAGGTTTGCTTTCCTATAGCTCTATTATCTAGAGAAAGTAATGTAATTGGGAAGAAGCCAAGAAAATCTAAGGCAACTATACATAATGCTAATGATTCCATTTCTCAAGTAAGGAAGATTAAAAAAAACATGTTAAGGAGCCAGATGGAACAGTCTTAAACTCTTCTCAGATGTAACTTTCACTAAGTTTAGTTAGGCTTATTTCCAAGTATGCAGGTTACAATGACACCGGGAAGATTATTTTTTTTTAAAAAAAGGGAAGCTCAATTAAAATATATAATATGGATTTTAGGAAGTACAAAAGGATCCCAACTTGATTAAACAGAAGGAAAGAAAATGTAGTAGGCAAAATACAGTGTTTCTTCACAGGTTAACTGATATAAATAAATAAGTAAACTGATAAATAGATGCAATTTACATAGACTTTTGTAAAGCCTTTGATTCAGTTGTACACGACAAACTACTTCTGAAACTAAAATCCTATGGCATTTCTGGACCCCTACATAATTGGATAACTGCGTTCCTGTCTAACAGACAACAAGTGGTCAAAATAGGAAGTGCCATATCAAATCCTGCTCCTGTCAACAGCGGTGTCCCTCAAGGCAGTGTTCTAGGACCAACACTCTTCATACTCTACATAAACGATCTTTGTGATCATATTATAAGCAACTGCGTTCTCTTTGCTGATGATGTTAAACTATTTAACACCACCGACAATGTTGCTACCCTTCAAAAAGACCTTGACCATGTAGCAGAATGGTCAAACAACTGGCAACTTCAAATCTCAACCAACAAATGCTCTGTCTTACACATTGGCAAAAAAAATCAGAATACAAAATACAAACTTGGAGGAAACGAACTTGTAGATGACCCTCACTCTGTCAAAGACCTTGGAGTACTCATATCCAATGACCTAAGTGCTAGAGCCCATTGTAACAACATTGCCAAAAAGGCACTAAGAGTTGTTAATCTAATCTTGCGTAGCTTCTTCTCTGGCAACATTACATTACTAACCAGAGCATACAAAACATTTGTTAGACCAATTCTGGAATACAGCTCACCTGTCTGGAACCCGCACTGCATATCAGACATAAATACAATCGAGAGAGTCCAGAAATATTTCACAAGAAGAGTCCTTCACTCCTCCACTCACAACAAAATACCTTATTCCACCAGACTTGAAATACTGGGATTAGACAATTTACAACTACGTCGCCTCCGATCTGATCTAAATGTAGTTCATAAAATCATATACCAAAATGTCCTTCCTGTTAATGACTACTTCAGCTTCAACCGTAACAATACACGAGCACGTAATAGATTCAAACTAAATGTAAAGCGCTCCAAACTCGACTGCAGAAAATATGACTTCAGCAACAGAGTGATCAATGCCTGGAATGCACTACCGGACTCTTTGGTTTCTTCCCCAAACCCCAAAAACTTTAACCTTAGACTGACTACAGTCAACCTCTCCTCGTTTCTAAGAGGTCTGTAAGGGGCGTGCATAAGCGCACCAGCGTGCCTACCGTCCCTGTCCTACTGTCCAATTGTCCTCTTTTATCGTTACTTTTTACTTATGTTTATACAAATTACTACTATACATGTTTGACAAATAAATAAATAAATAAAATATATGGAAAAACTGTATGATTTCTCATATTTCCACTAGTCACTGGTTTGTGACCAAAAGCAAATGTGGTTTTTGGGCCATGACTAGCCCATGTATGTTTCCAGAGATTTAAAATGTAAATGAATAAATATATTTAAAGATATATCTTCTAAACATATGTGCCTTCATCAATGACAATTATTTATATATGATAGCATAGAGGACAAGATTCTATTTTTGGAAGAACATCCTGTCCTGGCTCTTGAAATAGGAATGGGGGGTCTAAGAGTAATATGCACTCTTGGGGGTCATTGTGTTTTAATTTAATTTTTTAATCTTTAAATTTTTAACCTCTGATTTTAAGTTAGTTTTAATTCTGTTTTTAACTCTGCTTTTAATTATGTTTCTAATTACATTTTTACATTTACTATATGCAGGTGTGAAAAGTATGTTGTCGGTAGAATATTATTACACGTTTTCATTTGTATAGCTTTCCTTAGGATATTTGAGTGGATATTGCTGGAAATACAGGGCTAGGCTTGTTACAATTATTTCCTGAGCCAATTCTTGTGTTCTCACTCCAACAATCATATATGCAATGAGTTCAATGCTTGGGTGTCTGCAGGAGGGTAAAATTGCAAGCAACTGGCATGGCATTGTGATTGAATCCTATTAATTTTGTACATGTAACATTACACTCATATACAGGGAGTGGGTCTTGACCATGATGCTGTAATTGCAAATCTTGCAAATCTTGAACAGTTTCCCTTGGATGCTATTGGCAATAATAATAGGAATTGTGAATCTCTATGTAACCTATATGGCAGCTGTAAGAGATGAACTACAACAGCATTCCCTAATCTGGTGATCTTGGATATATTGCTGTATATTTCCCAACATCTCAGCCATCATAAACAATCATAGTCTTTCTAGAAGGTTGAATAAAGTGCAGTAGATTGGGGAAGATTCACTCATATTGCATATTGACTTTTCCATGGTCATCATTTGGACCTAGTTTCTTTTAACCATATTTACAAAGATATACAAGACACTATATGAATTTTAGTATTCTGTGATTAAAATTTGAAGTATACCCTTCAGCAGTGCAAACTTGTAGCAGTGTAAATAATGAAGTAAAAATTAAAGAGGACATTGCTGCATGTGAATAAAGTATTATCCTCATCATTTTTGAAGATGCATGTTTAATTATAAAGAGAAAAAAAATGACTGAGGAATAGCAGGGAGAAAGGTTCATCCCTTTACTATTAAAATGACATGAATGAATGGAACATTTGCATTATCCCTTATTCATCAAATTGGAAACTGCCACCCCTTTAATGAGCAGCCCAAGGATGGCCAAGTGCCTCGAATAAGCTTTGGAATATAAAAAACTTGGCATCCTTAGTGAAACATAATGTGGGTTTGCAATTGTGGGATTTTTCCAATGAATAGGAAGTGATCAAAGATAAAATAAAATTGTGCAACATTGCATCAAGTTACTGCCAATGCCAATCATTACACCCATGAATGCACAAGAGCCTTGAAATAATGTTATAGATATGGTGCGGCATTCAAAATATTCATTGAATTTCAAATTAAAATGCAGAACCATGCCCTCCACTCATCTGGGCAGAATAGTGAACTTAAAGCGCACATCATTCCAAGTATATCTGCAATGTCAAATTCTTTATTTACAATCAGCTCAGCCAACACAGTTCCAGCAGGCTAGAAGATAGGAAACCACAATGCTAAATACATTCAGAAAGGTGACATTAAAGTATTGACCTCTACCACACAAAATGCCAAGTTCAAGGGAGGTCAGGAGAATTTGAAGTACAGTCAGAAAAGATAATGTTTTTTTTAAAGAATGTGTGTGTGTGTGTGTGTGTGTGTGTGTGTGTGTGTGTGTATGTGTGTGTGTGTCTAATTAAAATGTAATCACCTTTCCCACTGTGAAAGGAGAAAGATACACAATGGCCACATTAAATTCAATATTGTGGAAACAAAAAGTTCTTGGCTTATAATGTGAGACTCAGCTATTTACTGAGGAAAGAAAAATATTGCTTTATTTTCATGCTAAACAGCACCAACAAATGAAAAAGAGAAAAAAGGAACAACTGCCAATACCAGGGGAGGAAAGTAGCATAGAAAAATATAAGAAAGACACAGAGATACAAAGATTAAATTTCATTTTTGAAATGTAACATGACATATCTTCTTCTGGCAGATGAAACTCAACCCCCCCCCCCCAGTTTTAAGATAAACAACTAGCTAATGAAGAAATAGCAAAAAAATGTTTTCATTCAGAATCAAGAAATAGAAAATGGGAAAGAAGATAATTTAATTTATGAAAAGAGAATTCAATCAAATCTTAAACAGAAGCACAAGAATTAACACCTGATACCACTGACAGTAAACCTAATAAAAGTATATGGTGTGTTTTATTCCAAAATATCCTGATAGAAAAGTGGCAAATGTATTTAGCAGCAAGAAATGCAGGAGCAAGTGAATGCCTTTAGTCAAATAAATAATTTTGTTCTCTAATATCATTTTCGAATATATTAGCCACTATTGCAGATTAAAATTGTTTGATTGGAATTCAGCATATTTTAGTGAGCAGAATTTAGAAAAATATCTATTTGGAAAAATATTTTCAATAATTCATCTCCAACATAATAAATATTTATGAAAATGGCCATGTAACACTGTTTATATATTCCATCTTCATCCTAGCACCATCATAAGAGAACTGGAAGAAATCTCAAAGAAAGACCATTCTGTTACTTGTCCTAGGTCACATTGCCACCACGTGACTTTTCATGACGTTTTCCCCATTCGAGGAGCTGGGGTGGGCGTGGCCTGCACGTGACGCATCTGGCCCACGGGCCGCCAGTTTGACACCCTTGTCCTAAGTGAATGGGATCATGGAGAATCAGAGAATGCTGAGGCTCTTGTTTTAGACCCAGTAAGATCATTTCCTACACCTAGAAACAGTATATTAGGCTAAAGGTCCGGGACAGGGAGGTGTAATATGGGAATATCTAAAATCCTACTTCCAAAAAGGAAATGTGTTCTAGATCACGGCCTTAACAAATAGTCAGAAAAATGTTCAGCAGGATCTTTGTATATAATGCTGTTTAGTTAGAGCCTAATTTGATGTAATAACTTCTTTCTTCTTGTCCAATATGCCAAACTGTTGCCTACTTTATTCTTGACATGCAGTTCTAGTTTTAGTAAAGCTGATTTTAGTAAAGCTGACCTGTGTGTTAGAGCTGGTCAAAACAGAATAATTGTATTACATGTAGTTTTTCATCTTGTCCACTAGGAATTTTATGGGAGAAGCCAACTAGAAAAATCAATGGATTTTTGGTTATGAACTAAGGAACAGCAATTGTGTAAATACACTAATTATAGGTGCATAGGAGGAAATTTTATAGCGAACTGTGCTAGACGTGACATCAAGAAAGAATATATCACTACTTAAGGAATGCAACTATTGGAAACATGGAGGAATATTGAATCACAGGAAGGTTTAGATTGAATAAATACAAGCATGCAAGGCGTGGATTAACAGACTTTTTTCAAACAATTTGAATATACAGTGTATATATATATATATATATATATATATATATATATATATATATATATATATATATATATATATATATATATATATATATATATATATATATATATATATGGAACACGTGAAGGCCATGAAGTTCAATCCTGTTCTTCACTTCATACCAAAATGACTGTGCAAACAGACCTATAATTTACAAATTACAGCATATAATTGTTCCACTCTACTCTGTGACCAATTCTAATTACCATACTTTAAGAAGGGAGAAAGTGAAACAAGTTCATTGCAAGGCAGAGAATTTGATCAGGGGACTAGAAACTAAGCCCCATGAAAAGAAACTGAAAAAGTCTTTTTAGTTTTGAGAAAAATGACTAAGGACATGATAGCATGCTTCAAATTCTTGAAAGGATGACACACCGAAGAAAGTCAAGACCTATTCTCTCTCAAGTATAAGATATGAAATAATGGATTTAAATGAAAGAGAGGCTAATTCTGCTGGGGGGGGGGATCCTACCAGTATGAAGAGTTAGTGGAATCAATTATTTATTGAGGTTGATTCACTACCCTTCATTAAAAGTATTGAAGCAGAGGCTAGCCAATTATCTACAATCCCTTAATTGAGATTCTTGCATTGGACAGGCAGTTGGACGTGGTGACCTAAATGGTGTCTTCCATCTCTATAATTTTAACATTGTATGAACAACACTGAATCAAATAGACTATGTAATATGAAACAGAAAATGGAGAAGGTCAAACCTGTCACCTGGATACTTCCCAGGTATATATATTGAAACAGGCGTTGAATTATTTCTGTTATATATGAGTTAAACTTAGAACATTAAAGAGCATCAGTGTGCCTACAGGATCAATATAAAGACTGGA
Organism: Diadophis punctatus similis; assembly: GCA_023053685.1. Classification (NCBI taxonomy): domain Eukaryota; kingdom Metazoa; phylum Chordata; class Lepidosauria; order Squamata; family Dipsadidae; genus Diadophis; species Diadophis punctatus. The sequence goes on along the minus strand of JALIGW010000005.1, from coordinate 23,799,958 downwards.
AGCACCATGCTTAACTTTTGTGAAACATACTTGAAAAGCTATAGAAGAGAAAGGATATACAAAATGATTGGGGGAAAAGTATAAGAAATCATGCCACGATTTAAAAAGAATTTGTTTTCTTTAGGTTCCTATTTCTGATGCTCAGAAGTGTTAATTTGTCTGTCTCTCCCATTCCTTCCCATTCATGTCTGTCCCTCCCACTCCACCCCAAGCCAGCATGAAAAGATAGGATGCTACCAGTAGTTTTTTTTTGATAGGGTACTGAATTGTCAGAAGGATTTATTCTATCTCTGATATCAAGAGTAAATGACACATTCTTATGCTACCTATCTTTCAGGAAACAATGATATCAAAAAGATTATATATGATGTCAAATAATATGAATGCTATACAATTGATTGTTAATCTTCAACCGCAATTCTGCAGTCCCCGAGTACTAAAGATGCATGTTCAAATCAGAGTCTTGAGTGCATATTTACCATTTTAACTATTGTGTTTATGTTATTCACAGTGTACCTGTAGCAATATTTGCTCACAGTGCTACTCAAGCATTATTATATTCATACCCTGAAGCAACTTCAATGACTACATTTGTTGGGTTGAGTCCTAAACAACTGTTAATTACAATAAGCCCTGCTTCTGGCTAGGGCTAATTTATGTGTATTAGTCTTCCTTCCTAAAACCCAGTGATAAAGAAAAGCACTTCAACAGAATCTGCTTAGTAATTATGATCTGACATGGGCTTCTGTTTTGGTACTGTTGAATTAGTTGGCTGGAAGTATAAAAGATTATATCTCAGAAACAATGCTATTATAGCTCAATTTCAGGGTTGTAATTCACTCAGGTTCCTTTAATAATATTTGCAGAATTTATCTCAATCCCTTTCACTAACACTAAATAAAATATCAGTCTTATGAATAATATATAGAAGAAAAGGAATAGCCTTAGAGGACAGTTGTGCCAAATGAACTAGAATTATTAAATCATATGTGACCCTATAATACAAGGAATCCAGAATCTGATCTACATATTGTAACCACCACATTTATGTAACTTTTAGTTGTTTCACTTACCAATTTCAGCATCTCATTATTTGGTTGGAAGCACTGGTAAAAATATTTGAAAAAAATGTGGATTATCCTAGTGTAAAGAAAAGAATTATAGTAATAATGGAAAGCAAATAGCATATATGGATGAATAAACAGAATAAGAAGCTGACATGTATAGTAAGTCATACCATGCAAACAATTTGTTGCATAGTAACCGCTGTCATATAAAGACATTTAAATAATTGTATCTAATTATAGGCTGGCCTAGAAATTTATTTGTGAAGGTATTCACTCCTATTAGCTTAGGGTTCATTCACTTAAGGAAGTTGATAAAAGCCATTACCAACAAACAAACCTCTGGAGCTACTGAAAGATGGCACACTTAGTATGTACTCTTAGTATGAAGAGGGAGTCAAACTATTCTCCAAGGCACCTGGGGGTAGAACAAGAAGCAATGGGTGGAAACTAAACAAGGAGAGAAGTAACTTAGAACTAAGGAGAAATTTCCTGATAGTTAGAACAATTAATCAGTGGAACAGCTTGCCTCCAGAAGTTGTGAATGCTCCAACATCAGACGTTTTTAAGAAGATGTTGGATAACCATCTGTCTGAAGTACTGTAGGGTTTCCTGTGTAAGCAGGGGGTTGGACTAGAAGACCTCCAAGGTCCCTTCCAACTCTGTTGTTATTATTATTATTATTATTATTATTATTATTATTATTATTATTATTATTATTATTATTATTATTATTATTATTATTATTATTATTATTACAATATTTTTGAGTTGTGATGCAGTGTGTAAGAGACAAGATGATCATTGCCAGTGTGGCACAATATGTGGTAGCTACAATACACAATCATTACCAAAATAAACTTATTTTTTAAAGTTACCGTAAATGCAAATTATTTTCTTAACACAAACACAAAACTGTTTTATTGTCTTTTCAATTCAGTTGTATAGTTACGTACAATTTTTTTTCTGTTACTTCCTTCAAACTACATATTATTGATGGACTGTTGAATTTTAACTATTTGTTTAACATTATTTCTTCCAGTTATAGCTTTCCAATTTCCACCAAGCTTGATCGGGAAGCATTTGCTTTTCTTGGAAAATGTCCTTTTTATGATCACTAGTCCTAAATTATTCAGTATCTGATCTACTATCATCTGTATTGGAACTGATAGCTCACAGCCCGCTGGTATTTATTTTAATTAAAATAAAATTTAATTAATTAAATTAAGTGCTTAATTGCAAGATTAATATCACATTATTTTCTCCAATAGAGTTAATGGGAGCAGATCCAAGCTTTAGAAAATGAACACGGTGAAATTTTGCTCTGTATCTGAGTTGAAACCAATTCTGTCTTCATAGCAAAGCACTTATCCACTGTTCCAAAGCTGATCATGTACTGGATATTTCCATTTACAACACTAGAAAAGAGCAATTTCATTATGAATATGGAGGCAAGCGGCATTGTTTTGAGCTCATCATATAAGAGTGTCAGAAGCAGCAATTGCTGTATCGTGCTTTTATGAAACATTAAGCAAAGGCTGTTTTCATTCCCAAAGGTATCTGGATTAATATGAATCTAGAGATTCTCCAAAGAACTATGAGAGTGGGTGTGCTGAAGTTCTGATTTGTAATGAGTCCAGCTACTATTTAAATGTTTCTTTTATTGTTGACACCACAGATGATTTGGTTTTTTTTATTACGTATAAAAAATGTGTGATTGATTGACAGCAGTTCATTTAATGACCTTTCAAAGTTACAACAGCACTGAAAAAAGTGCCTTAGAACCGGTTTTCACACTTACAACAGTTGTAGCCTCCCCATGGTCAAATTCAGATGTTTGGTAACTGGTTCATATTTATGATGGTTGTAGTGTCCCAGGGTCATGGGATCACCTTTTGTGACCTTCTGACAAGCAAATTCAATGGGGAAGCCAGATTCACTTAACAACTTTGTTACTAATTTAACAACTGTGGTGATTCACTTAACAACTGTGGCAAGAAAGGTTATAAAATGAGACATTTAACAAACATCTTGCTTAACAACAGAAATTTTGGGCTAAATTGTGGTTGTAAGTCTAGGACTGCTTGTATAATATGGCGATCTGTTATTGATACCATAGTTCAGTGATGGCGAGGTGCTGCTCCCCCATGCATACGCACAGGCCTCACTGAAGCCTCCGGACTTCTGGTAGGCCCGTTGGGCCATTTTTCGCCATCCCCAGGCTTCAGGAGGCTTTCCTGAACCCTGGGGACGGCGAAAAATGGCCCAACGGCCCAACCAGAAGTTTGTTTCCGAACTTCCGAACTTCCGGTTGGCCCGTTGGGACGTTTTTCGTCATCCCCAGTCTTCAGGAGGCTTTCCTGAAGCCTGAGGAGAGCGAAAACAGCCGAAAATCAGGTGGCCAACACGCCTCGCGTGCCCTCAGATATGGCTCCGTGTGCCACCTGTGGCATGCGTGCCATAGGTTCACCATCACTGCCATAGTTATTGGACCAATGCTACATAAGAAAGAATAAGGCAAAATTGTGGGGAAAAGACTAGGAAAGAATAAATGGCTACCTCTTGATATTTTTACAGAGATTTTCAAGAGGAAATTTGGTACTCAGCCTGTCTGAAACTCCTGTAAAAAGCTAAAAAAAAGGAAAGCAAAAAGTATTGTTTTTCTCTGCCACCTAAAAAACAGGAAGAAAGAATGTAATAAAGTAAGACAGCGAAGCAGTATGGTGGAAGAATCCCAGAGTTAGCTTAGCTAGAGTGTCATGACTATTAAATAGCATCATATATTATCTATGGACATAACTAGTGTTGTAGCAAAGAGGCACAACTCTTCTCACCCCTTTAAAAAATGAATTCAAAATAAATTTAAATTTAAATTTAAATTTAATTTCAAGAGGGTTTTTTTTTTAAAAAAAAATGGGCTTGATTGCAATAGATTTAGAACAGAAACCAGCATTTTCAAGTAATCCCCAAAAGAAAAATATTGTAACACATTGTTCTCTTCAGCCGGTGCTGACAAGCTGGTGACCAGTTTGTCCTTAAAAGTGATCTTCAAGCTTAGGTTCTAGGAAGCACCAATGATATGGATGGTACTAATTTTCCTAATGTATCTCATTATCATAGGAAGCAGCCAGTACAGGCCCTTAATTTTATTCTGTGCAAATAATGACTTTATATTTCAGTGCCTAGTGAGTCTTTTCTGCACCTCAGGTCACAATTTAATCTCTCTTTAACCTTAATTTAATGCCCAATTTAATCTCAATATGACAGGTAATAATTAATAGTACTCATGTGTTGCTGCTTAATGTTTAATGGGGTTAGTGTGTATTTTATATATACATGTCATGACCAAAAATGCAATGTTTTATATTCAGCATATAATTTAGGGCAAATTTCAGGAGCTTAAGAAATGATTTAAGAACTGTTCCGGAACACCACTAGCTACTCCCCCACCCCACCCCCATCTTAAAAAATATATTGTACTATGGCAATATTTTCACATTTTATTATACTTATCGTGTGTCCCGCTTTTTTGTATTCTGGGATAGCCAGTGATTGGATAATTTTGATGATTCTTCAGTTTAGCTCGTTTTTAAGAGAGAGGGGGGGAGGGGGAGAGAGGGAGAGAGGGGGGGGAGAGATAGATATATTTTATTTATTTACTTATTTATATATTCTTGGTAAGTTATAACTGGCTCCAAATGTAAGGGTGGAATATTTCACCTGTGTTTAAAATGCCTATTAAGGCTGTGTAAAACATAACTTTTGAACCATTTCAACATAAGTGCTTGGACAGTTTGCCTAGGCCAGGGGTAGGCAAAGTTGGCTCTTCTATGACTCATGGACTTCAACTCCCAGAATTCCTGAGCTAGCATGATTGGCTCAGGAATTTTGGGAGTTGAAGTCCACGAGTCATAGAAGAGCCAACTTTGCCTACACCTGGCCTAGGCCAACTGTTTGAGTTGATACACAGCCATTTTGCTTCCCCATATACAACAGAAGTCTTGTTTGGATAGACAAGTGGGCAAACCTTACAGAAAAGTAGTCCCAAATGTTCCAGAAGATATGGATGCATCACATACTTTTGCTAATGACAACAGCTTACAACATGCAACATAAAGTACAAATGATAATTATTATAAGTGTCATCATTGGACAGCAGAAATTTAAATTTTATATTGGCTGATGCACAGAATCAAAGAGGACTGTTTTGTTCAGGATACAGACAAAAAGAAGGCTGTTCTGGGCAGATGGGAATTAGGGAAGAGAGTGGAAAATAAGAGCAGGAAAAAAAACCCACAGACATTGGCAGTGACTCCTAAGAGGAGGAAGGAATGAAAATGCACTACTGTCTTCCAACAACAACACATTATTCAATTGCTATGGAAATAGACTGTAGATAACCTAGCTCCATCAGACCATTTCTCTTTCCAGGATCACTTATTGAAGATCTCAATCTTCCCATGGATTATTTCCATTCAAGTTGATCATTACAAAGAATCAGAGGGGGAAGTGATTGCTCTGAGCCCTCCTGTTTTTTTTATCCCACTAGCAAGTTACCAGTTACTCATAAGATGGCATGAGAAGTGCTATTATTTTTACCCTAAGGAAACCTTTTTCTTTGTTATGTTTATCTTTTCTGGATTCCAAATTTATTTTGAGGCCATGTTCAATGCCTGCAAGAATAAGTACATTGGGTACACGGCTTCAAAAGAAAATTTGAATGCAGTTAGTGATGAATGGCATCATTACACACCATTTCTTCACTACTATGACTGTATGCCAGTCGGTAGTTGATCAGGGCAGCAGCTCTTTAAGGTAACAAAATGATAGGGTTCAGAGACATCCATAATAGCAACCAGCATTGCCATGCCTACTCAGTATCTTTTCAATGGTGAATTATGAAAGTTCTCTTAGCTTGTTATCTTGGCTTCCTTCCAAGCATGGAAGAAAATGAAAAGTTGCAGGAGATATACACACACACACACTAAACACACACACACTTATAATTCTGTTATTCTGTTTTACATATGCAAGAATGCAAATAGTCTTTTGCTTTCTTTAAATTTCTGTTAAAAATGATTCCATTTAAAGATTGTTTGCAGCTACGTCCCTACCTTCATCTGTTTTGCATTCAGAATCTTAAAGCTCCTTATCTCTATTTTTCTTGGAAATCGGGTTGCATTGTTCATTTGACAGAGCTGTTTGTTTTCTCCAATCCATCAATCAATAAATCAAAATGTATTTACAGTCCAAGACACCAAACGTTCCAATCCATCGGAAGCAATTTACAACCAACTCATAACTTCATTTCCACTGTCCTCCAAAATCCTGGGAATGTGCACAGAACACCTGACCTAATCAGTACTCCCTGCAACTGCTCAATAGGAAAGTACAAAGAATGTCACTCAATTATTGCCCCAATGGAATAACAAAAATCTCCCAACCCCCCAACTCCATACAAAATGGGGAAAAATGCTAATGTCCAACCTATTCTACCAATCTATTTCCCAAAAAATCTGAGTTATTGCTGTGAGATAAAGCTTTATATCTCTTGTATTATAGATCCACTGCTGATGAATTGCATGTTAGCAATTCGGCAATCAGATGTCACTTCCAGTAACTGTCACCACTGATACATCCTATTCCAATCACTGAAAAGAGGAGATATATTTTAAAAGGTATCTCCATGCAAGCACCATAAGAAGATCCTAAAACTCAATAGGGGACAAAACATTTATCTTGAATCTAGGAGCCAAGAGCAAAGTGAGACAAAAGAATTACAAATGGGAAATTCTATTGCAGGATGCAATCTGGGTCGGCCACCGGGACCAGAAGTTTAGTCTTCCAAGCTTTTGGACTCATGCTAGAGCCCATCCTCAGAAGACTAAACCTCTGGTCCTAGTGAATGACCCAGATTGGATCCTGCAACATTATCCTAGGACACGTATATTTGCCTTCATTCGGGAAATTCTATTGTGAATCAGCTTCGCAGAACAGCCACAACAATTTTGATAGAAAAAGCCTGTCCTCTCTCATTCAAATAAGCTGATGAAGAATTAAGAGAAAAAAAATCAGTTCCCAACCAACCAAGTCATGTGATCAGACTGGTCATATGTTGATTCTCAACTGGTTTAAAGCCTCCATGTAATAATATCCTGAGAACTTTTTATCAGGCTTAAGAATCTGCTTTTTCTCATCCCCCCAATCTTTTCTTCCTATTTATTTAAGTTGGAAGCTAGCACTAAGGGACTGCTGTTTTTACTTATTGTATGTAAGTACACTCTGGGAGACTGTTGAACCAAAGACTGGGGTAAACATTCTTAAAATGATTTATTGAATGCAACCCATCCACAGAGAAACAACATTGTGAGACTCAGGCCTTAGTGAATTTTGCTCTTATTTATTTGGTCTGAAAGGACAAGTTCAACTTTAAATTTTAATGTGCATAATAAATTATTGGTGGTTGTTTGTTTTTTAAGAAACAAGATAAGGAGAGGTGATGTCAAACAGAGAAGCTTAACTCCTTCCCCATCTATTTCTTTACTGCTCCATTTCTCCCAGTAACTTCTCTGCATGTAATTTGATATGAGAGAAAATTTATATTTTCTCTCATATCAAAATAACAGATAAATCCATCTGAACAGATGACCCAAGATCTATGCATTTTAGTTAGCAGCCAGTTTGAAATGAAAGCTTTAGCTTTCAACTTCATTAGCAACATTTTCCAATTTCGGTTGACTTGAGCGTTCCGTGTGTTTCTGTTTGTATTCTTAAAATTTGCAGCCTTTGCTAAAGCAGAGGTCTTATTTGAATGTCTACATTTTGGGTTACTTGAAATCAAACTGAGAAACATTGTCAAGTGAAAATGAAATAAAAATTGTGTTAAATTTAACAATTGTACTCTGAGTGATTCATATATTAAACTATTTAATATAAAACAAGATTAAAAATATTTGCAGCTCACTGCAGTATTTCCTCCTAGCAGAAAGCAGTCAGGTGGAAAATTTCATACATTTCAAACAGATTTTTCAGCTGAATGGTTTTCACATATTTTTCAAAACCCTAGTTGTGTGTCAAATGATTTATCATCCTTTAACAATGCAGTATAAGTGGCCAAGAAGGTGTGCAAGTGTTGAAATGGTTGATGGCAGTTGGCCAATTAAGTATCTTACTATAGACTATCTTTTTTTTTGTCCTTACACATGTTTAACATACTGATCCCTTTGCCCAGCAGGAAAATATTGTTCAGCAAGTATGCTAAAATGAGAATATATTTAATGCATAAGTGCAAATATTTAGCAAAGACTTAATCGAATGAACTATTTCAAGGTTGTTAAAGGACACAATGCTATTTTTTAACATTTATCCAAGGCCAGATTATTCCATGACACTTTAGTTCGGAGGATACTGCTCATACTCCAGTATTAAGAGATTAATTTATGGTATCTTATTGGTAATGTCTATTAATATACAAACGATACAGCAGTGGTTTTATAACTGCTGGGTAGATTTCTTTGTTATATAAACCACTAGAAGAAATGCATGCATTTCATAGAGAATAAGAATCTTTTCATCTAAATCAACCAAGATCTGGATAAATTTATCACCCATTGGTGGATAGTTCTATCTATTTGCATTGAACTGCTGTGTTTACACTGGCTAGATTCTCCCAACACACTTCATTATGTGGTTAGGTTTGTTGTACAGTATGAACTTAAGAATCAGGTTAATTTAACAAATGGTGGTTAAGTAAACAGTTGGTTAGCATAATATGAAAATATAACTACTAATTCATTGTCCCAATTCAGTTTAAGAAAGACACTCAGGATAGCTGTATGTATAATCTTAGTAGTGCAGGTGTGCTGCTTCTTAATAGTATAATTATTTGATTAAAAACAACCAGGAGCTTTGGAGCAGAGTAAAATCCAGCAGAACCAATGAGACATTTCCTCCCAGTACAAATATCTGCCATGAATAAGATTTCTTCAGAACCCTTCTATGCTTCTTTTAATCCATTTGCTGTCAGCTTCCAATAGCCGCCCCCCTCCCAGTTTATGCAATTTGTATTGTAAAGCAGTTGCCTGTTAAAGGTGAAGACATTTTAATGTCATGTCTCCTTTACTCATAGTCAGAAGAATCTTGGCAGCTCCAATAGAAAACAATTTACTCCAAAAATGACAGATCCAAATGGAGTCCTTGCATAATAAAAGACCCTCATTAAATACAGTGGTAGTACTATTAACTACATAAGTGAATCAATTTGCAATCTGGACAATGGGAAAGGAAAAATGAATGCAAACAGAGAGCGATCACACTGCAATCAATTATTCTGTGTGTACAAAATATAGCTAAATAATTATTATGAAAGAATTAGGAACAGTTCCTGAAGTAGAAAAGATGTGTCAGGCAACTTCCTATGAAGAAGGACTCTATGGAAGGCTGTATTTTATTTCTGAGAAAATTCAGATTGAGCTTCTGCAACATAATTTTGTTCTATCTGCCCCAATAACCAAAATTACCATGCTGTATTGCAAAATGCTCTTCCTCTGTTGAACTTCAAGGGCCATATGTTATTACAGTAGATCAAGATATGATAATTTAGCTATATTTGCAGATATGTTTCTAGGTTCATACCTTGTTTAGTGGTTCTTCAATCCTATACTTAATCACATGTTTTGAATGCTACTGTATATTAGGACAGTGCACACTTCAAAAACATTTAAAATAAGTGCTTAATATTCTTCATGCAACAGCACTTCCCATTAAAACTTTTTTCAGGCTGCAAGACACTGGAGCATATGTAATATGAAAGCAGCTATATCTTCCCTTTTTCAGGATCAAGTAGAAGCCTAAAAAACATTGGGCTGCTTTAAGGTTACAAAGGTGCTGTGCTAATACTTGTCTGAAATCTCAAATACTTCTGAAATTATTTTTGAAGCAAGCATAGCCTTACCTAAGTACACAAATACCGTAGCAAATAAATCCAAATTTTTTAGAATAAAAATCTAGGTAAAAGTTATTTCTTTACAAATATATTGGTGTATCTGCAAAGTAAATTTCTCTGTAGAGAAAAGGGCATTTAAAGACTTTGTCTAGGATGGGAAACTCCACCTTAGCAAATACAGCCTTGGAGCTTTCCCCCTTTTTCATTTTGTGAAGACTAAGTGGAAACAATTAAGAAATGAAATGGTATCCTGATTTAAAACATATATTATTATTTCTAGTTCACATCGCTACCATCTGCAGAACTGATTTGTATTTTTTGTTCTCCTCTAGTTATCAATTGTTACTTTATTATTTAAATCAACACTGATCCCTACAGGCAACAACAGAAGTAAATTAGCTCTGCCATTCACTGCCAATTGATCAGGAAGGATTTTAACCTTGACATGAATTACATGTTGTCCACAACTAAATAAAGAAGATGTAGGAAATAAAAGCTTTGTATATAAATTATAATGTAGAAAATAATCTACATTACCTTAATGATATCCTTGCCCTTCGTAAAATTCTATGACCATAATTCAGTTCCATTATATATTTGAGAAAGAGTATATGTCCGTATGAGAAGATGATTTATTAATTACTCACATAATGCCTGTGGGCAGAATGAGAATGAAACTCAGATGGCTGTACCGAGAAAACAATAATACTGAAAATAATTATGTGAAATATAGCTATTTTAAAAGTTACAATTGCTATCAGCCTATGAATTTTCCTCTCCCACCCCCAAATGAGTGAAGTGATGGGCGAAATGATCTGCTTACCTCACAAGCACTTTGGAACTTCTTATTGGTGAACTGATTACCCAAAGCTTTTCACAAAAGTTTAACTGAAACCATTTCTATTTCTTTCCCTAACCCCTCAGTGCCCAGTTCTATGGCACTGAGCCTAAAATGTAGAGAATTGAATGAGCCAATTAATTCTCTCATCCTGTCCAGGTGTGGAAAATGGCACTCACTAAATACTCCGTCATGCATCCAGGGGTGGGTTTCTCCCGATTCGGACCAGATCACCCGAACTGTTAGCGACCCGCTGGTGACGTAATTTTGGCGTCATGGATCCGGTTCTGTCTGTGCAGGTCTGTGCTCGCCGCCATCTTTTTTTCTGAATTTTCAGCCGATTTTCCTGTGTTTGGATGGCTTCACAGGAGCTGAGATAGCGCAGTGGTTAAAAGCAGCATTGCGACCTTCAGCTGATTGCTAGTTTAGCAGTTCGGCTGTTCAAATCTCACTAGGCTCAAGGTTGACTCAGCCTTCCATCCTTCCGAGGTGGGTAAAATGAGGACCCAGATTGTTGGGGGCAATATGCTGAACTCTGTAAACCGCTTAGAGAGTGCTGTAAAGCACTATGAAGCGGTATATAAGTAAAGTGCTATTGCTATATTCTGTGCTTTGAAAAAAACCCTCCCGCCTGCCCCCGGGTTAATACTGACCTTTATTTCTTCGCCCGAAGCACAGCTGATGAGCTCCTCAGCTGTGTTTCAGGATGAATCCACCTTCTGAGCATGCACAAAAGTGAAATTGTGCAAGGGACGCGTGCATGTCCGTGCGAAACATTACGATGCGAACCGGTGGCGAAGGTAAGTGAAACCCACCCATGCATGCATCCTTTGTTATACCATTAGTTCATATTATGTGCATTTGGTCAATGATTTCTAAGCAAATCACAACTCCCCAAAGCCGAGGATTGCTACCAAGGTGGGGAAGGGATGAAGAGATTAAAAAAAACCCATATTGCTAAGGAGGGTTGAGATGCAAAGCTACCAAGGCATTATGGCGCTTGCAGATCTGCAAGGAATGAGGAGAATGTAACTTGAGCCCAAAAGCTACAGTAGGAGGCTGGGTAAACCAAGTTCCTGACAATGGGAAAATAGCCTACCCACAAGCATTCCAAAGCTACAAAACTGCAAATAAAAGATGATTTAAAAGGAAGGAAGGATATACCACAGCTGAGACTAAAAATAAATCAGCTGCCAAACACAAATGACACTGTGGGAGTTCACAATAGATTGCATGTGAACATATCTTAAGAGTATTGTCCTTTTGCAGTTGATTTAATGAGATTTACCTACTACTTACATAGTTGGGGGCTTATTTTTATTATGAGGAAGTAAGGAAAAGAAGATATTGTGAGTTCGGCCTTTGAAAGCCATGGGATAAGCAAAGGAAATAATATAGAAGTTATGTTTTAAAATCATTTCAGGATAATTCTGATCATAATTTATAAAGCTATATGGTATAGTTTCTTTGTTACTGAATGCTCTGTTAAATAATATATTAAGATAAGATCTTACTTCAGATCTTAAAATCTTTCTTGCGACTTATTTTTAGAAGGTGAGAAATCAGTGGTAGCTCAGACTGAAATGAATAGTAACACATTTAAGAGAATTGTGTGCATTACAGAATAATGATTGGCAATTATTTATTTTAATACAATGCCAAATTAATCCATATTGAAAAAGCAAGGATGACAGACTCTTTTAAGGTATCCAAATTGTTATGTATTAGGACTATACTGTTTACTCCAAGGTTCGCTATTCAAGCGGGAAAAAGGAGACCGTTGATTGGTTGAGCCATCTGACAGCTCTGTATAAAAGGGAGAGCTGTCAGCCTGGTTCCTTTTACTGGATCTTGCAGAAGTACAATAAAGAGCTGTTTGTTACTAAGCCTGCTTCTAGCCTCTTCAATACCAAGACGCAACACAAATAGTATCTTGAATCTTGAACAAAGCAGTTTGGATTCAGATTCATTCATGTACAGATGAATAGGGAGAATCAAACTTCTTTATTCCTTCCTCCTTCAAACAGCTTCTGCTACCTAAAGAATAGTATACCAAGAGTTGGGAGATGCTCTTGAGATGGGCTGACAAAGGATCTCTCTCTGTGTGTGTCTCTCTCTCTCATGTAGGCATCTTTCCTGTGCACTTCATAGCTTATTCAGTTTAGCAGAGTTCAGTAATTGCACGGGTACCGTTGAATTATGAGACGAGAACAGAGAAGTTCATTTAGGTGTTCAACTACAGGGGTGTCAAACTGGCGGCCCATGGGCCGGATGCGTCATGCGCAGGCCACACCCCCACCCCAGCTCCGCGAAGTGAAAAACGTCACGATACGTCATGTGAGGGCAACGTGACGTGGCAAGTTTGACATCCGTGAACTATTACTTATTATTAATGTCTGAATCTGGATCCATCCCAAATTTTACTAATCATGAAAGATAATTTCAACATATAATGTTTAATAGCATTATATGTATAAAGGTAAAGAGACCCTCATATCAAGGTCAACTCTTATAATTACATCCAACTCCTGATGATTACACCTATCAGTTTTGCAATTTACTTTAGTGATAACAAAACTGGTTTCTTATTTTCTTCCTCAGATATTTTCTTTTCTTTTACTTATTAAACAGACAATAGCCCTGGAATTCTCTGGCTATCTCAAGAACCACACAGTCATAGCTTTACTTTGTTTCCAAGGCCAGAAAATTTTGGACAGATGGTTCTACCCACATATACAGTGTTACAATGATGTTGTCCTGATTTTATTATTTATACAAAAGTTTTCTACTTATATAAGCTTTTGTGTCATTTTAATAGAGACAGATATCTTAAAGAGCAGTACAGTATGGTATAGCTAGTTGAAGAGGATTGCATTCAATACTTTTTCCGTAATGTAGATTATTTTTATGATTTACATAGTCAGCTATAAGGTCTAACCCAGATTGGCATTTACCATATCATTTTACTAATATTAAAAGTAGTGCTAATATTAATATAATATTCTCTTCACATCCTTCATAGATATGCATAAGGATTTGTTTAGTTAAATAAAATGTGGCTGTCTGGATTACAGCAACTCTCTCCATTCTGGGAATCTTAAAAAAAAACAAAACCCTACACCACTGCATGGGATAAATAATGAAATACTTTAAATTCACAGTTAGGCCTGAAGAAAAGCTCTTTCCTCTTTGATTATCAGATATACACATCTGAACTGTATATTGGTAATTAAGTCATCCTGGGAGTCAAGGATGGAATAAAGATTATGGACTGGTTTATAGGCTTACATATCAGAAAAATCTCATTTAACTTTCAAGGTTGCATTTTTAGTATCTAAACCCTCTGTTATGTGGAAATTTGTTAGATCTCATGTAAAAATTATAGCAGTCAATGGCTAAGGAAATATGCAAGTTGTTTTCTTATCTTGTGTGGTCTAAACAATTGCAGGTTTCATGCAGGAGTTGTAGCTTTTTTGTCTTTTATTGCTATATTTGCTTAACTGGAAAAGTGTGTGGGCTGAATTTTTCTCTTCATGTAGCACAAAATGTATGCCAACTCCATCATGTAAGATAAAATGAACATCAGACTTTGTGACTTAAAACAAAACTCGTTTCCTAGCTGTTATTACACGACAGCTATCTAGCATCATAATATTCCACAAGCTTCCCTTACATACCCTCATGCCTCCCAGTGAAATAGCATGCATCTACTTTTCTTCCTCTCCACCTTTAATATTTAATGCTATGTCCTCAGACTTGAAATTAATATGCAGTAATTTAATAGATCCATCACAACTGTTTGAAGTAGCTTAAATTACCATGAAAAAGTTAAATACTTAGTATTACAGAAATTAATAAGAGACACAATTGATTTTGATCTAAAATAATAAATAATAGTTTTTTTAAAAAATATAATATAGACTCCAGAATGGGATTATTCTTTTATCTCAATTTCCACACCCCTTTACAATCCCAGTTTACTGTTTTTTAAAAAATCAATATTTGGCACTTCCAGTTGGATCCAGTTCTACTGTCCAATCTCTGTCAATAATGCTGAAGCTGGTTATATAATTGTCATCACCACTACAGATTTCAGGACACCATGAGACAAGTAAGACCTACCTCCATTTTATTAAGGGTGAAGTAGAAAAACTTCATGCATTCAGTATCCCTAACAAACCTAGAACAATAAAAGTCCCATCATCTCTCTCTTGCCCCCAAAGGCAGAAAGATAAATGGCAATCTCTCCTTCTCATTTCCAGAACATATTACGTTCATTGGCCTGGCTGTTCATAAAAATAATAATAATCTGAGAAGTTGCTACAAAGCCATAACTGTAAAGCCACCCAGCCAATATTCTTTTACTGCATTTAAAAGTTGTGAAGTGAAAGTATAGAATGCAGCCAATTTTGCAAACACATGCTTTCCTCAGCACCTGTATTTATTGCTGCATGTTACTACAGTGGCTGGAGCTGAAGACAAGGGGAGAATAATTTCTAAGAAAAGCACCAAAAATAAGTCAGTGAAACCTCAACCTAACTTCTGAAAAGAAAAGCAAGAAATTGTTACCAAACACACACCTGTCCTGCCCATTCACGGGCAGTATATCCAAAACCACATCCTGGAATTTTGAATTCACCAACTTCCGCTAATGATAAGGGGGAAACAAGCAGAACTCCTGCCAATTTCATCCTACCTTCCTTTGCAAGGCTAGTCCAAGCATAGGAATTATTGCAAGGATCTACCAATTCAAAAGATCGAAAATCAATCTCAACTATTTTTTTTAAATTAAATGTGGAGGGCAAGTCATATAGAGCAATAAAAAAATCTGAGGAATTGTAACTGACCTGTTAAATTATCAAGGCCTCTTTTTCCTTACAGATTCTATAACAAAACAAAAAAAACTGTACCAGCTGAAGCCTACCAATGGTTGTCCCTGCCAATAGGGATACTGTACAGATGCAAAGCTTTACTTTTGCAAAATGAAACGTTGCTTTGTGTGTGTGTGTGCTTTCAGATTCACAGCAGCTAAGCAGAAATTAATCTTCATGACTACAGAACATAGATACTGGAATTGGAACAGAGTGCGCTAGACTTGATTCTGGAGTTCTGCAAAGACTCTTAAGTAAAAGTATTCTATGCAGGAATAAACAACACTTTTTGACAATGGGGTATTAATGTTCTGACATAACAACTCTAAAGGGGGTTCTCATTCAGGAGATTTTAATGGAAGACAGGTTTTAAACCCTTTTGTGTTTATACAATATTGCTTTTTTCTTCTTTTCCCAGGTTAGAGAACAAAAAAAACTTAAGAGAGAAAAGCGTTGCATTGGACCTTCTGACTGGTAATACAAAAGCCATCCATTTTAGATCAGGGCCACAATCTGGCCTACCAAATGTACTAGCAGGTCACTGAATAGAGACTAATTTCTATACAAGTAGTCCTCAACTTACAACAGTTCGTTTAGGGACCGTTCGAAGTTACAATGGCACTGAAAAAAGTGACTTATGACCAGTTTTCACACTTATGACTGTAGTAGCATCCCCATGGTCACATTATCAAAATGCTTGGCAACTGACTCATCTTTATAACGGTTGAATTATCGTGGAGTCATGTGATCACCTTTGTGACCTTCTGACAAGCAAGGTCAATGGGGAAGCCAGATTCCCTGAACAACAGTTTGACTAATGTAACAACTTCTGTGATTCACTTAACAACTGTTGCAAGAAAGGTTGTAAAATGGGGCAAACGCATTTAACAAATGTTTCACTTAGCAACATAAATGTTGGGTTCAATTGTGGATGTAAGTTGAGGACTACCTGTACCAGTGCAAAATATATAGGGAACAAACAGGGAGAAATTGGAATCCTAACCCAGGAGGGCATATATGATGAAGTAGATGTTACTGAAGTTTGACTTGCATAATTGTATCCACATGGGCTAATTCAGAAAAAACAGACTGAAAAAAGATGTTAGTTTTCATTTAAAAAAATGTATGTGCTGCATCAACATTTACAGATAAGAATATGGAAATCCTGTTATAGTATTTGGGTAATAATAGAATGAGAGAGAGAGAAAAAAAAAAGTAATACAGTTGTGGGAGTTTATTACAGACCACCTGGATAGGCAGAAGTTATAGATGAAGTCATGTTGTGTGAAATGACCAAGCATTCAGAAAGGAATACAATAATGAGCATAGGAGTTTTCATCTAACTTGACAGCTGCTGGAAATCTAACTCTGCCAAAAGCATTTTGCTGATTTTATTTGTCAGGAAAAAAAAAACCCCAAAGTGATCTGCTGTCCTGGACCTAACCCTCACCAACAGAGAAGAATTGACTTCTTCTTGAAGCTTGACACAATAGTATCCTTAAGTTTGTAATAGCAAGGAGATGAAGTCAGACTTGAATATTGAATTTTAAAGGGGAAGATTTTGATAAACTTGAGCAAAAGTTAGATCAGATTAATGACTTGAAATCCTAAATGAGAAAAATATTTGGGAAGGGTGGGCAATCCTGCAAAACAAGATATTTAAAGTGCAGTTGCAAACAATTGTTGCCAGAAGGAAAAGTGGAAGACATATAAAGATATTAGTGGAGATGCACACATAGCTTCCTAAAATCCTGGGGGTGGGGGAAAGTATTTAGGAAATGGAAAGAGAGACATATAACTAAACAATCTCCAGAAACTGTAGGGATTGTATCAAAAAAGCACAAAATGAGCTGAGGTAAGACAAATGTCTGAAACAACAGCAACAACAACAACAATTTTTGGGGGAATATAGGTAGTCCTCGACTTAAAACAATTCATTTAGCCACCGTTTGAAATTACCATGGCCCTGAAAATAGTGACTTAGGACCATTTTTCATACTTATGACCATTGCAGCATCCTCATGGTCACATGATCAAAATTCAGACGCTTGGCAACTGACTCCTATTGATGACAGTTGCAGGGTCCCAAAGTTATATGATCATCTTTTGCAATCTTCTGTCAGCAAAGTCAATGGGGAAATCAAATTCACTTAACAACTGCAGTGATTTACTTGTGGCCAGGAAGGTCATAAAATGGGGTAAAATTCACTTAACAAATGTCTCGCTTAGCAACAGAAATTTGGGGCTCAATTGTGGTCGCAAGTTGAGGACTACCTGTATATCACAAGCAAATGATAGTATAAATCTGTTGCAAAGAGAAAGGGTGAATTGATGATGCCTTATCATGTCTTTACATTTGTCTTCTCTCAGAAATCATTCTAGCTGTGCCACTAGAGCAGGAATGTCAAACTCGTGACATCACATTGTCATGTGACGTATTGTGACTTTCCCCCCTTCATTAAACCGGGGATGGGCGTGGCCAGCATGTGACGCATCTGGCCCGTGGGCCGCGCGTTTGACACCCCTGCACTAGAGGAAAAAGGGAGCTGCAATTCAGGACAGGCAAGAAATAAATAAAAGAACACTAAGACTTAGCTAATTTAATTATATGTACTTCTCCACTGCTTGGTGGATTTACATCCAAGACACGGAAAGTACAAATACAAGTATTCTCAGAATTCCTAACCACAATTTTTGAAAGCTCCTGAAGAACTGTCAAGGCTCTGGAAGACTGGAATAAAGCACTGGAAGTTTGAAGAATCATGAATGATTAACACTTATACTTACACCTTGATAAAAGCTCAACTGAAATCTAATGAGTTGGCTGGATTTACGTGAATTTGGGATACAGCTTTAAAACTGGGTGTTATGGCTTTTCGGGAAATCTGTGGCAAGCTGTGCTGGATACATTTTTATTTATTATTAATTTTTTATCCCACCTTTATTAGTTTATAAATAATTCAAGGCAGCGAACATACCTAATACTCTTTCCTCCTGCTGTTTTCTCCACAACAACAACCCTGTTAGGTGAGTTGGGCTGAGAGGGTGTGGCTGCCCAAAATTTACCCAACCGGCTTTCATGCCTAAGGCAGGACTACAATTCACAGTCTCCTGCTTTCTATGCCAGCAGCTTAACCACTTAACCAAACATATAGGACAGTTTACTTGTCTTTGCTCAGCTCAGATATTTCTCAACAGAACATGTATTATAAAGAGACAATTAAACTTCTGGTGTTATATTATACAAAGTAAACTAGCTCTAGAAGCGCTGACTGTACAACCTCTTGCAGTTTGTATTCAAATAATGTTATACTTACGTATATTATCAAATACGTACTTGACAAAATAAATAAATAAAATAATTTTAAAAAGGGGCTTGCATAAGCGCACCAGCGTGCCTAGCGTCCCTGTCCAAATGTTCCCTTTTATTTGTACTCATTTTATGTATTCAAATAATGTTATACTTATGTATATTATCAAATACGTACTTGACAAAACAAACAAACAAACAAACTAACTAACTAACTAACTAACTAAATAAATAAATAAATAAATAAATGTTTGGTAAGCAGTGAATACATGACAATATTCACCACGGTAAAGTCTGCAAGGAGCACTTCTATTAATACCAACACCTTGACTATTTGTGGGTGGCTATTTCTTTGTGTATTGATGCAGAAAGGGGAGGTAGAAAGCCCAAATTGATCATTGTGAAATGAGGTTGCCAGGAGAACTGCTTTACAAGTGGGTAATTTAAGGCTTCCCTGGGCCCCTTCCAATCACAATATAATTATGATAATTATGAATAACTATATTATGATCCAAGAAACACAGTTCTTATTATATGCTGTGCTACTGTAGATGGCAAAAAGGAGGGTGATGAATTGAAAAGATAAAATAATAAAACCAGTGTATTCCAGAGTAGGGAGTATGTATTAGGGCCATCCATATCCTTGAAAAGGATATGGATGGCCTGGAATGCTCAGGCGCATGTACAAAGCATCTCTTTTGGAAATGTTAACAGAGTTGTGCTTTCTTTCTTTTTTTCAGACTCACCCAGCTGCTTTAGAAGCTGCTCCTGGCTAGCTGTGCATACATGCAGAGCAAAATAGCTGTGGTGCACATATGTGGCGGCAGCTGGAAGCAGTTTCTGAAGCTTCCTGATTAAAAAAAAAAGTGCCTGCGTGAACAGTTTCAGAAAGGGTGCTTCATATGTGCTTCCACACATTCTAAACTTTTTTTTAAAAGGATTTACACAGATTTACTATGTGCTTACTAGGGATGAAGAAGATCCAAAACCTGGAAACTTTTGTGGCATAAAAAAGAAAGAGAACACACACAAGAAACTCTTGGCATTTGTCTTAAACCAGACAAAATTCTGTCCACTGAGTTGATCTTATATTAAGGTGGTCGCTTGATCTAACTATGAAAATATGGACATTCAGTTAGATAATTTCTTGATATCACTAATAAAGCTGGTAATAAATACTTTTTTATTTTTAAAACTAAATTTAGCAAATTCAAGTAGGATTGAGGTTAAAAAGCTACTACTGTAGTCTTGAAATATTCAGAATCGAAGACAGTTTATGCATCTTTAAATATCAGTCACTTGGGAGAAGACTATCTATATATCTTCTATCATCCCTGTCCCATATATGAACTTTCTCGATGCCTTTTCTTTGCCATTGGGTGGAAATGCTGGATTAGATGCATTCTAGGTCTGACCGAACAGGGCTGTTAAGTGTTTACTAATTCAGTTCCCTTGCCATTCTTACTGCTGTACTATTCATTCCTCTTTCTCAGAATTCTAGATAACTGGGGGGGGACCCCAAATCAAAGTTTCTAGTCATTGGGATTTTAAAAAAAAGTTACATCCTATTTCCTCAGACCTTACATCTTACTCCTTTTCTTTTCCCAACTGAGTTAATAGTTTCTAGAAAGCACGTGTGACTGACTGACTGAATACAAGATACTGTATGCTTCTATGTGATTCATTTGTCCATCTAGATATTTATCTCATTTAAATCTTGCCCAAAGTTATCCGTGGAGCTTTATGGTCGACTCTCCCTGATGCCTGTCTGACACTTTAACCACCATACTGCATTGATTTGTCATATTATGTTTTTCATAGACTTTTACAAAAAGTGCCAGATGATTATCCTGTTTCCTACTACAGGTAATCCTCGACTTATGATCATAATTGAGCCCAAATTTTCTGTTGTTAAGGGAGAAATTTGTTAAGTGAGTTTTGCCCCATTTTTACGGCCTTTCTTACCACAGTTGTTAAGTGAATCACTGCAGATGTTAAATTAGTAACACGGTTGTTAACAGAATCTGGCTTCCCCACTGACTTTGCTTGTCAGAAGGTTGCAAAAGGTAATCATCACATGACCTTGGGACACAGCAACGGTCAGAAACATGAATTAGTTGCCAAGCATCTGAATTTTGATCAAATGATCATGGGGATGCTGCAAAGGTTGTAACTGTGAAAAACGCTCATCAGTCACATTTTTCAATGCTGTTGTAAATTTGAACGGTCACTTGTTTTAAGTCGACGACTACTTGTACTTCTTTTCTACACACACAGACACAGACACACACACATGCACACGCACACAAACTGTCAGAAATGAAAGACAAAAATTGCATAATGTCTTGTTTTTAGTACTGCTAGGAGCGGTTGTCCCTCTGACAACATCTGAACACACTATTTCTTCTTATAAGCAGTTAAATAGATTGATATATTGCCTCTGCTTGCTAAATGCTGGAAGAGGCAAATCAAAGAACTTTTGTCCGGTGCTACTTGCAAAGATAATGTTCAGCACAGTTATTTCAGCAGATAGCAAAAACAACAAATGTTTACCCTATACAGTAGAGGATATAGTCTCTCAGTAATATCAAAAGGCTTGCAAAATCTACAGAAAACATACATGTTAGTGCATATTCAATTGCATCCCCTCCAATTTATTGTTGCAGCAAAAAAAATCATAGATATTACTGAAGGAAAAAGAAGAAAACAGCTACAATTTATGGTAGAAAAATTGAAGGAGAACCTGTACAAACATATTCAAAACAGAAAGGTTGTCAGAAAAATTAAATTATTAAAAACTAGAAATTCATAATCCAAAAACTAGAAATTAGTTATGATGCATAAACTGCTAACAGTCTCCTGTTAAACTGTGAAATCTTGGCGATTAAGATTACCTAATAATTACCCTTCTTGATGCATTACTTTCATCCAGCTTCACCTTGAGGCATTTAACTTAGAAAATTATGTCATATTTGCTCATGTTTAATGTTTCATGATTACATTCATAAGAAATCCATGACATTTCGTAAGAGTTAACACCCCAAACAATACAGAATCTTTAACAGAAGCACAGAGATAATGGAAAGCTATTTAGAAGCAGAGCTTCTTTGTAAGCAGTTTTGACCTGTAGTTTGTGTAAAGGTGATTCTGTTTTCGCTAACCACATTTCCAGTCCCCAATTTTGATGTATGAATATCAGTTAATAATGAAAGCATTGGTCATCTTTATCTTTTTTTTTCTCTTGCAATCGCCAGTGCTCAGACATTAATTTGGGTTTATAAATAACTTTTGTAAATGACAAAAGGTATTTACGAACCAAATTACAAATGACCTTTCCAGGAAATGGTGGGTTATTTTTTTGCCAATGTGAGCTTTGTTTTTCCAGGCAACACTGAACACTACAAGAAATATTGTTCTCTGAGTGGCATTTTTGGTGGATGAGTTTCACTCGGTTTGAAATTAAAATGGAACTTTCTCATTGATGTTAAAACCATGAAAAAACTCTTCATTAAGCTGCAATGACCCTGTATATCATTTTAGAGCCTGTATAAAGCTGGTCCACAACATCTTAAGGGACCTCCTTCTTGCTTATAAAGCTCTCCCGCCTTTCCTTTTTATGTGCTTTAATCAGAGGTGAAATCTACTTACCTTCCCTACCCACAAACGCACTTTTTCACCCTCTGTGCATGTGCAGAAGGCTTTGCACATGCACAGAGTATGAAAAACAAGGAAATTGTGACGTCCGAGAGAGTGGGCGGAGCCTCGTGCTACTGCCGCCACTGGTTCTCCGAACCACCGGTGGCCGCCGCTACCGGTACGCCCAAAGTGGGGCGTACCGGTAGCATTTCACCACTGGCTTTAATGTAACACAATAGTTAAACCCAGCGGTGGGTTGCTACCGGTACGGTATGGTTCTATGAACTGGTAGCGGCGGCAGGAGGCTCTGCCCACCCGCCCCGCATGCTTCTGCGCATGTGAAGAAGCGTCGTGCGCGTGCAAGTGTGCACGCAAACCGGTAGCGATGGGATTTAGAACCCATCACTGGTTAAACCATTAAAGAGTGGAGTAACAGGTTTCTCGTTATTTATTTACCTGTGCATTAAGAGTAAGCAATCTATGTCTTACAGGATAAATGCAACTCCTGGGTCCTTTATAGTAGAAATTCTCCAAGATCGTGATGCAGAAATTTGGTTTTTCAGATTTCTTTAGATTATAAAAAAGAAATAAAATAAAATATGTACAATCAACCAGGGGTGGGCTCTAACTTACCTCGCTGCCGGTTGTGCACATGCGCAGTGCCGAAAATAAAATTCCCCCCCCAAAGCCAAAAACAAGATGGCTGCACATGCGCAGTGCCAGAAACTCGGCTTCAGCACATGAGTAAAGGAAAAAAAATCAGAAAAAAAATCCCCCAAAAATATGGCAGCGTCCACCGACTGGCACCGACTGAACCGGCTCCGTGACGTCACCAGCGGTTTGCTACCGGTTTGGGCGAACCGGTCCGAACCAGGAGGAACCCACCTCTGCAATCAACCTATAATATGCTTACATTATTATCTTAAAAAAAACACAAGAAAAGAAGAGGCTATTATTTTAAGCTATGTCCATTGTTTCTGGCAATGTTGCTGCATGTCAGTGTTATCTCTTCAGCAGCTGGAGGAGAAAACATGAGGAGAAAAGTAGAATATCTATCTGGGGGGGGAAAATGCTTACCTCTGATTTTTAGGAAGCCACTGAGTAAGATGATTAGAAATTTAGAAGAGGATTTCCACTGTTTTAGAGCCATGGTGGTGAAGTGGTTAGAATGCAGTACTGCAGGCTACTTCTGCTAACTGCCGGCTGCCTGCAATTTGGCAGTTCGAATCTCACCAGGCTCAAGGTTGACTCAGTCTTCCATCCTTCCGAGGTGGGTAAAGTGAGGACCCAGATTGTTGGGGGCAATATGCTGACTCTGTAAACCGCTTAGAGAGGGCTGTAAAACACTGTAAAGTGGTATATAAGTCTAAGTGCTATTGCCATTTCCCTTGATCTCTTTTTCCCTATTAACTGAGTTAATACTAGCACCTGCACTGTCTGGAAGCAGTAAATGGAATCTGAACCCTCGTGGTGGTGGGCCTGGATTATTCTCATTTCTTAAAAAAAAGTGTGTGCAAATAACCAACTCTACTATTGGGTGGGTTGTACTATTGAAGAAAGAGGTGCAGTAAGGCCCAAACCATCTTGGTGGCATCCAGTATTTTTGTGTAGCAGTGGTTGGTTCATCAATCGTATGTCTTCCTAGATAGCCTGACTAAATAGTAATGGGAATTCTTGGGAAATCAACCCCTCCACCATTCAACCTTTCTCCAAACCTCTCTTTCTTTGACCTTTCAACCAAATACCAGGCAAAAGGTTAGAGATTCCATTTAGAGATGGATTTAACACCAAGGTTGACACATTAAACATCATCAGCCTTCTCAAATAAAGGGAATCTCTTCAGGATTTGAAGACTTTCCTTTTCACCAGAGATTTCCTTATTAACAAACAAAAGGTTCTGCAACTTCCCTAGGCCAGGGGTAGGCAAACTACAGCTCTTTGAGGACCTGTGGATTTCAACTCCCAGAATTCCTGAGCCAGCCATGCCTAGGCTATCACCGTGATGTAATGCAGACCACAAGCTCAACAAATATGCCCCCTTTTGGCTGGCCAGCTAATTGTACTCAAATTCCTAGAGGGAGGACTGCATGCTTTCAAGGAACAATAGAGGGATTTTCTTTTTAAAGAAACTACCCCAGACAATTGACCTCTGGTATGGCCACCTCCATTTGCTGACCTGATACTCTGCCCAGGGGCGGGTTTTTTTTTACTACCACCCTGTGGGCGTGGCTTTTTTACTACCACCCTGTGGGCGTGGCTTGCCAGCCATGTGACCAGGTGGGCATGGCTTGCTGGCCATGTGACCGGGTGGGCAGGGCTTCTAGGACTGCTGAAGGGAGGGGAACTGCCACCCATTCCCCCTCCTATCAGCAGCTTGAGAAGCCTCAAACGTGTGAAAATGCCTAGGATCATCACCGTGTGTTTGTGGCTTCTCGGACTGCTGAAGGGAGGGGAATGGAGATAGCTCCTGCCGCCTGTTCTTTCAGTGTCTCACGCGCTCCCTTAGTCATCCTCCCCTGCTTGGACTCACTGTGGGATAGGAAGGCAGCACATGCGCAGTGCCGGAAGCTCGGCTTCTGGACATGCGCAGAAGAAATTTTTTAAAAAAAATTTACATTTTTTTTTTAAAAAATGGTGGCGCCCAGGCACCGGCAACCAACCGCACCGGTACTGTGACATCACCAGTGGGCCGCTACCGGTGCTATAGAGTGGACCGCACCAGTAGGAACCCACCACTGACTCTGCCTGTATTCTGCCCTCAGAAATAAACCTCCCCTCTGCTTCAAGCAACTGCCTATGTCAGAGGTCTTCAAATTTGGCAACTTTAAGACTTGTGGACTTCAACTCCCAGAGAATTCTGGGAGTTAAAGTCCACAAGTCTTAAAGTTGCCAAGTTTGGGGACCCCTGGTCTATGTTCTGCATTCTTTTTGTTGTCCCAGCTCAGAACAAATTATGATTTTCTTCTAACACTCTATTCTTCTTTCAGCTTGCTTAGCTTCTTGGTTCTTAGTTATGCTACTCTTGGGAATTTTTTTCAGTTTGGAGCAATCATTTCTGTATGAAACATTACTCCTGCACTTGTAAATTATAATGTTCTGAGAGAGAAGCTAGGCCAGCCCCTCCAACCAAGCATTTCCAGATTGGTTGCATTACAAAATGCAATGGGATGATGAGGGGGAGGGGAACTTGACAGGATTAACACTCAAGCTTTTGAAAAATATTTTTTTAAAATAAAAATCTCCCTTTTTACGATGCTGTAATAATGAAAGGAATCTATATTTTCTTGTTTCTTATTTTCTCTCTCTTTGTGCTTTTTCTTTATTTATTTTTATATGTTTCCTAGTTTGTATTAGTCTTTTAACTTTGATTTGTAAACTTTAATAATATTATTACATATTTTAAAAAAGATAGAATATAAATGTCTGGAAATACGGCATCTTAAGGTTGAATTAGTTTTGTGTGCACTAATGGCTAACAGTAAACTTGTCTTCTAATATCATATAGCAGTGATGGCGAACCTATGGCACACGTGCCACAAGTGGCACGCGGAGCCATATCTGCCGGCACGCGAGCCTTTGCCCTAGCTCAGCTCCAGTGCGCATCTGCGCGCCGGCCAGCTGATTTTCGGCTGGCGTAGAGGCTCTGGGAGAGCATTTTAGATTTCCGGAGGGCCTCCGGGGGGTGTTTTCGTCCTCTCCAGGCTCCAGGGAAGCCTCTGGAGACTAGGGAGGGTGAAAAGCAGGCCTACCGGGCCCACTGGAAGTCAGAAAACAGGCCGTTTCTGGCCTCCAGAGGGCCTCTGCGGGGGCAGGGGAGGCCATTTTCGCCATCCCCAGGCATTGAATTATGGGTGTGGGCACTCGCACGTGCATGATAGCGCACGCGCACGCACTTTCGGCACCCGAGGGAAAAAAGGTTCGCCATCACTGTCATATAGGATACAACAAAAATAAATCAGGTTTCCCAACAGAATGTACCTGAGATATGTTGGGAATCTTATATCTCCTTTTTCTGACTCAGAGATGATGAAATAATCAAATGCCTTGAGAAACTATTAAAGCTGAAAGGACTAAGCAAATGTAAACTGGAGATGTTAGATTAACTCAGCTCTGTCCAGGAATAAAAGAGAATTTACATCTTGCAAGGAACATACAATTATTTTCTATAAGGAATCATTTTTTAAGAGGCCATTAAAGAACAGATACTAATTTAGCATCTATTATATAACAATATAATCTTACTCTTACTAAAAATGTATTTGGATTAAACTTTCTTCATAAATGCTAAAGATGTTTCCCTAAAACAGAAATTCATTTCAATTTAAATGCCACCTTAAAGCTGAGATATGAAATAAGACAATTACCTTATGTTTAATTGGTTTCACTGAAGAACTGTGTTCATTTCAAACAGCTTTTAGGAATTATTTCACTTTATAATGCAATATAAATATTTAGATATATTGCAAATACCTCTAAAGTAAGTCAATTATTTAAGAAATTAATATTTAATATTGCTGTCAGTTCTTAACCATTAAAACAAATAGTGTGGGAAACACAGATATTTTCCACTCGGTTGGAAAAAGTTAATTCAGGCAACTGTAAGTAAATACAGTACCTGTAAATAAGAGCTACCCAAGTGCTTTACAAAGCTTCATCACAATCTGCTGGACAATTCATCAGTAATTCTAGGAGAAGGACTTCCGGAGACAGGAGGAGTTAAAAGAGGCATCAGTTTAGAATTGATATATATTCACAAATGAACTAAGTCCAACCCTCCCCCACCCCCAATATTGCGGCTGGCCAGTATCTAATGCTTACTAAGTGCTGACCATTAATGGAGAAGATTCCTGTGCATAAGCTTTTAGTAATAAATCAATTAATTTGAACCTTCAGGTGTGTACATAGGGTTTTTTGCACCTAGTAATTTTACATTTGAGGTTCTCCAACTGAAATGAGATTTCCACATGATTGTTCTTCACCAGTGGTTAAAGATTTCAGTGCTGAGCAAATAATAAATATGAGTTGGATAGTTTATCATATAAGTTCAAATTGTTGTTATGAAACAATTGATGAACCTATATGATAAACAATCCAACTCATATTTATGAAAATACTAGATTCTTGTTGTTTTATAATGTTTATCAGCCCTACATAGTAATCAGTTTGCTGGGCTTTATTGATTTATCACATTGATATGGCCACCCACTCACAGTAGAAACTCTGGGCAGTATACAACAATAAAACAATCTATTAAAAAATGAATACACAAACACACATTTTAAAATATATTTTAAAAAAATGAAAAGACAGTATAAAAATTAAAATCTACAAACCACATGGAAAGAGACTAAAAGATCATGTATAATGAATGTCATGCCCCAATATATAATCTTTATATACTGTTGTTGCTCTCTATCCCCATCCAGTGGCCAGAGGGACAAATACCAATTATATTGTTTTGAAGCTGACCCAACCCCTTTACCCATCAGCCCACAATCTCAGATTAAGTGCATGCTGAGAAGCCAGACTCCATTTCCTTTAGCATTTGGAGGAGGCAGAAGCACAATGAAGAATCCAGCCTAATCTGTGGCACATGTTCATCCAAGGACAAACCCACATCCCACACACAGAGCATCACTGGTGAGATTTAGATTACTTGTATTCATTAATTGTTATGTTCAGCAATAACTCAATACTGCCTATCTTGTATTTGGTTCTCATTGTATGTATTCCTATTTTCCCCAGTTTCACCATATCCTCTTCTTTCAATAAAGCATCCAGATCTATGTACTTCAACTGAAGCCTATTGTCCCCTGTTCAGACCCTCACGGTCTGTTTTATTGGAGGATAGGTGGGTTTAGCTGCATGTCAAGCTGCACACAGACTAACGTGTAGTAAGGACAGAACAATGGAACTATCTAAGAATGACACTGATTCCCTGAGACCCCCAAACTTTGTGACATAACTAGGTTTTAGGAAATTTCTGGAATAATAACAGACATGGAGGTGATCGGTGCTGGTGGGGGGGAGTGTTCCTTAGGATAGGCACCATGACAAGAAGGCCCAATTATTGGGACCCATCAAAAATAGATCCCTGGTGGATGGTATCCACAACATGTCTCTTTGCTAAATATAATGGGATGGACCAACATTGCAAGTTTCTCTTAATGTAGCCTTACAATAAGATAGATTTAGCTCATCTAGTTGTGTGTACTATCTGGTTTACCCAGGAGGATTGACATCAATCTTGCAAGTCTGAAACTACAAAACTTTCCACCACCACTTTTAACTGCATGATCCATTGGGGTGGGTCCTTTCTTTTCTCTGAACATTAAGCCATGGGGACTCTGCCTCTCTTATCTGATTGTTTCCAGGCTGCATCTCATTCTCATGTTCCATTACACCAGACCATTCCATCTAGCATCAAATGAAACATCATTCTAGTACCAGTAGGCCTCCAAACTCAAAGCCACTCAGTCTTGCTAGGGATCAACTGAAGCCTATTGTCCCCTGTTCAGACCCTCACAGATTCCAGGCACCAGAATAACAAATAGACAGCAATGCTTAATTCACCAGGGGCAAAGATGTATAGTTGGATATCATCAGCGTGCTGATGAAACTCCACCCCGTAGTGACGGATGAGCTCACTAAGTGGCCTCATGTAGATAAATAGAAGAGGAGAGAGCACTGAACCTTGTGGTACCCCACATAGTAGTGGCTGAGGGTGGGATTTTTTTCTTCTCCAATCACCACTGATTGTAATCCACCCCTAAAGAAACGAGGCAAACCAGCAAAACACTGGGCCACCAACCCCCAGTCTTCTGTGTTGATCCTGAAGGATACCATCATGGTCATCTGGCTACGATCTGTACCATTCCCAGATCTGAATCCTGACTAAAAATGATCCAGATAATCTGTCCAATAGGATTTGGGTAGCATATAAATTTAACAAATTATTATTATTCCCATCACACAAGCAAGATACTTATGATGTCTAAATCAGGAAGCCATTTAGTAGTTCATGCAAGGTCTCCGTCTGTCTACTATTTTCACCAGGAGCCATTGTGGCACAATGGTTAAAATGTAGTATTGCAGGCTACTTCTGCTGCCAGCAGTTTGATTCTCACCAGGCTCAAGGTTGACCCAACCTTCCATCCATCTCAGGTCGGTAAAATGAGGAGCCAGGTTGTTGGGAGCAATAGGCTGACTCTGTAAGCCGCTTAGAAAGAATTGTAAAGCATTGTGAAGCGATGTATAACCTAAGTTATATATATTACTCAACTGCAGAAAATACGACTTCAGCAACATAGTAATCAATGCCTGGAATGCACTACCTGACTCTGTGGTTTCTTCCCCAAACCCCAAAAACTTTAACCTTAGACTGTCTATCTCACTCCATTCCTAAGAGGTCTGTAAGGGGCGTGCATAAGCACACCCTCATGCCTACTGTCCCTGTCCTTCTGTCCTATTGTCCAAATTTACCTATACATACATACTTTGCTTTTGTTTATGTTTATATCATACCTGTTATCTTGTACACATGTTGACAAATAAATAAACAAAATAAATAAAATAAGTTCTATTGCTATTGTATTGAAATGAGCCTATACGTCTCAGAATTCTATGTTCCTCCCTACTTTTCCTTCCTCTAGTATGGGGGATGGGCAACTTACAGGCTTAGAGGTATATGTGATCCTTCAGCTAATTTCAAAAGATCTCTCCAGAATAGAAGTTGAGAACTCTGCTAGAAGATACCTATTACTTTCGGGTAGCCATTGTTTGGGAAAACAGAGTTCTATCTTTAATTTCCACCCTCTGAGAAATGGAAGTGGTGGAATCAATAATCATTGTAAGTAGCTTGTAGGATGAAGATAGCAATTGCAAAAAAGGAGAAAATGCTTCACCAAAAGCATTGGTGGACAGGACTCATACACACAAACACGTACATATATTCATAGATAAAAGATGAAAAGTAATGGTTCTGTTTTAAATAAAACACATCACACTGTAATGAGGAATTGAAATATGAAGCCAGTTTGCTCTATATTTGTCAATGAGCTTCTTCAAGAATTTATGTTATTTTATCCTTAGCTAGAGCCTGGGTTAGAACAATATTTTAAAAAGTAGCAAAAAAGTTTTTTAAAAAAAGACTAGCATGTAATTAATAGCGATTTCATGGACTTGTCCAGATAATTTTCTTAACAACAATATGAAAGTGCTTTGTCACTATTTGCTGCTAGAACTTCCTAGTCCAGCCTTCAGCCTTGGTATTTTCAGATAGTCTCCCATCCAAATAATTAACAGATCTGACCCTGCTTAGCTTTAGCATGATCAGTCAAGGTTGGCTAAATGCTGCCACCTGTTGGACATTAAAAAAACACAGTTCTCTTCAAGTACACATCAGAAACAATTGTCTATATAATTTAACAGATTAACAGAGTTGGAAGGGACTTTGCAGGTTCAGATTAACAGAGTTGGAAGGGACCTTGCAGGTCATCTAGTCCAACCCCCTGTCCAAGCAGGAGACCCTACATCTGCCTCTACATAGGATCGAACTCACAACCTGCTGATTGTGAGGCAATGCAGGACTTAAACTAGTGGTGAGTTGCTCCCGGTTTGGTCCGGTTCTGCAAGCCCGGGATGCTTCTGTGCATACGCAGAAGCGTCATGCGCAAGCACGAACCGGTAGCAAAAGCATTTACAACCCACTACTGACTTAAACCTATGTAGGTTTAAGACAACAGAAAGTTTGTCCTTAAAGAAAAGTTTTTCAAATGGAGAAAACTAGATATCACCATTCTACGTACTTTTCTACTTTGAGGACAATAGCATTTCTATATAGAATTTTTGTATCACATCAAACCCTACCTGTTTTGAGGGAGGACTTTCCAAACTTCCAATTGTAAGTTTGCCACAAGAATGAAGTTCAAGCACTATTGATAGCTCTGTATTTTCCTGTACATTCTTTCAAATGTCAAATTCAACTTCCAATCCAATTTTGGTTTAACCCTTTTCTGGTTGGTTGGTTGGTTGGTGGGTTGTTTTCCAGGTCAAAACAAGCTGGAGGTTTATACAGATGCTTGGGGTGTGGGGGAGCCATATTTCCTCCACTCTAGTTAAAAGGAGAAAGTTATTTTCAGTTACAAAATGATGGGAGGGAAAGGAATTCTGCAGTGTGTCTTGCCCTGCTTGCCAGATATTCACACACACACACATCACAAAACACCTGTAGATAGAGGAAACAGGTGTCTGTATTAAATAGAGCCTGGAGGAGTGACTTTTCACTCAGCAGGGAGGTAATTGTGGAGAAGATACTGCTGACATTATAAGTGTTTTTCTGGTTAGCGTATTTGGAAAATGTTTAGCAAAAGACAGAGACAGAGTTTCAAACCATCACTCTTGATATTGTATTGAAAAAACATTTGGGGAAAAAGGCCAGCCTTTGCTACGAGATTTTATATTTTGTGTGAAAAAACATTTGCTTTCAAAGCTGACCACTTATTTCAAAAACACTATTTGAATACAACTACCCGCCCCAATAATGGCTATTTATGCTTGGCATCAAAATTACCTGAGGAAGATCAGCATTACTTTGGTTGGCTTTCTCGTTTTCCAGAAGATGTGTATGTGTTAAAACATATTGGCAATATTTATTTATTTTGCCATCTGTCCCACTATCTCCACATTTTCAACAGTTTAGACTAGAGAGAAGGCCAAAAATCACCTGAGCGTCATAAAATTAGTCCATGACTGTCAATGTAACACATTGAGAACACAGCTGCTGTCCTGCTGCCTGATTTAATGAGGTTCCTAAAGTATGTGGACAAGTATTCCTGCTCTTGGTTACCATGGAAACAGAAGAGGGAGCTTTGAGCAGGTGTCAGAAGCATTGCAATCAATATGAATCTGCTCATAGCCCATCATCTAGGGGGAAGTGTTGTCCAAACTACTGTGAAGACATACTTAATCCAGTTCTCTTTGTTGCCTTCGGGTTCCAGCGTTTACAAACGCTACCCACCAAATCCAAACTCTACTTCTCACACAAGATTAGGTGTAATCAATGTCCTAGCAGATATAAAAGAGCTCCGAGGTTATTGTGCCAAATAATATTACATGAATGGTGGTTGTTTAAATGAAGCAACCTGATTTCATTTATAGTGAAATGAAAACCTTGTTTAAAGGACCTGTGATGTCAAAGCTGCCTTTCAAGCTTTGGCAAAGAAATATTTAGCAATAGCAATAGCACTTAGACTTATATACCGCTTCATAGTGCTTTACAGCCCTCTCTAAGCGGTTTACAGAGTTCAGCATATAGCCCCCAACAATCTGGGTCCTCATTTTACCGACCTCAGAAGGCTGGAAGGCTGAGTCAACCTTGAGCCTGGTGAGATTTGAACAGCTGAACTGCTGAACTAGCAGTCACTGAAGTAGTTGCAGTGCTGCTTTTAACCACTGCGCCATTTTAACCATTTGACTCTTCTTATATCTGATACAACATATAACACATACAAACAATTCTAATTTCTCATTTCATCACATTGATGCCATATACTGGTAGATATATAGTTGGGATGAGGAATGCCAGAATCCCTACTTTTATAATAATGCATGAATGAACTTTTGGTTTGCATTCTTCCACCTACTTATCTTGTGTTGTGGATAATGTGAGGGGATCAGAACATTTCCTTCTACTTTTCACTAGCCAGGATTATGTCAAAATCAGGAAAACAATCAGCCAGGACCATGTATCATTGTCTTGATTGTTAAAAGTAATTAGAGTTCATGAAATTTTAGCTATAACTAGGCATTATGGTTAATTTAAAAGCAACAGCTGTATCTTTGTGGGTCTACACGGGACAGAAGCAGGGAGAAACAGAAGGCTGAAATCCAGGGGTGGGTTCTGGCTTACCTTGCTGCCGGTTCGCTTCCTCACGCGCCATGCGGGTGCAGGCGCATGCACATGTGCAGTGCTAAAAACCCAGCTTCTGCGCATGCGCAGAAGCAAAAACCAGCTTCTGCGTGTGCACAGAAGCAACAAACAAGATGAGAGAGCCGGTTTGGGGGCATGTCCAGCTGGCGATTGCTGCTGGTTCGGCAAGCGGGGGGAAATTCCTGCTACCGGTTCTATAGAACCGGTCCAAACCAGCAGGAACCCACCTCTGCTGAAATCACAACAGAATATGCCTTTTTCTCTTCCTGCAGATATTCTTACAGCATGGATTGGTAGCATAGCTTTAGTCTAGATCTAATTTTACTATCAAAAAATGAAATTTAATTTATATGTATTATATGTAGAAGCTATGGTAACTTATAATGGGCAGTGAGAATAATCTTGAGGAACAAGAGGAAGAGTCAGAAGCAAACAACAATCCAATAAAAGAAATCTGAATCCGGGGCAGAAATGTAATTTGAGAAAATATTTCAACCTTGACCCCTCCCTAGTTTTCTAGAAGATGAAGGGAAGGGGTGAGGGAAGCATGTTCAGATGTGTAAGAGTCTGTAACTGTAACCTTGCAATAAAAGTATTAGCATTTATAATTCTGGTTTCCTAGTGTGGCATACCTTGAAGACCTAACATAACTGAGCTGATAAATTATAAGGTTATCTTACCATCGTATTTCACCCAGTACTGATGGAATCAACTGGGATAATAGCAGGGTCAGAAAAAAAGCCTTGTTGACAGAGCAATCTAATGAAATTGTTCATTGCAGATTGCAGTTACTTCAGTAGATTTTTTTCCCCAACAAAAGATTTTGCTAACAGGGTTGGCCATTGCCAATAGACTTAACAAGTCAACCAAAACATTCCTATGCTAAAATGATGAATCCTCAGTCTACTGTCTGAGAAAGTAATTTGGTGCCTGAAGCAGCTATTTTAAAAGGAGCCACTCCGTAAGAACCATAATAAAATAAATAGTGATACAGTAGTTTCAACCTTTGGGGGGAGGGGAAACAGAAAATTACACTGCCAAAATCTTAATGGTGTTTGTTGTTGAATTTTAGCAGCATAAACAGGAAATGGGGTTGGGACTTAGATACCGTGTTTTAATAGTAATCCTAAATTTTCTGCGTGAAGTTCACTCTATCTGGAAAAAAACTGAAATGGAATGTTAACTAGGATAATAATACTAACTAAAAGTGTGACAACACAACAATTTATCTTTCCAAGAAAAAAGCTGGCTGCTGATAATAGCAACTTCAATTACTGTTTAATTACTTTTCATCCCAGGACAAATGGTTATTCTCCCATTCATTTTCATCAAAATTGAACTGCATTTTCAGGTGTTTCCTTTAAAATCACAGTATAAAGCAAAGAAGGAGTCATACTTATTTACATTATCTTAGACCTGTGATGGCGAACCTATGGCACGCGTGCCAGAGGTAGCACGTAGCGCCCTCTCTGTGGGCATGCGTGCAGTTGCCAGCTGCTCTTTTGGGTTCCGTCATGTGCATGCATGCCGGCCAGCTGCTCTCTTCTGGGTTCCGGAGCTCCAGTGCATGCGCATGCTCCATTTTCAGCACTCGATGCTGAAAAGGTTAGCCGTTACTGTCTTAGACTGACTTCAAATCAAATAAATAT
The DNA here is from genome assembly GCA_023053685.1 of Diadophis punctatus similis. Taxonomy (NCBI): domain Eukaryota; kingdom Metazoa; phylum Chordata; class Lepidosauria; order Squamata; family Dipsadidae; genus Diadophis; species Diadophis punctatus. The sequence continues at coordinate 23,764,716 of JALIGW010000005.1, read as the reverse complement.
ATAATATACCACCCAAAATCAAATCTACAGGGAAGAAAAAGTAAAATAATACAGAATACATGGAAAATGTTATGTTTCCATGTTGGTCTCCCTTTAGCTGAAAATTAATCAAAGCAAATAAATAAGTAATATTTAAGACAGGAATGAAATACATCACACCCTACATAAATATAGAGGAAGAGATAACCTTTTGTCTGAGCTTTTGTTAATAAATTCTTACAACAACTTAGCACTTAGTGTTCAACTTTTTTTCACAAATGACAGTAATCTAATATTTTTCTTGATGTGCTAATTTCCTGTATCCAGAGAGCTGTTAACATGAGTATTCAATAGCCCTACATTATGAACCAAGACAATCTCACAATGGGTCTCTGTTGCCTAATTATTATTCATGATTTACTTTTAGGATTTACTTTCTAAAATTATGGTGAATACTATTTTATAAGCTGCGTTCAAAACAATGAAGAAGTTGGTCAATAGATAGACATGCTAGTCTCACTCTGGAATTCTGTATATTCTCTATAGATCTAACAGGCTTTGAGTATAATGTTTAAAAAAATGATGGTCCAGCTCTTATTTTACAACAGAATTCTAGGCAGATTTTTCATAGAAATCTTCTGCCCTTTTTTGTGTGCTCTTCATCACATACACTTTCTGGAGAGAAGTTGGTATGATAATGAAAACTTATATTAATTAGATGTATAGATCACCTGACTCCCAACTATTTTACAGTCTAAATGGAAAGCTAGAACAATAAAATGCAAGAACAAAGGGATGTGCATTTAGAAACAGAAAAAAAGAACTATACAAATAGAATATTTTATTAAGATATCAGGACAGCCACTGTGTAAATTCATCCCAAACATTATATTTACAATCAGCATAGAATATTTTATTTTGGGAATGTATAGAAGTTTATATGACTATGCCTGGGGTAAGACTGGGAACTATGAATAATTATACAATACTCATGCAAGTTCTTTTTAAAATTATTATTATTATTAACTTGCCATAAGACTATTGGTTTCATTGGAGGTCAATCTCCCTAGTGTAGAATTTCAGACAATGATGGGCAGATTCCCAAGATTTATCAAGACTCCTGATTGCTCATTCATGTGAGTACAGATGACACCCACAGGGACACTATAAACATATTAGATCTGAGAAGGAGGCTCTCAAGAGAAAGGTGAAACATTTCAAGGTTCTGGTCAGGTTTCTGTCAGTTCTAAATTAGTTCAGCCAAATGAAATTATTACATCAAATTGAAGGATGGGGGAGGGAGGGAGGGAGGGAGGGAGAATTGTTCAGGTGAATAAATGTTTGCTTCTGAGTAAAGATTATTGGCAGGACATTGAATATCATAAAGCCTCAGAATACAAATAATAAGAGTTGGAAGGGACCTTGGAGATCTTCTAGTCCAATCCCCTACTCAAGAAGGAGCGCCTATACCATTCCAGACAAATGTTTGTCCAATCTGTTCTTAAAAATCTCAGCGATGGAGCACCCACAATTTCAACAAGGGATTCCTAAATCAAATCTGTGGCAGCAAGGAGACACAACTTAAAGCAGATAAAAATTTCTATACAAAAAGAAGACTTTGTTTTTACCTGGTATATTTGAGTTTTCATGAAATCTTTAGCAATATAAGAGTCTGAGTCTGAGCAATATATGAGGGGCATATTGATAATGGATTCTGTTAACTAGGAATCTGCAGAGTTTGGAAAACAAATAAGATTCACTCAAAATGTCATTCCCATCTAGGAATAGATGGAAACATATTTAATAGGTATAACCGAATTAATGAAAATGTAAATTATTCAAGACTCTTTTTTTTAAAGAACACATTAGACGTGGACTGCATTATAGGTTCAAAATATGTGGGTCTGTCAAATGAAATGAACAAAATGTTAAAAAGTTATGATATTTATGTAGTTATTTATGAAGCACATCTAAATTATATTAAAGTAACCAAAATATTTTTACAATCCCCAAGGCATGTCATAACCCCTAATGTTTGAAAATTGAAAGTTGAAAAATTTGACATGCCCTAGTACTGGTGCAAGTTAAGAAAATGAACATGCAAATTACAACTTTGGTGCTGCAAGATGATCCCAGCCAAGTCTTTTTCATCATTTTCTAAATCAATGATTTAAGGAGTTAAGGGACTACCTTTAGCCTGCTCCAGTTCTGTGATTCTGATGAATGTTCTCCTTTTTACAGGAAGATGGGTTCGCAGCATGCATACACATTCTTCTGTCTACTTACAGCAGCATTAACAATGGATAAGAGCAATTATAAAAACTGGATCTAGGACTTTGAGGAAATATATCGCCTTGCCTAAAATTTTGTTTAATGTATGAAGGTGAGTCAAAAAGTAATGCCATTTTCTTTAGGACAGGTATAATTACCAACACAGGAACATGTAGCATACATCAAAATGAAGCTGGTCATCTGTGGATCACATCCCTACTTCTCAACATAGTCACAGTTTCTCTCAATAGCAATGTTCCACCTTCGAATGAGAGCATGTATCCCTGCCTCGTAAAATTCTGTTGATTGTTCTTTGAGCCACTTCTTCACTGCAGTTATCGGCTACGCTCACAGCTCCCACCCTTTCATCATTCAGACGACGGACCCACCTGCATACATTGCTATAATCTAAAGTATTGTCCTCAAACACATTTTGTAATCGTCTGTGAATGTTCACAGGGGTTTCCCCCTCAGCAACAAGGAATTCAATCACTGCTCTTTGTTTTTGACGCAACTCTAAGGGGGCAGCCATTTTGAATTTTCCTTGCGAGTCTAAAAACCTGAAAAATAAGAAACAAAATATTTCAGAACGTAAATGATATAATCATTTATAACTGGGAAAAATTTCAGGTATTTTTTATCAAAAACGTCACCTGAAATAAAGAAAATGGCATTACATTTTGACTCACCCTCGTATCATTTCTGAAATGATCATTGCCAGAAATGGTTACATTTTTTTTCCTAGTGCAGAAACATCCACAAGGAATGGCAAATCTACAATAGTATCACTCTTTTATTCTGCCAGAGCACTCAGAACTGGATTAAGAATGTTTGGGACAAATGATTGAAAAGAAATATAGATCTGGGGGGAAAAACCCTATCCCATTCTTAGCATCCTCTTTTTATCACATCTTGTATGGATTCATTTTCACAAAGCAAATGCAACCGTCAAAGAAATCCGGTGAGTTGGCAAACAGATTAGTTAACATTTCCCCTACTTTTAAACAGATGTTATAGAATAGGATTCTCAGAAAGACAAAGCTTTCATCCTAGCCCTAAGGAGTTGTGTATTTAGCAAAGTAAGTGTCACTTTGTGTCATGTCATTCAGGAATGTTGTAATATAGTGGAAACATGAAGGACAATCACAGGTCCTAAATCCTTTATCCAGTCCTGAGAGCAATTTGTTTTACATCTTCTACCATAATTGCATTTGTCATTGAAATAGATTTCTGTTTAACATCTACAGTACTCCTTCATCTTTCTGCCTTTGGAATGTCATCAGGATGTTTAATGTCTAAAAAAATGTTTTTCAAGTACAAAGTCTTGCACTCTCTATTCATACTTGAAAAAAATGCTTTGAGAATTCAAGCGGAAGTTTCAAAGGTTGTAAATGGCATACAATCTTATATTGTAAAAGAAAAGATGATATGGGCTGCATTCAATTGTAATTAGTTTCTTTAACAAGCCATAATGGTGTGATTTACGCCTCATGTTAAGACAAAAGCACAACACATTATACAAGTCAGCCAAAGAAACAAAAGGAATAGACTCAAAGCCACGTCACTGTTCCATTTATTTCTCTTCCTTCTCTCCTCCTTCAGATTTACAGTATATCCTGGTCTTCCATCTTTTAAGAATGTTCAAGACTGCTCATAGAAAATAAAATAATGTACAGAAATCAATGCTAGAAACAAAATTAAGTTACCTAAATCATAAAAATAGCATGAAAGTGATTACAAAAATTCAAAAAGCTGAATTTAAGAGCACCAAGGAGGTTCTGACATCCTTTCCATCAATAGACCATAAAGACTAAAAATAATAGGTTCCTCTTATTCCTCCTGGCACTCTGGTAGGTGATTTCATCAAGTCAGCCATGACTGATTTCGGAAGCTAAGCAGGTTTGGTGGCACAGTGGTTAGAGTGCAGTACTGCAGGCTACTTCTGCTGCCTGCAATTTGGCAGTTCAAATCTCACCAGGCTCAAGGTTGACTCAGCCTTCCATCCTTCCAAGATGGGTAAAATGAAGATTTATTGGGGACAATATATGCTGACTCTGTAAAGCATATATTTACAGGGCTGTAAAGCCCTCTGAAGCAGTATATAAGTCTAAATGCTATTGCTTATTCTATATTGGTTGGTAATGGCTCTCTAGAAGCTTAGAGTCTACCTCACATGTCATTAACAATGTCATTTAGTAATCATGTGGTATTTAAAAAAAATAAATCGTAGGTGATAGTATTGAGGCTGATTATTACAAAAACACAATTGGGAAGCAGAAGTACAGTCACAAATGCACCTGAAATGAGAAATTATTTTTCCTAATGCTGAATGCCATTTAAGGTGGGCATTCATGAGATTGTGCCTTGAAAGGAAGACTTAATCCTTAATCCTCCAGTCCCTTCCCTTCTTCCTATATAGGGAAGGGTAGCAGGTTGCTTATTAAAGATATCAGATATTTCTGACTTTTCTTTATGAAGCCAAGGATTTGATCCAAGATCATCTGTACTGCAAAACATCCGTATAAAACATTTCTCTTTTCTGAAAGTCTGGGTCTCTTGTTTTGCCAAACAAATGCAAGGTAGTAAGCAGTTAAAGACACTGAGCTTGTCAGCTGGAAAGCTGACAGCCCAGGTTCAAGACCCTGGCAATGCACGACAGGGTGAGCTCCCATTACTTGCTCCAGCTCTTGCCAACCTCACAGTTCAAAAGCATGCAAATGTGAGTAGATAAATAAGTATGTTTCAGCAGGAGAGGTTATTACGTTCTGTGCACCTCGGCATATAGTTATGCCAGCCGTATGACCACGGAAACATCTTTTGAGAATGCTGGTCCCCTCAGCTAGGAAATAGGGATGCGCATTGCCCCTAAATTTGGACACAACTGGACAGGGGAAACTTTTATCTTTAAAGGAAGGCATGAATTCCAGTCATGATACAGCTGGGAGAGGGGTTTTTTTTTACGCTGTTCCTCACCTGTCCTTCCTGGCAGCTATCTCTCTCCCCACTGCCTGACTTCCAGATGTGTATTTGCTGTATTACAGAAACGTGTCTGAGCTGAAGATTCCATAGAAAGGCAACGCAAAAGGAAGAAATGCAAACCCTTGAAAAAGTTGCCAACTGCACATTCTCTCAACTCCCTCATTCAGAATGGTCATCTCATGCACAACTGGGAGCATATTCATTGTGATTGAAACTAGTCAACAGAGAAAATGAATTAGAATAATGGAGAAAATCGGCCCAATGCTTTTCAAAACAGCATAATTCAGAGCAGATTATTTTTTGTAAATGAATAAAGACTCCCAAGTGTATCTTCCCTTTCCATCCCTACACAAGTGGATGCCACAATAGGAACATGACACAACACTCAGCTGCCAAGGGGATATTTAATATAAACTGAAAAGTTGCCATTGGGAAACAGTGGCTATAAGTGGATCATAAAAAAAAGAAAGATTAAAGAATCTAATATAACACCTATTTAATGATTTCATACCAGAGGAGTGGCCATGTTAATCTGTTTCAGAGAGGAGAGAGAGAAATCAGGAAAGTGCTCAGTCAGTTTTCAAGGATGATTTGTTACGTGGAGTGTGAACATTCGTTTGATTTTTGTCTTTTGTGTTGCTTTAAAACTTACAGTGTTTATTTGACCAGAAGCCATTGCAGGACAAAAAAAAGAAAGATATATACTATAGAAAACAAACATCTCTCCTTCATCACTTTTTTTCTCTCTGTAGAAAGGATTTACTCTTCCCCACTGGCATCAGGATTAAAAGTCTTTTCAGATAGATCATGGCCACTTAGAATACATTAAGGATGCTTCTTGGTTTCCTGGCTCAACAGTATATGCCTTGCTCATATACTGTACCTTTGAAGACAGGCTAATAGTAAACAGCATTTAAATGTACACATATTTTAATAAATATTTTTCAGCAGAGTTGGCTAGACAGGGCAATAAGCAGAAATGGCAGCTGAAGCAGCTCTGCTTAGTTCTTAGAGCAAAGACAAGCAACACCAATAGGCATCACCTGCCTACACTATACCACCAAAGATCTCATTCTCCATTGAGGACCAAGCAGGGGTGAAATCCTCCCGGTTTGCCCGGGCCAGTCCTTCGGCGTATAGCCGATGGAACTGGCGACGGTCGCGGCGCGGAGCTTCTCCTGCCCGCTTTCCCGGCCCGGCTGAACACAATCACCGCTTTCCCGGCCCGGCTGACCACAATCATTCGGGTTATTTTTCCCTCTGTGCATGCGCACGCATGCACAGAGGGAAAAATAACCCGAATGGCGGCGTTCAGCCGGGCCGGGAAAGCGGGCGGGAGAAGCTCCGCGCCGCGACCGCCACCAGTTCCATCGGCTATACGACGAAGGACGGGCCAGGGCGAACCGGGAGGATTTCACCCCTGGGACCAAGGCATTATGATTGGGCATTACATAGCTGCCCCATGCTTTCTTGTGTACAATAGGGAGCCACCAATGTTCAGTTAATAAAGTGCAAGTTATTAGTATTTGAGATCCATGATCTACATGCTATCTTCAGCAATAGAATCAATAGCAATTGCTTTCATGCCTGTTTGCAACAGAGAATTCTAGAATTTATGAAAAATTTAGATCTTTTTAATGAACATTGTCCAAAGGAAAATTTGAATCTGCTTGACTAAAACACAAATGGGAAATATTTTCTAGTCTTAAAATGCTATCTTCTCCAGATACGCCAAGTGTCCAGAATCTTTTGGGGGCTAATAGCAGGCCAGAGCTACAACTTTCTAAAGTTCATAGGACTCAACAAAAAATAAATTTGATTTGGGTTACTTAAGACTATTTGTCATGCATTTATAGATTTCCCTTGTTTTATGAAATATGTTCTCCAGGAACCTCACAGAAAGGGAGTTTATAGAAGGCAAGACACTGAATCTAGGGGTCAGGGGAAAGGGGCTGTGGGATATGGTGTCAAAGTTTGTAACTCAAATGCATTGACAAATGTGCTGATAAATTTTCAGAGCCTCATTCTTAAGCACTACATTATTCAATAATGTTTTCTTTCCCTGTCTCATGATCTATGTATAGTGAAAGCATTTGCTCCATATTTCCTATAGTTGGATTTCTAATGTGCTTGGAGAAAATAGAAGAATATATTGTTCCACTATGGATAGATTTACAAATCATATTCAGGCAATCTTAGAATTCCACCTTTTTTAAAAAAAAATAGAAACTTACCTCACAAGGTTCTTGCTTTTTCTAAAAACAATTAGACACACTGTAAATAAATGCTATACATCTGTCACATTTTAAAGAAAACAATTGGCCCAATTGCTGCATTATTTATAAACCTGTGGAAAGGAGATCACCAAAGTCAAATGAATCTTACTGAAGCAAAGATTTAAAAATCTGTTTTTGGCAATTTTCAAAGTCATCTTAAGGTACATTTCTTTGCAATTGGTAATATATTCCTCAACATAATTAATAAAAGCAAAAGCAAAATAAACAGATGTTCATGATTAGCATTAACCTAGTAGTTTAATTAAGAACAAAACAATTTTTTCTCACTAACATCATAACACCATGTTAATGCTATGTTCAGAATTCTCACATCCCCAAAAGGACAGCAAAACACTAAAACTTGCTTTTCAGATTCCGTGGTGGTTTTCAATACATGTTTTATCTGCTAAAAAATAAACATGTGAATAGCTTTCTGTGTGCAGTGATGTTCAACAGTTCCAGTGATGTGTGTTCTGAAATGGGTCAGCCTGGTGTCTATATCATAATGATAGCCCAAAGCAAATTGGTTTACATGTTTCTTGTTCCCATTTTTCATTCTCACAACTGTGAGGAGCTTAGAAGATTTTATTTCCATTTTGATTAGCCATGTCTTGCTGTTAGAAACACAGTAGCATTGCTTCATCTTAGCAATAATTTATGGAAACCAGCTAAAACAATAGTTTGCGAAGTCTCAGTAAGAAGACATAGTTAAGATTAATCCTGAGTGATTCCTCTATCTAAAACCAAAGTGAAACTTTTCATTTCATAAATGTTACCATGATGGAGGTAGTTTGAGAAACAGCATGCAGTCATCTTTGAATATGCTTTATCATGGTTTAGCGTTATATGTAAATCCTCCCGTCCACATATTTGAATGTAATCAAATGTAATCAAATGCTCTGTCTTACACATTGGCAAAAAGAATCAGAATACAAAATACAAACTTGGAGGAAACGAACTTGTAGACAACCCTCACTCTGTCAAAGATCTTGGAGTACTCATATCCAACGACCTAAGTGCTAGAGCCCACTGTAACAACATTGCCAAAAAGGCTCTAAGAGTAGTTAATCTAATCTTGCGTAGCTTCTTCTCTGGCAATATTACACTGCTAACCAGAGCATACAAAACATTTGTTAGACCAATTCTGGAATACAGCTCACCTGTCTGGAACCCGCACTGCATATCAGACATTAATACAATTGAGAGAGTCCAGAAATATTTCACAAGAAGAGTCCTCCACTCCTCTGCTCGCAATAAAATACCTTACACTCCTCTGCTCGCAATAAAATACCTTATTCCACCAGACTTGAAATATTGGGATTAGACAATTTACAACTACGTTGCCTCTGATCTGAACTAAATGTAGTTCATAAAATCATATATCAAAAAGTCCTTCCTGTCAATGACTACTTCAGCTTCAACCGCAACACTACATGAGCACATAATAGATTCAAACTTAATGTAAACCGCTCCAAACTCGACTGCAGAAAATACGACTTCAGCAACAGAGTGATCAATGCCTGGAATGCACTACCTGACTCTGTGGTTTCTTCCTCAAACCCCCAAAACTTTAACTTTAGACTGTCTACAGTAGACTTCTCTCCATTTCTAAGAGGTCTGTAAGGGGCGTGCATAAGCGCACCACTGTGCCTACCGTCCCTGTCCTACTGTCCTATTGTCCTCTTTTATTGGAACTTTTTACTGATGTTGTGTTTATACAAACAACTACTATCCTGTACATGTTTGACAAAATAAAAATAAAAAAATAAAAAAATAAAAAATGTGTTTGTTCAGAAAGAAAATCAGTTAAAGTTCTAGAACAGGGGTGTCAAACTTGCGTCATCATGTCGTCGTCATGTGACGTATCGTAACTTTCCCCCCTTTGCTAAACCACATCCTAAACAGATGTGTGACACATCTGGCCCACGGGCCATGAGTTTGACACCCCTGTTCTAGAATTACTACCTCTGAAAGCCAAATAATTTCCATATTTTATTTTAAAAATGGAATAATAATGGGAAGATATTTGAAGCACCCTTTAGTTGGCTACATTATCAAGTCTTCAAATGTTTACTAAGTTTGCTAAAGCAGAAAAAATATTTATGAGGGGTAAATGAAAAGTAATACCTCTACCTCCATAAAGTTAATTTAAGTTTGTCTCTTCAATCAGGACCTGACAATCCTTTCAACTCTTAATTTGAGTTTAATACGAGTTGCCTGTAAAGATATTTCGTTAATGTAGGGAAAAGGTAGAATTCACATGCCACCGAATCTGATGGTGGATGGAGTAAAATGGTGAGATACAATTTTGCAAATACCTTTTGGTTGGCCATGAGGCTTAGCATTGTCATATAGCGGCAAAATTTCCCCCTTTTTTGGAACTCCATTTAATTGTTTTTTCGAAGTTGCAATGTAGTGCTCTGAGTCATCAGTGGTGCCGGTATTCCCCAAAATATAACCATGAATTTTTCTGCTGAAACCTGTTTTTTTAACATTTCCCCCCTCCCTCCCACAGGCGAAGCTTTGTAATACTTCATGGGATGACACTTTGTTGGGCATAATGATGAACCCGTGTTTCATTGACTGTCACAATGCTGTAAAGGAATTCCTTACCTTCATTTTTGTAGCATGGCAACAACTGCTGGCAAAGTTGAACTTTTGAAACTTTTATTTCTTCCCTTAACATGTAAGGACCCTATATTGCACAAAGCTTCAGATTTTGAAGAAAGTCAATAATATAACCCATACATATCTGTCAGGGGTGGGTTCTAACTTACCTCGCCGCTGGTTCACTTCCTCCCACGCCACGTGGCTGTGCGTGTATTGCCGAAAATGTATTGCATGCGCATTGCTGAAAATTCACTATTTTTTTTTAAAAGCCAAAACAAGATGGCGGCACATGCGCAGTGCTGTAAACTCAGCTTCTGCGCGTGCGCAGAAGAAAAAATCAGCAACAAGCTCCCCAAAAAAATCCCCCTCTCAAAAAAAAATTCCCAAAAAAAGATGGTGGCGTCCATAGACTGGCACCGACAGGACCGGCTCTGTGATGTCACCAGCGGTTTGCTACCAGTTCTATAGAACCGGTGCGAACTGGGAGGAACCCACCTCTGATTTCTGTGAAATGCCAGCCTTGACAGCAATTTCCCTCTCAATGATTGTCCTTAATCAATTCATCCACTTACTGAAATTCATCTGCTTACTGTGAAATTTGCTGTCACAGATCTTTCATTCATTCTTGATCACATAATTCATTTCTTCCTATTCATCAACTTTTCAATTTTTTGGCCCAGCAATGCACAGTACTCAGATCAATACAGTTATTACTATAACCAACCTTTTGACTCCTCTTGCAGTAAAAAATGCAACCAATGTATGTTGCTTAAAGCAAATTAAGGAATGTTCACTGTAGGCTTCAATTTCATTAACAATAGCAATTCAACAACTTTTTCTCATAGCAACTTACCACTGACATCCAAGAAGTCATCAAAGCTTCTAGAATTCCAATCCTGTCATCTATTGGTGATTTATAATCATTGGAGCCATTACTTTTCATTCCACATATCTTCATGGATGCTAGTGGTGGTAACATATATATTAGAATATATTAAAAAATTGATATATTTGTAGATGCCAGTAATCTTTACCAATAAAAGCTGACCCATCCTTACCAAACTTAGCACCCTGCTATCAGAATGACTAGGAGGCTTTGAGCCTAAAGACATCTATAGGATATTAATTTGGAGAAAACTCAGATAGCAGCACCAGAAAAATATGAAATACTCACAGTACAAAACATGCCTATATCTGTCTAGCAGCAATATGTGCAACATTAAATGAGAGATGGACAACATGAGAGTAATATGTTTCAAAAAAAGAATGTGCATATATTGCCCATACCTTTATTGATTAAAGAAATATAAACTCTGAGGCAGCATTGAAATCAGATCCAAATTCCATGCATTACCAGTCAACTGTTGGCCACAAATCTACCAGGGATAATACATATTTTTATGCATTCTATGATTACAAATACTTCCCATCTGCTTATCCTCACCATGATGGTGTGCTCCAAATATCACAAGAGGTGGGCTATTTGGTTAGCCCAGCCAAGTCCCAAACCTTCAGCTACTTCAGCCAACATGATAAGTGTCCTTGGATGCCTTATAACTGTAGATCTTGTCCACAGTCTGAGAAGACTGCCTTAAAGCATGTCCTTGCTTACAGAATAGTTACAGAATTGTTTTTCCTTTCTGTATAAAGGTAGTCCTTGACTTACAACAGTTCATTTAATGACCATTTGAAGTTACAACATCACTGAAAAAAGTGACTTATGATCATTTTTCACACTTACGACCATTACAGTATCCCCATGATTAAAATTCAGACACTTGGCAACTGACTCATATTTATGACAGTTAAGGTGTCCTGGGGTCATGTGATCACCTTTTGCAACCTTCTGACAAGCAAAGTCAATGGGGAAGGCAGATTAATTTAACAACTGTGTTACTAATTTAACAAGTGCAGTGATTCACTTAACAACTGTGGCAAGAAAGGTCGTAAAATGGGCCAGAACTCACTTCACAAATGGCTCCCTGTTAAGGAGTTATTGTGCTGTTAAGCACATACACAGTGAAATGTGTTGTAGTAATGGTGTTGCAGTTTGATATGAATGCTATTCAGTCAATAAACAGAATATCTTTAGTATGTACAAAATAGTTTTTACTTGAATAGTAGCAAAGTTAAATAGGAAGTCCAAGTCATACACAGTTATTCAGTCAATGCGAAGTTTCTTCTTCTTGCCTATCTTTGTTTTAACTCACAAAGATTACAGCTATTACTCAATTCTATACTATCACAGATAGTTACTCTTTTCTTCACAGCAATTCCACACAGTCATAAAGTAATCTACTCATCAGTAAAGCAGAAGAGAGTCTTCAATCCGGAACACATCGTCAAACACCACTCACCACACCAAACCACACTAAACCACACTGAACCACAACCACAAACCACACTGAACCACTAACCATACTGAGCATGCTCTCTTGCTTACTTATATAGTAATCATCCACAATGCATTTAAAGCAATATACAATAACAATGATTTGTGGCTTAATCATATATTAAAAAACCCAATCGTTTGAACAGGGTTCTAACACTTCCTTTGGGCTCAGTTGTGGTCGTAAGTTGAGGACTACCTTACCTTGCCAATCTCTTGGAATTCCTACTGAATCTCTAGATGCTCTGGCAAACAAACCCAATCATATGATGTGCATAATTGAGAAGGCACTGAGATCATATATAGCCACGAGGCTAACATAGCCCCCAAACAGTTGTAAACTGGAATGTGATTTGTGTTTTGGGGCAAAGGGGCATTTTTCATTCAGAAAGATTGTGCCTTGCAATTGAATGCCTAGTGCAGGGGTGTCAAACTCGATTTCATTGAGGGCCACATCAGGGTTGTGTTTGACCTCAGGGGGCCGGGGTGGGTGTGGCCAGGGTGGGCATGGCCAGCTCGACGTCACTCGTGTCGGGGGTGCCTGTGGTGCAGGCGAGCTCCGTTTTGGACTGCGACAGCCTCCTGCTACAGCCTCCTCCTGCGATGGCCTCCTCCTCCTCCCGAGTTCCATTTCTGCTGGCAGAGGCATCGCGGGCTGTCCTTTGCTGTTTCCAGGGTGGCCCTGCAGGCCAGATCTAAGCACCTCATGGGCTGGATCTGGTCCACGGGCCTTGAGTTTAACACCCCTGGCCTAGTGCATCTGAAGGTTATTAAGCAGGGGCAGTTGCCAAAGATACTTCATTTCATCCTACAACATGCCATGCCCATTTAGCAATGTGCTCTGAAGCTTGTTTTCAAGACCAAGATGCAGCATCAGATGCAGCGCCAGAATCAGAATCAGCTGGAAGGGAGCTTGAAGTTCTTCTAGTCCAGTCCCCTGCTCAAGCAGGAGATCCTATACCATTTCAGACAAGTGACTGTCCAGTCTCTTTTTAAAAACCTCCAGTGATGAAGCACCCACAACTTCTGGAGGCAAACTGTTCCACTGGTTACTTGTCCTCACTGTTAGGAAGTTTCCACAGTGATTTGCTTGTATGGTTAGAAAAGCAGTAGACAATTTGTATTTGTTTATTTGTCAAGCATATATGATTACAAACAAAGTATGAACAGTAAAACATGATTGAATATATATGTAATAGTACAAGCATGAATAAGAGTAAAAGAGGTAAGAATATATGTGAACATTAGGACAGGAACGGTAGGCACGATTGTGCGCTTATGCACGCCCCTTACCGACCTCTTAGGAATGGGGTGAGGTCGATGGTAGATAATCTGAGGTTGAAGTTTTTGGGGTTTGGGGAAGAAACTACTGAGTCAGGTAAAGTGTTCCAGGTGTTGACAACTCTGTTGTTGAAGTCGAATTTTTTGCAATCAAGTCTGGAGCGGTTTACATTAAGTTTGTATCTATTGTGAGCTCTTGTATTATTGTGGTTGAAGCTGAAGTAGTCATTAACAGGTAGGACATTGAGGCAGATAATTTTGTGAGCTACACTTAGGTCAGATCGAAGGCGGCGGAGTTCTAAATTTTGAAGTCCCAAAATTTCAAGTCTGGTTTCATAAGGAATTCTGTTGTGAACAGAGGAATGTAATACTCTTCTTGTGAAGTATCGCTGGACATTCTCAATTGTGTTGATGTCTGATATGTAATGTGGGTTTCAGACTGATGAGCTGTATTCAAGAATCGGTCTAGCAAATGTTTTGTATGCTCTGGTTAAGAGTACAATGTTACCAGAGAAGAAGCTGCGCAAGATTAGGTTAACCACTCTTAATGCCTTCTTTGCTATGTAGTTGCAGTGGGCTCTGGCACTCAGATCGTTAGAGATGAGTACTCCGAGGTCCTTTACTGAGTGAGGATCATCATCAAGGTCATGATCATCAAGTTTGTATTTAGTGTTTTGATTATTTTTGCCAATGTGTAAAACTGAGCATTTGTTGATAGAGATAGGTAGTTGCCACTTGTTTGACCATTCAGATATATAGTCAAGGTCTTTTTGAAGGGTTGTAGTATTGTCAATTCTATGACCCTGTCTCCAAACTTGCAAACACAGCAACACATAGTGCAATACTGTTAAGGAGATAAATAAACCATTGATGAATGAGTGATTAAATATGATTTATACATCCCTGGACCAAACCTTTCTATGATCTTGATGTAGCTTGCTGGCAAGCCCTGTGCAAACGCAGATGTAGCTGCACCAGTTCTGACAAACTGCTTTCACTCAAAGCATCTTGCTGCTAACATAGCCCCCAAACAGGTATAAACTGGCATGTGCTTTGTGTTTTGGACCAAGGGAGAAGTGATTATGTTAGATAAAGAAAATGTGTGGATAGATGAATTAAACAAAATGATCTGAATGCTGACATAGGATGTCAAAGGGGAAGAGACCGCCCCCCCCCCCGATCAAATAGAAAATCTTAAGGAGATGAAATGGAAATAATAGTAAAAGCAGAGAAGACATTTAGAAAACAAGTTGGTAAAGAAGTAATATAGAATGCTTGCATATTAAGGAATCAAAGTTTTTTTATTGTTTTTGTTATTACTACACAAAAGTGTTCATCATTGTGCTATAATGCAAGAAATGGCACAAATCATCCTTATATTTTTCTTACTTATTTACCATGCATTTGGGTATACTTTTCAATATTGCATTTGTGTTATTCTTTTCGCTACATGAGCCACTTTTCTTTCCAATATCTTTGTGTTTCCAGGAGGAGAATGACTTGTCATAGTTAATCAGATGTTTCAATATATGGAAATATTTTCAGAAAGCAGTGTGTCTCAGAAATATATCTTTTGGGAATTGCATTGCTTATTCAAATCTGCTTCATTTAATCCATCTACTTTTCTTTTAAACAACAACAGCATTGTTTTCTTGCTTCTGAACTTGACATTCAATCCATTGCTCTTTTATGGGGAAAAATTTGAAGTCTCTGGTTTATAAGGCCTGACCAGACAGTAACTGTCAGAAAATATGAAAGCTAAAACAGGAAACCCTGGAGCTATGGTTGCTGCAAGAGATGCTTGATGAATTTACTGAGTCCATCTTTCAAAGTAAAATCACTTGGCTTCCACTTCCCGTGCTAATGCGGTACAATTCAGTACAATTCTACACGGTACTGGAAAATATAGTACAAATGTATACTGTAAAATAATACACAAGTATGATAAAAACAATGTATTTAAAAGTCGTTTTAAATAGGTAATAGCTGTTCTACCTAGTAAGAAAGCAGAATTCTTCAGTACATATGGAAAATGGGCCCATAAATACTATTTGGTACTATAACGTATGATATACTGTCTTTCCAAAGGACCAAAATGGAGAAATGAAGATACAGTAGCTCTTCACCATGTCATAATTTCTAAGGTATTTACAGCCCATTTTAATGGGAGCAATGAGCAAAGCAGGCCAATCTCTAAAATGTTAAGTATATTCTATTTATTTTCTAGATATTTTACATTTTTTAAAAAGAAAATCCAGATATGAGTATGGAAACAGGATGGAGCAGACTTACAGCTAAGGCAACCACTTAGACTTACTATAAATATGACCCAATCTGGAAGTATTCTAAAGATAATAGAGATATCCTTAATCGCCAATGTAATTATTTTACACTGTGTATATATTTCTGATTCTCAACTCGTGACTCAACCTGTAGCTTAGCCCTACTAATAAATTACTACCACCCACTGAACTCATTTTATTCTAATACTTAGGACAGGTGAAGAAGATGAAAAAATACATTTAGCTTAATTCGCAGTGCAATAATGATCACAACTCCCGTTCCTATTATACAGTAGTTTACATGTATCTTCTTAACTATGTGAATTACAACTTCTGACTGCTAGCATCATCTATGATGTTAGTGAACATTAAGGGTAAAAACTATAGGTGTATGCTATTTTTGTAAAATAATTTGATTAGGTTTATATTTATTTACATATTTTATATGAACTAAAGGTTTGAGGACCTGCTCAGGCTTGCAACATTTCAGAGAGCCATAGGAGACCATCGAGTAATAAAGCAAAATTATTAGAAGTTGGGGAGTGAGGGAGGAGAGTTAGAGGCTAAAAAATTGCTAAGAAATGCAATTTTTCAGCATTTTTAAGTAGTGCTTTTTTGGAAGGATAAGAGAGGGAGGATTCTAAGTGAAAGAAAAGTGGTTTGCTTTCCAGAAACTTTCATTGGGGAGGTTCATGGGGCCATCAATAATTTGCCAAATCTAGATATCAACTGGTAAGATGTTAAATTAAGAGAAACAGAGAAAACTATTGCTTTCAAACAGATCTATTTAATTATCTGATAAATATTAATACCGCAACACTGGAGTATGTAATGGGATGAACTAACAACTGGATACAAAAACTCTTTTGTTTGGGCCACTTTTTTGGAAAAGAGGCTATTTTTACCACATGTCCAGGTAGTCAGTAACAGCAGATTTTCTTAAAACTCTAGGGCACATAATAAATTATGGAAGTTATAAATTACAATTCAATTGTACAATACAACAATACAATTACTGATGTTCTAAGAGATCAGTAGAAGAGATGAGACAGCATGCTTTTCTTCCTTTTCTTCCTATTTCACAGCAGATCAGATTATTTTTATACACTTAAAAGCAATATAATCATAAGAACCTAGGAGAGCAAGAATTTCACTAGGACATGCTCTGATCACATCACTCCCTCTTGTATAACTTCCATTATGGGCTGTTTTTCTTAATGCAGAATTGGAGAGGCTGATGTTGGAAATGTGTCTTTGGGGAATCATATTCCTTATCTGAATCTGTTTCTCTTAATTCTCTGCAGGGATGTTTCAGACAGTCTTGGAGTTCCTCATCATGTGTGAAGAAATATGTGAGGCAATGGGGAAAACAAACAGAAGTACATTTTCAAATCCTGAAAAATAATATTATAACAATGAGCAAATTTTGAAGTAATGAAACCAACTAAAAATATGGATTCAAGAGAAAACGCATCAGTCTTAGTGAAGAAAAAGTAAAGTTAATAGTCAGAAACATAAACTTTTCATAATTCTCAAAGTGGAAATAGGAAAATTGAAATGTGTCTTCAGGGGAGAGGATTGCATATATTCTTGAAATACTTGAACATATTTTCTTTCATTTTCTTAAACAAAACTTCTTTCATAAATCTTACAAACATGACTTCTTCATGTATAGACATTTTTTAAAAAAAAATTAGCCCATTTTAGAAACTCATTATTTTAAAATAATTCTCATGATAGGAGAAGCCAAGTTCCAACATTTGTCAGTTTCAATTTTACAACTTTCTAAAATTCTCTTATTTGAATGATACTTTTTGTACAAAAAAATACTAAATATTTCAATATGCTGTACTCTGTGGTTTCAAATAACCCCAATGAGCCAATAATAAAATACAGATACAACCCAAATAGAATTTGATATACAGGTCAATTTATTTATGATTTTAAAAAAATTCAAATATTTACAAACTCTTTCACTAGTAACTTACAAAGGAAATAGATTTTAAAAACTATTTAAACCTTTAATGCTTTTCAATTAGTCTTAACATAGTGCTTTCCAAATATGTTAGATTACAATCTCATAACCTCTAACTGACACGTTTATGTTAGCTGAAAAATGGTTGTAGCTGCATGTGAAGACCATAGATTTAACTATATGGATTTGTTGCTAGACTATATAAGGATCCCTCATCTGTAAGATCTCATGTCATATAGTTGCCAGGAGAAAATCACATACAATTCAGTATGGCATCCTTCTGAGTAAACAAGGAAGTGGTTGACTTTTAACTGTTTTAAAGAGTTGTGGATAGTAGGTTCACCTCAATTCCCACAGAGATGAGTTGCACAGATGACGGATGGAAGATTGTTCAAGAACCTTCACTGAGGATGGAGGAGGATAAAGATGGAGAGGGAAATTGTGTTAGTGTTCAGTCACAGGCATGAAAAATCTTGTCTAACTTAGTGGAAGAGCAGAATGAGGACAAAATAAACAAGCAATTGTTCTTGACACTATGATTTCTAGACATAATGAGAAATCCAACTCTTATTTCAAAGAAGGAAGCATGGCAAAAGAGTAGGAAACATATGAGATACTAATGATATATCAGAACCATACCTGTTTGCTCAGAAACTATCAACAGTCTATTACTGTTGAAGCACAATAAAGAGAATTTTCATTATGTTCATTCTCATGTCTAGTGGTGCTTTCCTTCTTTACAGTAGTTTCACATTCTTAAGATTATGATTTGATTCCATTTAACCTCCTTGCCATTTTTGGTATTAAACAAACCAAATCACATTTACTTTTTGCATATTTTCCTCACATATTTGCTTTATGAATATTTTCCTCCTGTATTCATTTTTGCATCATTGCTCCCTTGTACAAAATTTAAAATATATCTTTCCTTAATGTATGCAGTTTTGAGTTGAGAATTAAAAGTGTGCAGTGAAAAGATTCAATGTATTTATTAAACTACTGAAGACCGTTCAATAGTTTACAATAGTTTACGATCAACATTTAAATCTTAGTCTGGGAACTCTTGATTTTTTTAACAGTTGTCATTTTCATTATATTATGGTATATCTTGGTTTTTACTGTTTGCTTGTGTTGTTTCATAAGTGAAATTAATGGCCAACCAAGTATTATAAGACAAAAGGCAGATTTAAAATATTGTATTAAATTAATAGCTATATATTTTAACTTGATAGCATATTATTGCTCAGGTATCTAATAAGAGATGGATTACATCTACCACATCTACTGTATATAACCACAAAATTATGAGTCGATGATAGAGAGCTGTTTCAATTTGCTAGCCTGGAAATCATTTGTTTTAACAAACTCATGAATATCCATGGATGGTCTCTTGGCTAGTTAATTCCTGCCACATCGATTAGGATGGCATGGTGCCTATTGACAAGCTGGTCAGTATCTTACAAGGGGAAAAAAGCCAATAATAATGGCTTTATTTTGGCATCTTCTTTCACACTACATGTGCATGTTTTTATGTGGGAAGCCAGCAAAAGAGCCACGGGCTGCATGCCTGAACTCTTTATGAAGAGTGGAAAACAGCAAAGGTAGAGTGTATGAATGAAAGAAAAATATTAAATTAGCATGGATTCTATCAAGCAAATTTTATTTCGCTAAAGAAAGAGGTGATCCAATCCAATTGACAAGTAAAGCTGAGTACTTAGGTGTATATATTACCCCAAGTAAGCCCCAAAACTCCAGCATCTGTCATTCAGACAGATTCCAAATTCAAATAGTCTTTGATTGATTCAGAGCTTATTTTTTCTGATAGAGAAGGTATTCCCAGGGTACAAGTATTCTTCTGTAGGTATATTTACTTACAGAAGGAAAAAAATACAGCAATAATAAGCTCTTTGAAGTAAACTCTCCATCAACCTACAGATCTTAACTCTCTGAAGTGCAACCCAAACTTTTAACAGGAATTAACTGAACTGTTTGGAATTACACTACATATATATCAGTTGTTCCAGTGAATAGATTATATTATTTCATTTTTAGTTTTTAAACCATCTGTAAGCAGCAAATATCTAAGCAGCGAATCTCTGAATAAGGAACGTGTATATGAAAATACAACACAATATACAATATAGAATAAAACACCTAAAATAAGATATTAAGCCACATAAATAATAAAACAGCCCAGACAAGCCAGCAGAATTTCCCAAAGCAACAAGAACTACAGTTAACAGTGATCATGATAGAAGAACTGATCATTCAAACCCTAGCCAGCAATTATAAAGGCCTATGAAAGTAAAAAGGTCTTTAGTGCTTCTCCCAAAGCTGTTTAAGGTTTTATAGGTTAATAACGGCAGTTTGAACTGGGCCCAGAATTGTACTGGCAGCCAATGCAGATGGCATAATATGATTGCATCGGCCATACCAGATCTGGCTTCTCTGTTTCGAGCTAATTGAAGTTTCCAAATAAATTTCAAAAGCAGGCCCGTTTGCAATGCATGCAATACCGTAATACAACCAAGAAGTTACCAGACCATGAGTAATGGTGGCAAGGCTATTCTGCCAAGGTAAAATCACAGGTGATAAATCAGCCTAAAATAATAAAAGCCTGAGGCCATTTGAATCTTTAGTAATAGAGATGGATTCAGAAGTAACCCCATACTTTGGAGGGGGATCTTTAGAAGGGGTTGTCATCCCTTCAGACACAGTGGATGCCACTTAACTGAATAGTTGAACCATCCACAAACAGTAATTTCTGTCTTGTCAGGATGAGAAGCAGCTTATTATCCCCCATCCAATCCATTAGCCTGCTCCAGCATGAGTTCAAAACATCAACTGCTAAACCTGCATTAGGGAGAGAGGAAGAGAAGAGAAAGAGATAGCTAAATGTCAAATTCTCCCAATGGTTTCATGTAGATCTTAAAAGGCACAGGTGACAATATACTCTGAAAAATCCTTTAGATTATCTGCTATGGAGGAGACGTAATTTCCAAGCTGGCTGAGGAATTCTGAGCATTGAAGTCCAATTTCTTAAAATTGCTGAGGTTGAGAAACACTGCTCTTAACTAAGACACTTATTTCCTGGGATGTTGTTGTCGCTTTTACAAAGGGGAAGAAAGAGGATCTGTGTAACTACAGGCCAATCAGCTTGATGTTTATACTGAGCTAAACTCTGAAAGAGCTTAAGCATTTGGTCTGTGAACATTTAGGAAAGAATGCATTGCTTAGTAGGAGCCAGCATCAATTTATA
Source organism: Diadophis punctatus similis (assembly GCA_023053685.1). Taxonomy (NCBI): domain Eukaryota; kingdom Metazoa; phylum Chordata; class Lepidosauria; order Squamata; family Dipsadidae; genus Diadophis; species Diadophis punctatus. The sequence goes on along the minus strand of JALIGW010000005.1, from coordinate 23,743,415 downwards.
AAGCATACATCATGCCAACCCTACCAAATCTTCTTGTAATTTCTGAGCACAGTCTCTCAAAATGCATGGCTACTTCAGTTAGTCTTTTCTTTTTTCTCTCCCGGGCCAATCTCCTGTTTGGTCTCCTCATTCACTTGCTTATTTTTACAGGTTTTGGATCAAAAATGGAATTGGACAGATCTCTTGTCTAAAATTCAAAAGTTGAATCCCAGTTCTGTAAAGAGAATGTTTGAGAAGCAATATAGGTTTTGAGGAAGTGTTTCTTTTTATAAAGTTGAGAAATATATTTCTATGAAAAAAATGAAGAATTTGGCACCTTTGAAATACTATATCAGTATTATTGTTCATATTGATGTTCACTCCTTATTTGTGAACACTTAAATGTAAAGTGAGAGCCAGTTTGGTGTAGTTAAGACATCAGGTTAGAAACGGGGAGACTTGTGAGTTTTAGATCCATTTTAGACACAAAGGCAACTGGGTGACCTTGGGCCAGTGACTTTCTCTCAATCCTAGGAAGAAGGCAATGACAAACCACTTCTGAAAAACCTTGCCAAGAAAAGTGCAGGGACTTGTCCAGGCTCGATTGGATGGAAGAAACAAATGTAGGGAAGTAGAAATATAGAAGAATCTAAGGATAGCTTTATTCCAACTGTAAGGATTCCTTATTCACATCTTTCTATATTCAGATTTTCAAAGAAGACACAATGACTTTTACCATTTCACTGGATTACATTCTCTTCTCATAGACTCCTCTTTGAAAGTAAAATATAGAGCTTATTCTACGGTAAATAGATATGCCATATCTTGCCTATTAAGAGTACTGTGCTTCCAAGCATAGCTCACCCACACTGTTGTCGTTTATTATTTCTTTCCACTATGTCTATGCTTATATTTCATTAATCATACCTCAGACCCATGATAAATTTGTAATTAATTTACAATTAATAACCCAATGGATTGCTGAACTTTTGCAGCTTTACATTTGTATAATTTCTAGGGAACAAGCAATTCCTGATGAGTTTGTGCACTATTGTACAATTTTTATTTCTATCTGGCTGAACAAAATCATTTTGGAATGGCAAACCTATTCTCATATAAAATTAAATTTGTTAAGGAAAAAAATTGAAAGATTTTTTTTTGGGTAGAGTAACAGATTTCATAGCAAGTTATGTGAATCAGAGTTCTCATTCAAGGCATAAATGACTTGATGCAAATTATCCTACTTTGGACATATGCAAAGACCTAGCTCTCTGGAAAAGACTGAGCTCAGAAAAATAAAAAGAAAGAGAAGAAGAAGACCAACCACAGGGTGGATGGACTTAGTCGCAGCTGTGAGGAGTGTTGAGGTGGAAGGACCAGGTTAGGGATAGCATATCATGGAGAAAACTTTCTATGTGTTATTAGGAGTTGAAAATAACTTGATGATACATCATCATCATCATCATCCCTCTTTTGTGCAAATAACTTGCTGTTCCTTATTTATGTTTAATACAGTACCACTTTGGGATCCGCTGCAGATCTGATTGATTTCACATTATTGTTTTGGGAAGCTGAGTTCAATTATTTTGCACTCTGCTCTCTGTGTGTATTTAATTACAGCAAGTTGGACTCTTTTCTTTGAATTGCTGTGGCAATGATGAAAAAAACATCTGCTTCTCAGATCCTGGGCTCAGAAATCTCTTCCTGTATGTTTCAAGTTTTCTTTTCCCCAATCCAGCCATCATGGCAATATACAACCCTATCACATTTATTGGGAAAACAATCTTTGGAATAACTTCCCCTCATAATAATCTTCATTTTTAAAAAACAATCTACCCAAATTAACGCACACAAATCTATGTATTGAAAGGAGGAGTTACTAAGAATTTATCTTATTTCCTTCTTGTTTCTTATTTTCCAGCTTTTTTGTGTGAGAATGAACATGAGGGGATTTTTATTTCACATTTTGTGTTGGCTCAGGTGATAGGACATTAAATACGAATCCTTAAATCCTTCTACTGGTAGAAAAGAGGGTAGGCTTCATTAGCCTGTAATATTCCCTGCATTTCCAGATCAATAAACATGAAGACAATTACCAATTAATTTCAAAATGACTGTTATTGTCAAATCATTTAAAAATGAGGTAAGGGTGGTAAAAGTCAGAGATATCTGCAACTTTTCATAAAATGGTAGATGCAACTGCAGATTGAAGTTCCTTCCTAGTATTTTATGTTTCTACAAAGGGGTGGAGCTTGGTTATGCAATTGAGGCCAGTATTTGGGCCTCCCTGTAATAGCAATAGCAATAGCAATAGCACTTAGACTTATATACCGCTTCATAGTGCTTTACAGCCCTCTCTAAGCGGTTTACAGAGTTCAGCATATGGCCCCCAACAATCTGGGTTCTCATTTTACCGACCTCAGAAGGATGGGAGGCTGAGTCAACCTTGAGCCTGGTGAGATTTGAACAGCTGAACAGCTGAACTAGCAGTCAGCTGGAGTAGCCTGCAGTAGCTGCATTTAACCACTGCGCCATCTCGGCTCCTCCTAGTAATAGATGGTTGCCATTATGCAAAAAGGATGATTAGGTGACTGGAGGCTAAAACATATGAAGAACGGTTGCAGGAACTGGGTATGTATAGTTTAATGAAAAGAAGGACTAGGGGAGACATGATAGCAGTGTTACAATATCTCAGGCGTTGCCACAAAGAAGAGGGAGTCAGGCTGTTCTCCAAAGCACCTGAGAGTAGAACAAGAAGCAATGGGTGGAAACCAGAGGTGGGTTCCTGCCGGGGGTGGCCGATTGCACAACCGCTCCAGAGCCCTCTCTGCCGGTCCACCGCGCGCATTGCCATCTTTTTGCGGTGGTTTTGGGTCAGTTTTGCTTCTGCACATGTGCAGCAGCAAAATCACGCTGAAATCTCGCGAGGGGATGCGCGCGCATAAGATTTCGGCGCAATTTTGCTTCCGCGCATGCGCAGAAGCAAAATCGCATGAGGGGGCGCGCGCACGTAGCAAGCACGCGCACGTAGCAAGCGCGAGTGCCCCCCAAAGCGTGGAGATGCGCGCGCATGACTCCGGCAGCGAGGTAAGAGAGCAACCCGCCCCTGGTGGAAACTAAACAAGGAGAGAAGCAACTTAGAACTAAGGAGAAATTTCCTGACAGTTAGAACAATTAATCAGTGGAACAGCTTGCCTCCAGAAGTTGTGAATGCTCCAACACTGGAAGTTTTAAAGAAGATGTTGGATAACCATTTGTCTGAAGTAGTGTAGGATTTCCTGCCTAAGCAGGGGGTTGGACTAGAAGACCTCCAAGGTCCCTTCCAACTCTGTTACTATTACTATTAGATGGCTCTGGTAGAACACTTTAGCCTTATTCTTAAAAAATAAGTTTAGCCTTATTCTAAAGAATTTGGGATTATGAAAAAGAATTATCTGCCCTAATAAAATTCCTTTAATGAGCAACAGTAAAAAGTTTAAAATGAACAACAGTAATGCTAAATAAAGATACTGTACATGTTTATTCAAAACAGTGGGCTTGTGTGGAGTATTTTCTCCCACAGCTGAAAAAGATATTAAAGATTTACTGAATAAGGAAATTTGGAAAATATTATTAGCATCCATATCCATATTAGGCTCATTCATCTATGAATGTTCATTAGTCACTGCCCATAGAATTAAGTGTCCAGAATGCAAATTGATAATCACCTGCTATTGATTTAAAGGCAATTCTTTTCAAGGAGAGGATACTTTACTTGAGTTTCATAAAATATTGAGTTATAAGAGATGGGTTTCAAGTCCTGTTGTTCCATGACTGAAATATATTGATTATATTTCATTCATGAGAAAGATTAAGCACCATGAAGCCAACATTGCTTTTCCTATGGTAAAAATTGTCCAATGATTTTTAACAAATATCTTTTTACAGTATATATTGGTGTTTCTTTTTAATACTATAATGCAGATTGAATATTAGCCTTTAAAAAAATTTGCAATTTCAAATAACCTTGCATGATAAAAATGACATATTAATAAGAAAAAACATTTACACATTACTGAAACACTTTGCCCCTCTGTGAGAGAATGTGACTTCTCTCAATTTTGGTTAGGGTCTTCAATTGTACTTTAGTCTCCTCATAGCCTAATATTTTAGCAACTTCCATTTTCTCTATTTTCTGCTTTTGATCTCATTGTACATTTTTCAAGAATCTTTAAGTTGCATTCTCAAACATGCTCATCTGATATGAGAGGTGAAGAAATTAGAGGTACGACAGACAAATGGGAAATGTGGTTATCGAAGCCATCAATTGTACATTTTTTAAATGATGAAATGGTCCACTCTTCATTTGGAACCTACAGTCGTAGGCATATGTATATAATTCCTTGAGCCTAAGCAATGTATATTGAAAGAAACAGACAAGTTAATCCAGATGAACATTTGTACCTAATTAGTTCAATCATCCGCTAACAAGAGCAATGAATGATACATACATATTCCAGGAAAGGAATGTATTTTTTAAACTCAGTGATATACTTCTGGTGATTTCCATGGAATACTTTTCACTATTGTTTCATGACACAATTATTATTATTTTTCTGCTGGGTGTGCAAAACTCAATTCCCTCCTGAAATCTCTGGCAGATATGATGCCAAACAGATGTTTTTCACCACTGGGAAATGATGACCCAGAGTAAAACTGCAGAAAATGGGGAATATGTGTGAAATGTTCAGATTGTGATTACCTGTCAGGAGGTAGTTACTAAATAATGAAGGAAGTTCGCTTTACTATACCAGAAAAAGCTACAATTAAGCCCTCAGACAGACTATGCTGCTAGCTTTTGATCTTATTATCTCATTGGCTTCATTCCTTTCCTCCCTTCCAAACAAGATAATTAGAAGCAAATAAGATATATAGAGCTAGGAAGTGAAGGAGCCATGACATGTGCTGAACATGCTGTCAGCCATATGGCATTCTATAGATATTGTTACAGATGAAAATTGGACCACACGCTGTGCTGTACATTAATCTTGGAACAATATACAGTAATTCACATTCATAAACTCAGATGATTCACTATTGGCTAATAAATGTATTTTTGAAGTTCTACCCACAGCATTTTATTTTAAATGACAGTGTTTTCTATTAATGGGAGGGTATTGTCAGCTTCTTGACCCCGGCCAAGAAGGATGTCTTTTTGTTCAAATGGCAGCCATCATTTCCGTGAAGTGATGCATGTAAAAAAGCAAGCAAATGCAATTCACCTCACATGCATCTGTCACTCATGTTGACATCTACATGTTGAGAGCATTTTCTCCACGTTTTTTCTATATGACCCATGAGTTAAAAGATCAGGAAGGTTACCTTTCCCAACCCATCCATGTGTCAATCATCTCCACCTAAAAATGAAAGTTACAAACAAGCTGCCATTACTCTTTATAGTCTCCTGCCTGCTCCATCTTTTTCATCCTAGTCTTTTAGCTTCTCATTATAGACTCATCATGCCTTTTGCTTCTGCCTGTTTCTGGAGGAGCACAAACTGAATTCTTTTGTCACCTTAACCTGACAGGTTTTCCTGTAGAATTTTGTAAAAATAAAACATGTCATCGTATTTGAGTACTTCCTATCACAAGTTAGTAACATGAATTTTATTTAGAATTTCTTTCATAGATATAAGTGATTTTCTGTGAGATCCAGAAGTTACCTTTTTATTGATATTGATGGCTATAAACCTAGATAGTGACCTATTTATCTTTTTCAAAGCTTTCATTTCATTTGTAAACATTTCTGGAAAAAAAAACTTTTATATATTGAGGAGGTTGAGTGGGAGGCAGAGATGGGTTCCTACCAGTTCTAACTGGCTCTTTGGAACTGTTAGTAAACTGGTAGTGACGTCACGGAGCCAGTTCTGTCGGTGCCGGTCCGTGGGCGCCGCCATCTTTTATTTTGCTTCTGCGCATGTGCAGAAGCTATTTTTTGATTATTTTCTGGGTAGGGATGCGCGCGTGTGCAAAACAGGCAGTTCCGTTGCGATGCGAACCGGTGGGGACGGTAAGTAGAACACACCCCTGGTGGGAGGCAATATCTGGGCCTGGTTTTTTTCAGTCAGTCAGTTCAGTATGTTTTTCTCCAGCCTGTGAGGTATCATGAAAATATGCTGACATCATTTACTCTGTACTGGCAGCCTAACTCTACCTTGGTAAACAGACTAACAAGTGATGGCATCCTATAGCAGTGATGGCGAACCTTTTTTCCCTCGGGTGCCAAACGCATGCGCGTGCATGCTATTGTGCACATGCGAGTGCCCACACCCATAATTCAATGCTCCCCTGCCCCCCTGCGCATGCGCGTGTGATCCCCCTGTGCTTCCCCGGCCCCCATGCATGTGCACACAATTCCTCCGCTCCCTCGTTTCCCGACTTTGGGTGGGCCCATTTTTCGGGTGGGCCCATTTTTCGGGGAGCTTCCCCCTCCTCCCCGAGGCCCTCCGGAGGCCAAAAATGCCCTCCCAGAGCCTCTGCGCAAGCCAAAAATCAGCTGGCTGGCACGCACATGTGCTCTGGAGCTGAGTTAGGGCAACGGCTCATGTGCCGGAAGATATGGCTCCGCGTGCCACCTGTGGCATGCGTGCCATAGGTTCGCCATCACTGTCCTATAGCTTTAAAGTGGGACAAAATTAAAGAAAGAAATGGGTAGGAAACAGCCAGCAACAATCCCTGTCATAATCACTGGGAGGGCATGAGTCTTGGACTTAAACATGTGTTTTCAAATGATGGTCATGGGGATTCTCGCATAAAATAGGAGAGACTTCTTCCTCCTGCTTTATTGGGAAGTCCCTCACCTCCTCCTAGGCCCAAATACCTGCAGCACCTGATCCACAGAGATAGAATGAATAAAGTTTTAAAATAAACTTTTAATAAACCTAAGAGGTCAGTAAGGGGCGTGCATAAGCGCACAATCGTGCCTACCGTTCCTGTCCTAATGTACCCATATATTCATACCTCTTTTACTCTTATTCATGCTTGTAATATTACATATATATTCAATCATGTTTTACTGTTTGTACTTTGCTTATAATCATTTATGCTTGACAAATAAACAAATACAATACAATACAAATACAAATACAAGTTTTGCTGCCTTGAAAACAGGAACTACTTTACTGCGCAGCATCCATAAAGAGCTGAAATGCTACAGGGGAGAGATGGCCTATCTACCAGTAGTAAAACAGGATATATATACATTCTTTTGTTTTATCCGGAAGACCCTACCCAAACCATGCCCAATCTTCTACATGCCCAATCTCCAGGAGTGAGGTAACAGAAAGAGGACAGAACTTACTTTAGAGGCAGCTTCCTTCACCTTCATCTCTGAGTCGAGGTAGCAGTTAGCAATGGCTAGTTCACTTCTACTTTTCTTCCCCTGCTTCTCTACTACCTCTCTGAACTCTGGCAATGAAGGAGGGAAGGAAAATGAGAAGACTAGAAGCCATGTCTCCTTTTAATTGCTATCCTGAGAAGCAACACTTTGACTGGCAGGCAGCTTGAATGCTAGAAAAGGACCAGATGAATTCAGCACAGGAGTCTCTTCCGATGTGTTGGAGAACTCCTCCCAGTTCAGCCAGAATAACTTTGCACTTTAAAGGGGAGTTGGGAAATTCAGGAAGGATACAATTGTTGAGGGCAATTAAGTGTGACAGCTACATGTAAACTAAAAGAAGCCATTGACTTCATATCCTACTAGCAGCCACCTTAAATGAATCTAGTTGGATACTTAAAAAATAATAATCAGGATTACATTGATCATTGGTCTAACCCAGCAGTGTCAAACTTGCGGCCCATGGGCCGGATGCATCATTTGCTGGCCACGCCCACCCCCATTTTAGCGAAGGGGGGAAAAGTTGTGATACGTCACATGATGACAATGTGTCAGGACTGCATACACATAGATTCCTTGACCTGGTACAGCAAGTCTACATTTAGATATCCCCTTCATTTTATGCAAACAATTCCATCAGCTTCAGCACCACTACTAGTTCCTCCTTTTGCATCTCTATGTTCAGGTCCTCCTGTTTCCATCATTAGTGACAATGAAATTTGTTTGGAAAGTAGGCTATTTCTTATTGCCTGACCTTCTCATTTATAAAATCAGCAATATTTTCAATATGAGAAGAGTGGAACTACCGTATTTTTTGGAGTATAAGACGCCCCTTTTTCCTCCCTAAAAGTGGCTGAAAATTTGGGTGCGTCTTATACTTCGAATGTAGCTTTTTTCCCAGCCCTAACTAGGTGCTAACAGATCTTCCCAGCTCTTACCTTGCAGGCTTTTTCATTGTTACTCTCTCCAAAGAATGTTTTTCCAGCCCTAAGTCTTTGCAGAATTTTTTTTCATTGCTCTACTTGCTCCGAATTCGTAAGTTTTTTTCTAGCCCTAGATGCTAACTATCTTCCCAGCTCTTACCAACTTGCAGGCTCTTTCACTGTTACTCTCTCAGAAGAAGGTTTTTTTAAGTCCTAACCAGGAGATAAAATAATGTGCTGAAGCTGCTCCGAATAAGTTATTTTCTAGCCCTAACCAGGTGCTAATGATCTTCCCAGCTCTTACTGGCTTGCATGCTCTTTCATTGTTACTCTCTCAGAAGAAGGTTTTTTTAAGTCCTAACCAGGGGATAAAATAATGTGCTGAAGCTGACCAGACTAAGGACGCTAGCCAGATGAATACCTGGTAGGCAGATTGTTTTCCCCTATTTTCCTCCCCAAAAACTAAGGTGCGTCTTATACTCCGGTGCGTCTTATACTCCGAAAAATACGGTAATTTGGAAGAATGTCTTTAGTTTTGTTTGGGTTATATTTGTGGTATGAATGCTTTTCAAGCATTCACTTCAATAAAAGCTATGATACAGAGAATTCGTTTTCAATGTAGTTAATGTCATGGACTCTGACAAGCACAGATTCATGTCAATGAAGCTTTTTATAGACTTTTCTTTCTTGCACAGAGGATTAATGTTTGTTATACCTTGAATAGAAATTGTATTCAATTTTTAAAAGATTTATGTCTTTGGAGAGAAATGCATATGACTAAACAATACCAACAATCTGTTAATACGTTCAAAGTATAGAATTTAAAGATTTTAGGTATCCATTTATGAAATAAGTGACATGTTGGGAGAAGGATAATACTTCACAAGTTGTTTCAATTGTAATAAAATGTAGAACTAAAATTTAAATCGTGGTAGAATTAAAAAAGAAAAAGAGAAACAGGCAGGCAGGCAGGCAGAAAAATTACAATAGCTAGATCAGTGGTCACAAACTGGTGGTCCGTGAGAAAATTTTGGTGGTTCGCAGAAAAATTATTTGCATTTTTTATATTGCACTAAGTCAGGGGTCCTCAAACTATGGTCCCTGGGCCGGATACATGCAACGAACGCTTGTGTTGCTGCAGAGAGTCTCCCCCTTTGAGGTCTTTTTGTGCGGGTCGGGGGGGCAGAAATTCCGACTTGGGGTCTGCTTCAGCCTCCTGGTGCGGGGCTTTGGGCGAAGGCTGGAGGGAAGTGCCGCTGGTGGCGAAGAGCCAGAGGGCCTTGTTCCAGTGGGACTGCATCATGGCCTGGAACTGGCTGACCATCTCAGCCCGCTGAGCCTCCAGGCGCCGGTACCTGGCCTTGCACTCCCGCAGGTCTTCCCTCTGCTTGGAAAGCCTATGCTCGTAGTCCTCAGTGAGGTGCTTCTGCTGAGCCTCCTTCTCGGCCAGATCCAATTTGAACTGAGCCAGCTGTTTTGCCAACTCTTTGTCGTGGTGGCTGCTTAGGTCCAACAACTGCTTCCTGTAGGGGGCCTAAGGAGCCCAGGTGGGCAGGGGAGGAGTGGCTGGGAGGGGAGGGGCGAGTAGAGGCTGTCGAGGCGCCCCTCGATGTGAGTGACATTGAGTTGGCCACACCCACCCAGTCACATGACCACCCAGCCACGACCGCCCAACTGGTCATTAGGCAGATCGTATTAGTGGTCCACGGGATTTAAAATTATGAATTTAGTGGTCCCTGAGGTTCGAAGGATTGGTGACCCCGGAGCTAGTTCACTTAGTAAGACATAAAACACTAGGCTTGTCTAGACAACATCTTTTCAAGAGGATATGTAGGAAGACATTAGGACTGCTAGATATCAGTGGTAGACAATTGTAAGAGAATACAAATATTTGCAAATTTTAATGCTTTAGGGCTGGAAGTAATTGCTTGGGCTATTGAGTCCAAACCTCTACTTAGTGTAGAAACCCATACTGAAATATTCTCAACAGATGGCTGTCTAGTCTTTATTTGAACAGATGCAGGGCAGCCCACCTCTCTAAATAATTGGTTCCTGTCAAACTGCTCTTGCTGTTAGAAAGATTTATCTTACACTCAATTGGAATCTGCTTCCTGTAACTTAAATCTATTATTCCATTTCATGTGCTCTGAATGATGGAGAACAAATCTTAACCTCCTTTTATGTGATATTTTGCAGTTCTTTGAAGAGGGTTATCGCATTCTTCCCCAATCTTCTCTTTTTAAGGTGAACAAGCCCACCATCTTCTGTAATCTCTCTTCTTATTTCCCAGTCCCTTATCATCTTTATTGTCCTTCTCTGAAACTATTCCAGTTTTTCTGAATCCTTAAAGCTTGATGCCAGTACTGAACCCAATATTCTAGTTGAGATTTGACAAACACAGAATAATGAAAAACTAATACTACACATAATTTTAGAATTGTAATTTTTGTAACTGTTGATGCAGCCTAAATTGTATTTGCCTTTTTACACTCAAATCACACAGCCCATTCATATATTGTTTGTAATCAACTACTATTCCAGTATTTTAAATACAGACAGACATTCTACATCTTGGACCAAGGCATTTGATTTTACTCACTAACTGAAAAACAAACAAACCCCTATTTGTCTGTTAAATATCACATCTTTACTTTTAGGCTATTTCTCCAACCTGACCAGATCATTTTAAATTACATTTCTGTCCTCATGAAAATGTTATGTGTCATCTGTGAATTTGATTAGCATTACTTCCACCTTATTCAAATCATTAATAAAATGTTGAATGTTACAGGTTGAGGACTAATATATTTCAGTTAATAATTTGATAAAGAACCACTGACATAGAGTTTGATTTTTGAACCAATTTTGTCATCATTGAATTGCTTTGCTCTCCAAACCACAGTTGTGGATGTCCAATGTTAAAATCAAGGTATATTATAAATGTAGCATCCCTACAATCTACTAAGAAGTACTTTTTCAAAATATGAGGTAAAATTAGTTTTGGTGAGATCTTTTTTATGAGAAATCCATGCTACATTGTATTTCAAGATGCTTGCAGAGTGATCCTCTATGAACTGATAATTCAGAATCATCCTAAATATTGATATCAGAATGATTAGTTCACAGTTATATGTATCTTTCTATTTTCCACATTTTGAAAACAGGGACATTTAGTCTCCTCTAGTTACCTCCAGGACTTTTCAAATTTCAGCCAGAATATCATCAAGTTTTGTCAGTGACCAAAGTTGTCCGTCCTGTGATCCCAGGACCAGATGAGTTGTTAAACAGCAAGAGATAGGAGACATAAGGAACACAGGAGGATGTGTGGGTGCCATGGGGATGCTGAGTACTGCAAGTAGGTGTCTGAGAGTGTGACCTGGTTGGCAAGGGTCATAGGTGAGTACTGTAAGGCAGGCTAGTAAGGGCTGCAAGTGGATGCTGGATAGCACAGGGGAAGCGCTAAGGGTGGACACTGGTGACTGCGGGTTGCCCAGCTAGGGTATATGGGTGGGCCAGTGCAGGCCCCAATTGGGCAGGAGCCAGAGCTGTGGGCAGGCTATGGGGTGTGAGCAGGTGGCTGGAACTAAAGGATATGAGATTCTGGGATCCTGTGCTCTGTAGTAGGTTGGATAAAATGGCACTTCGAGAGGCAGTACACATTCAACCGATGCCAGAATGCAAGATGAAATTGGTGGTGGGAAATGCCCAGGATGACACTGCAGAGCACTGTCAAGTCTTATGAGTGTAGAAGTAGCCCGCCCCAATGGTGTACTCTGGATATTCTCTGGGAACAGAACAGACTGCCAAACAACTACTTTATAATAGCACTGTAGTCTCCTGGTTAATGCAACATTACCATACACTAAATAAATAAATGCTTGTGGGAAGCCAGTAGGTAATCACATGATGATGTCTCTGTGCAATGTTGTACTCATGAGGCAGGAGCATGAGTATCTGGATTACAATTACATGAATGCGAGAACATTGTGACTTTATGGATGGTCATAAGTTCTCCTCATTTAATATCATTATAGTTTTGAATGGTAGCTGAATAGCAATAGCAATAGCACTTACTTATATACCGCTTCATAGTGCTTTACACCCCTCTCTAAGTGGTTTACAGAGTTCAGCATATTGCCCCCAACAATCTGGGTCCTCATTTTACCGACCTCAGAAGGATGGAAGGCTGAGTCAACCTTGAGCAGGTGAGACTTGAACAGCTGAACTACTGAACAAGCAGTAGCCTGCAGTGCTGCATTTAACCACTGCACCACCTTGGCTCTGAATGAGTGGTTGTAAGTCAAATACTACCCATAATCCATCTTGCTCTGATATTTTAATCTTGTATAAGAAAATAATTATTCACAGTTTCTACCATACATGATACTTAATTTAGATTCTTTTTGTCCTTTAAAAAAATCCTTAGGCATGTTATATTTTAACTATGTTATATAGTTTAATTCCTCTTCATTTTAATGCATGATTAATATTGTACTGGCTTTGATTTTTCATTCATCCCATCCTGAAAACAAGTAGTAAATGTAATTTGAAGAAAATGTGTATCAAATTTGAAGCACTTGAGATATGAAGCACAATTAAATAAGATTAACAATGCAAGTGCAATAAACTTTTTTAAAGCTCATTGGTTTTTTTGCCTAAAACCAGATTGGTCCAGAGGTGGGTTCATCTATAGAACCGGTAGTAACTTGACGGCCTGTGTCGCTGGAACCGGCAGCGACCCAGGCCTGCCAAGCCCCGAGCCGGTTCTCTCGGCAACACCATAGGTGGCGCCATCTTGGTTTTTGCTTCTGTGCATACACAGAAGGTTTGTTTTAGCACTGCGCCCCCGTGCGCCCCCACGCGGCGCGTCCCTGAGCGAACCGGCAGTGAAGAAAACCGGAACCCACCCCTGGATTGGTCCAAAGGTTAATTTGACCTAAAAGAGTTTGAAAATGTCTTGACTGAGACAAAATGAACCTGTGATGGGACTATGTGTGTCTTTGAGCAATGTGCCTTTACGTTAAAAAGAATTCTTGATGTTAAGATTTTTATAAACTAAGACATATTTTCACAGAAACGAGCATTACTTTTCTTGATGGCATCAACAGAAGGTGTGGGGGTGTGAGTACGATTTGAAGACTCCTGAGTAAATATATTACAGTCATGAAAGAGTTTATGTTTCATCAGTTTATATTTTATGACAACTCTATCACAGTTATACACGAAATCTGGCAGAATTGTGATGTGTAATACTACTACTGTATATTACTGGGGCTTACATTTTGTAAGGCATATTTTAAATGTATGAACAAAAGAACTATTAAAATAATTAGAAACTATTTATTTTTAGGCAAACCACACTATCAACCTAGTAGGCCATACTATTTTGAATTCAGCAAAGAGGAATAAAGCATTGGAGTGAACTTTTCTACCAAAATCATAGAGAGAGAATTAAATAGGAAACCAGGCCCCAAATGTCAAAGACGCAGGAAGACATCAAAGTGAACTAGTACTCTCTGATAAAGATCAAGAGAAAAAGCTAATTTTTATGGCATATGCTGACAAATGGCTGAAGTAAAAATAACTTGATTTACTGCTATCCCTACACACTGTCTGAGCTATAATGCTTCAGAGATCAAAGGTTTCACTCAGAGAAAATACCCAAAGAAACTGCAAAGGTTCCCACCCCCCTTTTCCAATTCATACTTCATAGCAAGATACAGTAACTAAAAATTTATGTGAGTGTTTGAAAATGTTTCTGTGACAATTTAGGAGGCGAAACAGTTTGATTTTTGTTGGATTTCCTTTGTTTTCATTAGAAAAATGGGGATAAAAGATTAGCATGCACATTCAGACTGAAGAAAAGTATCATCCTTAACTCCCATCATTTTTTAAAATTTGTTGACCACACATTTGAGACCTATACAGGAGAGGGAGGGAGGGAGGGAGGGAGGGAGGGATGGAGAGAGAGAGAGAGAGAGAGAGAGAGAGAGAGAGAGAGAGAGAGAGAGAGAGAGAGAGAGAGAGAGAGAGAGGATTTTTTCAATAGTGTACTGTCATCAATAGTGCTTTTCTTCAAAATGACTCATGGACATGGTCTTCATTATGTGCAGATTAATTGGCTTGCTTTGTTGACTCTGTCAACTGCTGGCAAAAGAATGCTCAGTGTTTCTTCCATTTCTTTATGAAACTGGGCATCATTGTATGGCATATATCCGTGATGGCGAACAGGTGGCACACGGAGCCATATCTGCTGGCGGAGCCGTAGATCAGCTCCAGTGTGCATGAGTGCACTGGCCAGCTGATTTTAGGCTGGCCATGCCCCCCTCCCCTCCCAGGAGTCTCCAGCAGCCCATTTTGAGGTAAGTAAAAGGCTCTCGCGGAGGCTTTGGGAGGGTGTTTCTGGCCTCCGGAGGGCCTCTGGGGAGTGGGAGAGGCCGTTTTCAGCCTCCCCAGTGTCCAGGAAAGCCTCTGGAGCCTGGGGAGGGCGAAAAATGGGCCCACCGTTCCATAGTGTGCCAAAAGCATGGGACGCATGGGGGGGGGTCATGAGCGCATGTGCAGAGGGTGGGGCACATTGAATTATGGGTGTGGGCACACACGCACATGACCACCCCATGCTCCCCCTGCTTTTGGCACACGACGGCAAAAAGGTAAGCCATCACTGGCCTATATCAATGGAGCTCAGGAGCTCAATGTACAAGTCCTTCTCCTCTTCTGTATATTAGTGTGAGGAACCCATTTCAAATGAAATGAAATCTCATTTGTAAATAATTCATTGTATTCATAGAGAGTTATGAGACTCAAGCGGGATAAAAGTGAAATGAATGAATGAGTAAATAAATAAATAGCATAGAAAATTAAATTCAGTAGAGAAAGTAAAAGTGGTGCACAGTGCAAATCAATATATACATTGTCATAGAAGGCTGCTTTTATTGAGTTCAAGAAGGTGATTTCTACCCAACCACTAGCTTTACCCGCTTAGATTTCCAACAGCAATTTTATGCTACTATAGGAATATATTCCCATTAGGCTGATGAGCATTTATTCCAGCTAGCCAATGGGTGGGCACAATAATTGACAGTGTCCCCTTCCCATTCTTCCTTCCTCTTGTTTACTTTCCATATCAAGGAGGGAAAAAAAGAAGGTGCCCTTGAAATGACTGGGAAGGACTGAGGAATGGTGGCAAGAAACCAGGATTCCCTGGCTATAGGAAGGAGGAAAGAGTTCTAGGAATGAGAATGAGATGGGACTTCTTCCCACCAATTATTTTCACAGCATATTTTCTGGAGCAGGATGAGCCAACTGTTAATTAGTTTAGCTTTCCAAGATCTTTGCAAGTTGCCCAGCACCATGGAGAGGCTGATCTCAGGTCTATGCTGCATTGCTTTTTTTTTTTTTAAGAATTACAGGCTCAGATGAAATGATAATTGAGGAAAAACCTTGCGTTCTCTGCTCTTTTTTATGTCTGACATGGTTTTTGATACTGTTCACAAATACAGCCATATTTTAAATGTAGAGAAACTACACAATGTGGAGACAATCAATAATGCACTAAAATAAGTTTAAATGGAACTTAAAAGATGCTGAATTTAACTGGTGTTTAAATGGATGCATCTGGATGTTGATATATTTTAATGTAAAAGAACAGCTGACTACTAATCTGCAAAATCTCTGATAAAATGTTTTCATATGATTTGTCTTGCATTCAGATCAGTAATCTATTGTAATGTGACTCATTATGCATTTAAGCCAAAAATGGTACAACAATAATTTCAAATGATGGCATCACAAATCTTATGATTTAATCTATGAAAACAGAATACTGTTATTGCATCTTACCAGTTGCGGATGTTAGAGTCTTACTGTCCAGTATTAAAGAAACATTGATGGCTTTCAAATATATGTCTGCCTTAGGTATTGGGGATATACATATTTATGTATATTTGTCTGAAACTACCTGAGATAAAATGTCTTTTATAAGTGCTAGCTAGTGTATATTTTGATTTGCTTTAAGAAATAAATACTGTAGTAGAGAAGATTTTAGTGGAACTACTCGGAATGGTTTTTACTGATCTTTTCAAATGATCTCTCTCTCACACACACAGAGGAAGAGCGGGAGGGAGGGAGGGAGGGAGGGAGAGAGAGATTAAATTTGCTTGAAAGTTTAAAAACACAAATCTGGGAAACAGTGAACTCACAGATTTGTTCATCCTGATAGAAAGTTGAATTTTCTCACTTTGTAGTTCCAATTTATTTAGGATCCTGACTTAACATTGCTCCTTTCGTTTCCTCAGTAGATTCTTTTGCTTTATCAATTGTTCAATTAATTTTTTTGTATTTGTTTAAATAAAGCAAATTTGTGTTAATCTAGGCAAGACGTCATATAAATAACGTGTCCTAAAATTCTGGATAAATCAGTAAGATGTATGTGAGTCACAGTGCCTTCCAAATTCAAATCCTGTTCATTTGCTGCCATCCCATCTTGTTTTTTTAATCCCTAAAGAAATAAGTGGTTGAAGTTTTTAATGGGCCTGTATGCAAGTTTCAATGAGGCAGCGACACAATAATGAGTACCTTTGAGCATAACTTACTATATTTTAGAATTTCTCTACTGAACCTTTAACTTATAACCATGTAAAGATGAATAGAGTAGAATAATTATAGTTAATGTTTACCTGCGGCTTCTGCTCTAGTAGATAATTTCCATAAACCTTTTACTCAGCTATTGTCAAGTATGCAAAAATAGCATAATATAGAACTCGTGAAGTGGATTTCAGTAAAAAAAAATCCTAAAAAAGAACTTGTATTTTCAAAGCACAAGCACAGATAATTGACTTTTCTATTCTGTACTAAATAAATGTTTGCAGCAGCTCCATCTACTGGGGAAATCTCTGTTTTTTCCCCCTGTATGTGTTTTGTAATCCTACAGATGTATTGAATTGGTTTGTTCTTATCTGCAGCAAAAGGAATCCTTGAATTTTTTTAAATATACAGTATAAACAGCTTTTCATAGGGAACAGAGTCATATGACTCTAATACGAGAATCATTATAAGAACACACTTCTCCCAGGGTTGGGTTCTAACTTATCTCGCTGCCGGTTCGCTTCCTCCCGTGCCTCGTGGGCACACGCATGCGCAGTGGCAAAAAATTTAAATTTAAATTTTAAAAAGCCAAAAACAAGATGGTGATGCATGCGCAGTGCCAGAAACTCTGCTTCTGTGCATGCGCAGAAGAAAAAAATCCTGGGAAAAAATCCCCCTCTCAAAAAAATCTGAAAAAGAAGAAATCCGAATTTTTTTTAAAAAAAAGATGGCAGCAACTGAACAGGATCTGTGGCATAATTGTGACGTCACTGGTGGGTCGTTACCAGTTCGGGCAAACTGGTCCGAACCCGGACGAACCCACCTCTGACTTCTCCACAGAATTTCCCGAATAAGTAATTTTGCATTAAAATTAAATATTAGGGGATCAAAAAATTATTTTGGTTTTGTGTCAGAAAGATAATGATATAGATTGTAACTTTCTCCAAAATCAAACCAGAAGGTTGTTATTAGAAGACATCTGGGTTAATAATAATATCATCGACATTGAGAAAATCACCATTAGTCAAATTACAGATTTGATTACAATTTACTTAGAACACTTACAGTACATCCCCCAATGACACCTTTAATATCACCAAACAACATCTGCCTATCCCAGGTTTTTGGGAAGGACTCAAAAGAGAGATAAAAATGCCAAATCCAGTCTAAACATCTGGCTGACTGCAACAAACCACAATAATAAAATTTTCAAGCCACCCCATCCTCAAAAACTTTGGGTGGTTCACAACAAAGGAATTGCAATAAGTCCACAAACCATATTTTTTAAAAAATATTTATCTGGCAACTCTCACATCCACCGCTATGCTAATTAGCAATGAAAATGAATATATGTAGCTCAGGGTTGGTATATTGTGCTGTTGAAGTTCTCCAAACATGATTTGGGGGTTGCAGGTATTAAATTACTGTATCAGTTAACATCGTCAATATAGGAGTTTTTGGAGAAGTGAAGTTCGTTAGTTGTGAAAGGATTTTACAGGTAGTCCTCAACTTATGACCACAACTGACCCCAGAATTCATGTTGCTAAATGAAAAATTTGTTTAAGTGAGTTTTGTTCCATTTTATGACTTTTCTTGCCACAAAGAAGAAATTACAAGAAATCAAGTTCTATGGCATTGTTTAAAAGGACTCAAAATTAAGATTGTTAAAAATAAAAAGGAAGAAATATAAAATTGGTTTATTGGATGAAGGTTAAAAATAGATACCGGTATGTTGTTATCTGTGGTACCTTTAATGTACTTTTGCTGATCAGGACTCAATTGAAGCTTTAAGAATTTGTTTATAAATAAGAGATGATATATGGGAAGAAGAGATCATTTGTTAAGAGGAGGTGAAATGTTATTGAAATTGCAAATTCTTACTGTGATCAAGATTAAAAATCAATTTTTATATATTTATTTTCTTTTTCTTTATTCTTTTCTTTTTTTTCTTTGTATTCTTTGTTTTCCCTTTCTCCCCCTTGCACTTTTAATTCTTTCTATTTTTATTTTAGTTTGCATTAACTTTTACTATAGTAATTATAATTGTTAATGAAATTACCAGAGAAAAGAAAAAGAAAACAATATAAAAATACTTTTAAAAAATTAACAAGTCAACTAGCATTTAAAAATTCCATGCCCTAGTCTAAGTAAATAGCATAACTGCCAGCTGAGATAATTAAAAAGAAGTTTAACAAAAATTAATAGTAGGTGAATTCTAAAGTCTGTTGCAGAATATTTGGCTATATTTTACATTGTTTTTGAATCCTAATAACATAATGGACATGGTATTCATTAGATTGTCCAAGAAAAGGTTTAATAAGACTCTAATGTTTTAGTAGAGTAAGCTGATAAACATTTTCCACTGCCAAAACAAGAGGCAGAACACGAGACTCCTGCCAAAAGGAGACAGCCACCCAGCTGTTCTACAGAGGTGCCGTTTCACTGATTTCCTTTAAATAGGGCTCACTTTGGATATACAGCAGCTGTATATGGGAAATGTCTTGGGATTCTTTGATAATAGTTTTTCCAACAATACTTACTTAGCAGAAATTTCTGGACAATTGTGTACTTCTTTAATTGATTCCAGCCTAGTCTGACAATATCTTTTGGCTTAACATTGTTCAGTGGATCCCCTAATAATTCAACTAGATTCTTTTATTATTATTTTTTCATTTTTGCATCCAAAATCGTTTGCCTAAGCTTTGCTCTGAACTGTTTATAATCAAAAACCAACTGCAACTTGGAAGAATATCCAACAAATAGTAATACCAAACTCCATTATCCAGGAGGAAAGAAAATCTGACTGTTAAGGGTTATAGAGCTGCATCTTGTGGGCAAAAGGCTGCTTCAAAGGTAAGTAATCCATGCCATGCTCTTGATCTTTAAATCCTACTACAGTGAGAATGCAAAGTGGTGCATTGTCGCAATTACCACCAGAAACAGCTTTCTCAAAACTGTAGATTGGATAATGCCAAAAGTACCAAAACAAATACATGGGTTTAATTAAACCCTACAAAGAAGTTGCCCTAATGCCTTGGACTCAAACAGTTGAATTTGAGAGATATTTTTTACTTGTCTGGTATAGAAAAAAAGCCAAAATGCTGCTTTGAGCATTTTGGGGAAGTATTAAGATAAATACGCTTTCCTCTGGCTTGGAAGTCAATTCCTACATATATATATTTTAAACGTACCACTGCTCAATAATATATCCATCAACATTCTAGATTGAATGGGGGGGAGTTGGACTATGCTCTTGGTTTTATTAATCTCAAATAAGCAATAGTTTCAAAAGAGAGCCAAGGCTTTCATTTTCCTTAACCCCATTAGGGTCCATCATAAAATAATATAATCTGCATAAAACAGGATTGTTATGTGCTTATCCATTAGCTTAGCGGGATGATGTTCCACTCTATCTAATTAGCCTGCTACAGATTTAATATAAAAATTAAATAGTCATAGGACAAGGATTCATCTCGCTCCCAAGCTCATATTGATATAGCAATTTGAGGTAAAAGTGAATAGTGATGTACCAAGGAGAAGGTAAGTGATAGGTTATACCCCCCACACACCTAGGAAATAAAATCAGAGTCTGCTTGAAGTCTGTAAATATTTTGAATGAGGCTGAATATTTTTTTCCTACCAAATGATAGAGCATCAAGACTGCTACTTTACGAAGTGACCAGATTTAACCCTGTCCATCTGCTAGAAGATTCTCTGAGTCCAACCTAACAGGCTCCAATATAACTGGCAGAGATCTTACTGACAGTCCAGCTATCATTAAGAAATTGAATTATCTCCTTGAATCTTTCAGGGTTCTTTTGATTGATTACTGCAGTGTATCTCAACCTTGGCAACCAAAACAGTTGATGTTTGGACTTCAACTTCTAGAATTCCCCAACCAACATCTCCAAATCAAAGATTGTGAGGTGGGGATAGAACTTAGAAGAACTTAGAACTTGGAATAACTTTATTGTCACTTTGAATGTACACTAATCGGCATACATTAAAATGAAATTTCATTGCATACAGCTGTCAATGGGTCTCCACCTCTAATATACACTACATAAATATGACAAGATAAACAAACAAACAAACAAACAAACAAACACAAAATTATGCATTTACCCGTATATACAGTATTATATAACACGGAGAAACAACAATTTTGTATCAAGGTATTAAGGAGATGATCTGATTTCTATATCAAATCAGAAAGGATAGAAATATTCTCCTGCACAATAGCTACAAACGTAGGTATGCCTTCTAGGAAAACCTTGAAATCTCGCATCTAATTTGAGAGGGTGCTGAATTTGACCTCACTGCAGTTAATTTCCAGAAAGTGGCTGAGTCATTTGATTTTGCAGTTATTAATTGCTTCCAAGTAGTTTTACAGCACTGTTCCTTTCGTCTACTGAGACTTCTGCTGCAGTACTTTCAAATAAAAAGTGTACGAAGGGTTTTCACTGTTCCTCAGGATCTAATAATCAACATTTTTCTCGTGCATATACTTTCACAGTGAAGCTAGTGTTTTGATATTTGAAAAACCAAGGTACTGCCATTTATTACTGAAAAAGAAAAATAACTTCTAGACTGAATCAAACTCTCACGATCACATGTTTTTAATCTAGTTGACTTATAATACTTAATCAAATTTGCAAAATTTCCTCAGATTTCAATTTCTTAGAAACATATTCAACTGGGAGGGCTGATGACTACCTGCAATGGCCCCCAACCTTTTGGGCATTAGGGACCGGTTCTGTGGAGAGAGATTTTCCTGTGGACCAGAGAAGGTGTGGTTCCGTGTGCTGTCTGCATCCCACGGATGGGGCTTTACTTTTTTGCATGGCTCAGTTTCTGGCCCAGTGCCGATCCACAGACCGGGCCTTGGGCACCCCTGGCTTACTGCATTTTTAACACATAAAAAGTCTTGTTGGGGAATTATATCCGGTAATTATGTGAAAGAAATGCATTATTTAATAATACACATTGTGACAGCCGCTAGAATAGTATATGCAACAAAATGGAAGAATAACGACATAACGAATGATGAGGAAATTATAAGAAATTTTTTTGACTGCGCTGAGATGGATAAGATGACGAAAGAATTACAAGACAAGGAAGAATCAGAATATTATTTAACATGGAATAGATTTTATGAATGGTTAAAAACAGGGATAATGGAGTATAGAATGTGTAAATACCAATTATTAAATATATATAAATGTAAGTAATAAAACAAAATAGACCAGAAAATAAATGTGTATATATAGAAGAACATATGGTAATCACGAATATAGAAAAGAAGATAAATATTTATAATATATGTGTATGAAATTTGGTGAACTGATCTTCATCTATATTTAAGATAGGAACTAAGATTCCTAATATTATATGTTTGTATGTTCTGTTATGTTTTTGTGTATAATAAAAAAAGTCTTGCTGAATTCAGAGAACTAGGAGAAATGTTCTATAATGCCTGGCATTATGATGCAGGAGAACAGGGAGTATAGATAGTCCTTGATTTACGATCAATTAGTGATTGTTCAAAATGACAATGGCATTGATTTATGACCCAATCCTTGCCCATATGACCTTCTCAGTATCCTCCTGGTCATGTGACTGTGATCTGGGTGCTTGGCAATTGGCTCAACTTTAGGATGGCTGCAGCCTTCTGGGGTTATCATTTGCAACCCTCACAGCTGGCTTCCAACAATAAAAAATCAATGGGAAAACTGGCAGGGAAAATTGCAAGTTGCAGTCGAATAATGGCTTGCTTAATGACCCCAGCAATTCAGCAATGGAATGAGATCATATGATGCCTCACTTAGCACTTGCACTGCTTAATGGTGAATTTTCTGATCCCAATTGTGGCTGTACGTTCAGGGGTGAAATTCAAAAATTTTCCCTACTGGTTCTGTGGGCGTAGCTTGGTGGGCATGGCAGGGGAAGGATACTGCAAAATCCTCATTCCCTCCCCATTCTGGGGCCAGCCAGAGGTGGTATTTGCCGGTTCTACGAACTACTCAAATTTCCACTACCGGTTCTCCAGAATCTGTCAGAACCTGCTGAATTTCACCCCTGTGTTGAGGACTACCTGCAATAGAACAATAGCAGAGGTAGTACAGGGGTGGCTTCTACTTACCTTCCCTACCTGTTCTGATTGCGACAGAAGTGCGCATTTTGCTTGCTTCGCTCATGCACGCGCCCCATTACATCGCGCAAAACACCCGGAAATGACCCTTTGCGCATGCGCAGAAGCCTTTGCACATGTACAGAGGGGTTTTTTCCATGCTGTGGAGACCAGAGGACAGGTTCAGGAGCATGGACCACCGATCATCGCTGCTGGTTCGGCGAGCGGCAGTAAATTTCCGCTATCGGTTCTAAAGAACTGGTCCGAACCAGCAGCAACCCACCACTGAGGTAGTATGTCATAGCATAGAGCAGTGATGGCGAACCTTTTTTGGTTCACGTTCCAAAAGGGGGGGAGTGTGGGGGGGTCACACGTGTGCGTGCCCACACCCATAATTCCATGGGCCCCCCCCGTGCATGTGCGCATGGACCCCCACGCTCCCGGCACACAATGGCATGCCCATTTTTCGCTCTCCCCAGGCTCCAGAGCCTTTCTAGGAGCCTGGGGAGGGCGAAAACGGCCTTCCCCACCCCTCTGGAGGCAGAAAATTGCCCATTTGCCAACTTCTGGTTGAACCGGAAGGCCCGTTTTTTTGCTCTCCCCAAGCTCCAGAGCCTTTCTAGGAGCCTGGGGAGGGCGAAAACGGCATTCCCCACCCCCTCCTGAGGCTGAAAACAGCCTGTTTCCCGACTCCCAGTGGGCCCAGAAGGCCCGAAAATCAGCCGGCTGGCACGCACATGCGTGCTGGACCTGAGCTCGCGTGCCCACTGATATGGCTCCGTGTGCCACTTGTGGCACTTGTGCCATAGGTTCGCCATCACGGGCATAGAGTATTAGTGAAAGCCCATTCTGAATTTTGTCTGGTTTACAATTATACTGCTTTTAGCATTCTACCATTATCTTTAGAAGACATATTCCTTCAAAGTCATATGCATGACATCAATTTTTAACACTTGCTACTATTTTTCACTTCTTATATGATTTGCCTTATAAAGGCAAATAGCCTTTAAATTGTATTGGACAATCTAATTGCATTTAAATATGTGTAACGTCTGTGAGAACTATTTTTCCTCTGTTGCTGATGATACTCACATATACATATTCTTTTTCTTCCTCTTCTTAATGGGCCGGTTCTTATCAATGAGCTGTACTATGTGCTTATATGCAATCCATAGACAAGACTATGTATTCATTGTTAATGGTAAATCAGGCAGAAATTGCTATTTTTAAGTGAGTTCTATTCTATTGAAGTGGTGTAGGGTTTCCTGCCTAAGCAAGGGGTTGGACTAGAAGACCTCCAAGGTCCCTTCCAACTCTCTTATTCTATTCTATTCTTTAACATCAATATGCAGCAAAATGGAAAGTTTATGGTGTAAAAGTTAAAAGTTGTAAAATCAGATGAATCTTTTTTATTCTACTGAGGTTTCTTCCACTAGGTAGACCAATTATCTTTAAAGCACAGTATCAAACCTGTAAGAAATCTTACTCCAAACTTAAAAAAAAAAATTCTGGAGACAAATTCAGCCTTTTATTAAAACCAGAAATGGTAACCTATTTTTAATAAGAATCCAAAAAAATAAAAAAATAAAACTAAGTTCCTTCATGTGGGGTCCTTGGCGCTCTCTGAGTTTGGACCCCTCATTTCAACTCTGAGCTACTCATATTCTCCCTTACAAGTTCCTTCATATTGCAAAAGAAATTTCAAATCATATTAATATTAGAAAGCAGTGAAAAATCCCACACTGTCCTACAGTTGTCCTTGAAAGAGCGTGTCTAGACACTTGCAATGCTCTGTAATATTTGGCTACCTTTTCAAATACAGCTGTTGAATAGAGGGGAAAACAAAATTTGAATATTGCAGTAGACAAAGTTTCTGATAGTGCTGTGATTTATTGTTCTCTACTCATGGCTCGGCTTGCCTGAACTTCCTTCTCTTGCTAAAGCGAGGAATAAGAAATAAAGATGAGTTATCTAAGGCACCATATAAGAAATAACTGCTCTAAATCCGCTCTCATGAAAACACCCCACCTGATTATCACAGGCTACTATATTCCTTTATTGAGTCCAAGACTGCTCACAAATTGTCATAAAGAATCCCCTATGGATAGATCCATTCAAAGAAACTCATAGTGAAATCCATTAAAACAGGTTGTCTATTTGTATTTGGGGTATTCTGAGCCATAAAGAATCACACTTAAGTATTATATAGTCTCAAAGATAAAATACTGCAGCATTTGGTGAGCAGCTTTTTCCTATTCAGTAAACATGTTCAAAGGAGTATACTTCCTCCTTTATGGAGTTCAGTTCCTAAGAGTAGCAGAATAACAGAGTTGGAAGGGACCATAATCCAATCCTCTGCTCAAGCAGGAGACCCTGTATCATTTCAGACAAATGGTTGTCCAATGTCTTCTTAAAAGTCTCCAGTGATGGAGCACTGACAACTTCTGGAGGCAAGCCATTCCACTGGTTAATTGTTCTCACTATCAGAAAATTTCTCCTTAGTTCTATGTTGGTTCTCTCCTTGATTAGTTTCCATCCATTACTTCTTGTTCTACCTTCAGGTGCTTTGAAGAATAGGTTGACGCCCTCTTCCTTGTGGCAGCACCTCAAATATTGGAACACTGCTATCATGTTACCCCTAGGCCTTTTTTTTCACTAGACTAGACGTGCCCTATTCCTGCAATCATTCTTCATATGTTTTAGCATCCAGACCCCCAATCATCTTTGTTGCTCTTCTCTGGATTCTTTCTAAAGTCTCAACTTTTTTACTTGCAGATTAATGAGATTACATGCAGTAGGTACAGAGAACCACTGAGTGCATCAGCAGGATGCATTTTTCAGTTGTTTCCTTCTTTGTGGTCTTTATACAATCACACAAGTAGATTCACTGAAAATTGTTTCAATGGTGCTGAAACCAAACAGAAGTCCAGCAAAACAATGCCATAAGGATTTCAGAGAAAAATCAAGAAGGAAGTATGAGCTCTGCTGGAATGAATATAGGTGACTTTTTACATATTCCTTAGACTCAGAACTTCATCTGGTAATATGAAAATATTAATACTAGGTAGGTCAAGCCAGATGTGAAAACTCAGATGGAAAATAATAACTAAGCAACACTGAAGCACACCAGAATCAGAAATACTTGATGTTCATCAGGTATAAGTCATAAAGCTGCAGCTCACTTCATCATATGCATAGAGTGGCTAGACTGATTAGGGTTTAAATTAACTGTAAATTGATGGGACATTGTGGTGGTGTGGCGGGATATATGATGAAATTGGGTTTTGTGGGTTATATTTATTTTGGTTTTATGAAATGCTGAGAGCCACCTCGGATTATCATGCATAAAGTAGGCGGCAATATATATATTTTCTAAAAATAAATAAATAAATTGGGATGTGGTTGGAGATAAAGAGAGTCTCTGTGGAGTGGGCGGCATACAAATGCAACAAACAAACAAACAAACAAACAAACAAACAAACAAACAAACAAACAAACAAACAAACAAATGATAAGTTGATTGTGCAGATTCAGCTTACAGTGCATTGGAAAGAGATCATAAGTATCTTACCATTAACGATTGTAATGCATTAAAACCCACTAATATTTCCAGAAATCTCTTGATGAATGTGAGTTCAGAAATTTCTCATTCAGTGATGCGTTTAAAATTCCACTTTTCTAAAATAGCATCCACGAGGTCAATCAGTGTCTTAGAGAAACTTTCTTGAAGTCCTAAAGATGACTTGGTTTGCAACTTGAGAATTTTAGACAAATTGCTGGAAATTCCCAGAGTTGCAGATTCAACATATCTTAAGGTATGAAGCTGAGGAAGACTGTCAGGGAATTTATACAAGTGTGCCATTATCAGTTTACCTCAAAGGGAATTGCACACAAGGTAAAGATTTCCAATTCTATCCATAGCTCGAGACATGTGACATCAAAAGGGATTCAATAACAATATATTTGTATACCTTGAAGGAATGAGCCCTTTTTCCTATATATAACCCATATAAATATATGGGGTTGAGATTATATATTTAAAAAAGAGGTCTTGGAATCTTGATTCTTTTACAACCAATCAATTTTGTTTTATAAAATAACCTAAATATGAATCGCCTTCAAGTTCAGAGACCTGTTTGTTTCCATATTTTAAAATATTTGCTTTCCTGAACTCACTTAACTATCTTTGTATGCCTGTTCTTCAATAAGCGTCATTAATATGTAACCCCAATTAATTCTGGTTGAAATGATATCTCATTGTTGTGCATTAAATTAATGTTCTTTATTTACTTCTAAATTTTATATGCCAAAGTCGGTGGAATGAATAATAGACTGAATTGGTCTTTTGTATGTGTTATGGTTATCGGCAGTAGTTTTCAGTTGCTAACATAAATAGACAGGGCTAATCTTTGTATTTCATATTTCATAGTATAGATAGTGACTGATTCCAGACAACACACAAGAGCCTGGTTTACTTTAACAATGTAGTGAATTAATCCAGAATTGGCTGGGTTTATGCAATATGTTTAGACCCAGAACATTTATTTATAAGCCACAATGACTGAATTCACATAGCACATTAAGCCTTCCAAATATTGCTGGAGAAAGTTGTACTTTATTGACATCGGGGGCGGGAAGATTTCTCACTCTCACACTAAGCAAAAATGAACCCAGCCTCATATGAGCTCAGCATGATGTGAGAATTTTTCCACTATAGTTTATTAACAAACCATGACTATAACCAGCCCTGACTTACTGAGACATATTCACAGAACAAATGAGCAAATTCCCAGAAGCTGAAAGGTCTTAGAAAGAAAAGATTATAGAGACCTTTATGCTGGCTGAATTAAGACTGAAGAAGTTTGCTTAGCAGGATAATAGTTAAACAGTAAATTGTTAAACAGTAATAGTTAAATTCAGTTAAGTTATTTTTGTTAAATAATAAATGTCCAGGAAGATCACAACCGTTTAAAAATATGTAATTATAAAATTCCCATCCTTTCATATCTATGTACAGTAATCCCTCATTTTTCGCTGGGGTTACGTTCCAAAAAGAACCCGTGATAGGCAAAATCCATGAAGTAGTAACTTCAGCTTTGCGCATGCGCAGAGGGCAAAAGAACGCAGATGCCGACATCCAGGTGGGCGGGGGAAGCGGGTGGGGGAAGCCCCACGCCACGAACGCCACCAGGTTGTTGAGCTGTGCGAACCGGGAGGATTTCACCCCTGGCCTCACGTGTATTTCACTGCTCTTGGCAAGCTGTTTACCAATCAGCCAATCAGAATGCAGAACACAATGCACGATGCAAATCCGTGAAGCAGCGAGACCGTGAAAGGTGAACCGTGATATAGCGAGGGATTACTGTATTCTACTTTGTCTGGAATGCACGAAGGTGGATTTTACAAAGTCTACTCGCCAGAATTCTTAAAAATCAGGCAATGAAGCTTCTGAAAGCAATACTATTTCTATATGATGAAATTCAGCCAGCAAGCCACTTAGGATTCCAATCAATACTGTTTCTGCTTTTGGGCCAACCAGATTATTATGGATAGTAATCGCCATCTGTTCCTAAAGTGAATGCCAGGACTGCTGAAGTATGACAACTTGCTGCTTTAAGTCAGGACCAAAAATCTTATCTGAGTGTATATAAAAACAGATTCTTGATTGCTTAAAAAAAGGGGGGGGGGGGTCGGGGGAATTATATATTCCTGGATTTAAAAATCTACTTCACTGTAGTCACAGCTCCATTTGGATTTCATTACCCTTCCCCTCTCCCCCATGATTGTTGTCAACCCAATATTATATCATGATGGCAGCAGAAAGTAAGAGCTGATTAACACAATTACTCTGTGAATGGCTGGGTGCTTTTTCCAGCCAGATTGAACAGCACAGAAGACAAATGGGACATCTGAATAATTTGTTATGGGCAGAAATTGGTTGCATTTTTTTGCATAACTCAGCAACTGCTGTAAACTTGGATTAAGCACTAACAGGAAAAAAAAAAGAAGAAGTTTAAATTCATAACAAACTGGTTCTAGTGACCCATATGTTGCAGGTACAATATTACTTGGACTGGTACAATTTTACTTGAACTGGGAAATGACATTATTTCAGGGCTGGATTCAGACTAAATTAGTCATGCTTTATTACTATAGTAATCAGTGAGGTAGGATAATCATCATTAACTTAAAATCCATTGATTTTTATGGGATTTAAATGTGACTGAATTAGCCTGTATCTGTTATGCAGAACGATTTTAGGAACGAACCTTATACTTAAGGCTTGTTTGTTTAGTTGTGGTGCTAATAGTCAGATGGCTCCCCCTGCTATATTTATCTATTGTAACATGTTCTAAATGATTAAGTTACCTAAATCAGTTTTCCAAATCGTGTTTCAATAGCTCTGGGATTCTTTGGAAGGTTGTCAAATATTTCTCAGAGAGGAAATCAGTATCAGAGTTCAAATTTTCCTGGAAGATAGCTTGCCCCCATTGATGAGACATGACACCGCTTGTAGGAACCACATAGTTCCTCTGAGAGAAACTCAAGGGCAAATACAGTTGCAGAGGGCTCTAACTAGGCCTCTCTCCCTTTCTTCAAGGCAGTCCCATGCTGTTAGCAAATAACACAAAATGAATTCACAAATTGTGTTCAACCAATGTGTGGCTTGTTTGGTTTGGATTGGCATGTTAGGAACATACACATAGTTTATAAATTATTGTTTATGAATCTGGGTAATGTGTGACCTTTACCCCTGTCATTTATTCAATAAACCACGGTTTATGGAACCAGAAGTTAGTGTGATGCATAACCCCTAACTCTCTTAAAAACATACAATATCAACATAATACATTGTTGACTGAAATGCAGCAACAAATGCAAGGGTCAATAACTCTCATCTTACTAAGGATATAGAAGCACTTGAAAAATATTTGGAAAAGGATCCTTCTTCTTGAGTTTTAAGCAACTGTCCTAAAGGTCAATGCAAGATGAGCACTAATATTAGAAAATAATGAAAAATATGGAGCAACATCAGGAAAGGCAAACCTCAGGAAAAGCAAATGTTGATACTCATCTTGTAATGTGAACTAATATAATAAAGAGTGCAGAGAAGAGCAACAAAGATGATTAGGGGACTGGGGGCTAAAACATATGAAGAACGGTTGCAGGAGCTGTGTATGTCTAGTTTAATGAAAAGAAGGACTAGGGGAGACATGATAGCAGTGTTCCAATATCTCAGGGGTTGCCACAAAGAAGAGGGAGTCAAACTATTCTCCAAAGCACCTGAGGGTAGAACAAGAAGCAATGGGTGGAAACTAAACAAGGAGAGAAGTAACTTAGATCTAAGGAGAAATTTCCTGACAGTTAGAACAATTAATCTGTGGAACAGCCTGCCTCCAGAAGTTGTGAATGCTCCAACATTGGAAGTTTTAAAGAAGATGTTGGATAACCATTTGTCTGAAGTAGTGTAAGGTTCCTGTCTAGGCAGGAGGTTGGTTTGAAGACCTCCAAGGTCCTTTCCAACTCTGTTGTTGTTGTTGTTGTTGTTGCTGTTGTTGCTGTTGTTGTTGTTGTTGTTATTATTATTATTATTATTATTATTATTATTATTATTATTATTATTATTATTATTATTATTATTATTATTATTATTATTATTATTATATTGGACACCTGTACCTCCATGTTACCTATCAGTTACCTATATCCCTCTGCCTTTGGGGACATCTACACAACAGTCCATTTCTGATCCTCCCTTCATCCTAATGACTCTTATTTAATATATAAAAACTAGTTTCATCAAAATAATATATTTGGCCATAAGACTCTGACCATGTTATGTAACTCATATGGCATTGCATTTACATTATAGTTTCACTAAAATCAAATGGAAGCAACCTTGTTGAACCAGTTTGTAAATCATAATAAACTGGAAAAACAAAAAAGAACATTACATTGCCAACTGCTTAGTAAAGCATAAAAAAATGAAACGTATATTAATGGTGAAAAGAGTAAATTTAATATTAAAAGATGAATATTTTAGAGTCTTATTTTTGCAAACTTTCCATTTTTCTGGCAACGATAACAACTGAAATATCTAGATAGATTGGTCTGGAAAAGCTTTAAATGTATTGTCTGAACTATCCTGCCTCAAATATGTTTTATACTTAGATAAGTGGCAATATTTCAACATATCACTTGAATATAACTGTGGGGCAGGGGCAGGGAATGCTTAGCCCTGCTAAGTTGAATGTATTACTCTGCTCACTCTGTGTTTTTCATAACCTGCCACTTTTTATACCAGTGGTATTATTCTGTAAGCATGATAGATTACAGAGAATATTTCTCCTGCCTAAAAATGGCAAACCTCTGAGTTTATTTTTTCCCCTTAAACTGCAGTTCTCGGTATTGGATGGGTCTGAATTTTTTTAGCATAGTTTGTGATTGCTTAGTCTATTATCTTTTGAGGATATGATACTTTGCAACATACCGTATGTATGTATGTATGTATGTATGTATGTATGTATGTATGTATGTATGTATGTATGTTGCCTTTAAGATCAATAGTACACCTGCCTCTGCTGAATTATAACCTCACTAGCTCTTTTTGTAAGATGAATATAATGGCAGCTTGAGAGGCTGCATGAAGAGGTCTGTCATTCTGACACTCTATAATAAGTGGTATGCATATTTATGTAGAACAATTAATTGTGCATATCAGTGATGAGTTTTTAAAAATAATGGTAAAATGTGCATTATATATTTTATAATTCAATATAAATAAAGTTCAGATGGGTTTATTTGAACGATATATAATTCTTAACCTGAAAGTATCCTAGAATAGGAAAGAGGAGGAGGAGGAGGAGGAGAAATAACAGATTTGGAAGAGACCTTGGAGGTCTTTTAGTCCAACCTCCTGCTCAAGCAAGAGACCCTAAACCATCTCAGATAAACTGTCCAGTTTCTTCCTAAAAGTAATGAAGTTCTGAAGGCAAGTTGCTCCACTGATTAATTGTTCTCACTGTTTGGAAATTTTTCCTTAGTTCTAGGTTGGTTCTCTCCTTGATAAGTTTCCATCCATTGATTCTTGTCTTGCCTTCTCCTGCTTTGGAAAAAGAGATAGATGCCCTATGGAGGAGGAGGAGGAGGAGGAGGAGGAGGAGGAGGAGGAGGAGGAGGAGGAGGAGGAGGAGGAGGAGGAGGAGGAGGAGGAGGAGGAGGAGGAGGAGGAGATGATCCCAGTTGTAATAAAAATATTATTCAAAAATACTCAAGATGACAATATTGTCCCTAAAAGCAGTTGGTCCTATTATTTGTCTTCACAATCAAATGGGACAGATAATCTCTATGAGGAGGGAAAGGCGTCCCCAAGTACAGATGTCAATACTGGAAAAAGCCAGACATGCCAATTCCTTACTGTCCTCCTCGCAAATCAACTGGGCAATAGCTTCTCTCTGAGGCAAGAGGAAGGTCCACAACCTCTTTCTATCCCATTGCAAGAAATGAATATATTACATACTTTTTGTGTGTGAATGCACTATTATAATTATTATGTGAAAATGTATAGGACTGCAGTAATTTAATAAACAGTCAGGAGTGCTTGAATTAAAGGAATTTTTTTCATGCTAAGTTATAATACCTTTCCCATGTATGGATTTCCAAATTTATTTCTAACATTGTTGAATCTTGCTGTCGTAGGACAATTCCTTTGGTACAATGTCCAATGATCATTTGATTAATAGGATTTTCAGAGCAAGAAGCTTATTTTGGTACTTAATTAGAATGTGGGAACTGGCAGTACTATCCATCCCTCTCTATAAAGGAACTTATTGAACCAGGCTGCTTATTTGAGATTTGACTGAAGCTCCCCTTCAATTTAACAGGAGATTATATTCAGAGCTTAATTTATCCTGATGCATTTTGTCAAAGCTAGCATTAGTGTATTTTGCTACTGGCACGGCAGAGCACCAGAGGCAGATCTGTTATGCATGCACTAGAGATATAAGATAATTAATCCATAGTGGTTGGAAGAAACAAGACATATCAATTGAGTTTTGGCACTGGGCTGTTTCCCAAATATCAGGGTCAGCAATAAATATCAGAAAGCTTGGAGTTGTAGAACAGCCTTGATTGCTAAATGGATTGCATTAAGAGCTTGGCAAACTACATTCCTGCTAAGCCACAAAATGGGGTTATTGGAGCTATCTGCTTTGGAAGCCAGCAAAATATTTGCATATGAAAAAAATGTTGCTTGAGATAATACCTTTCCTGTACTGCTTCATATGGATAGCAGGTCAGCTGCCCTTGATTCTACTCATCTTCTTCTTCATATATATATTTTAAGGAAACCTTTTTCTTAAATTACTTTTGTGTAATTTGGTGCCATAAATTTGATATGTGTAGTAGTTGGGAGATCATTATTCACTGTAACGTGCTTCACAAACCTGCTTCACAAAGCAATATTATCAATAAAAACAAAATGAAAAAAGTGGTTCTGTTTTAATTGTGATTTATATTACAGCAGATTTGGCTGGGACTCAAATTTCCAGCCCTGTATAACAATAAAAAGAAACCTGACAGAATCGAATGCTTTAAAAAAACGATGATAGATAATGCAACCATTTATACTCAATATATTTTAAGAGCTGCAATCTTTAAATACAGATTGGAATACTGATTTTAATTTTTTCCGTCATGTTTTTTAGAGATTGATTTCAGAGCTTACCCAACAGTGGATGGCAAAGAAGTGAAGGTGATAGAGAGAAAGATAAACAGTGTGCTTGAAAAGTAAAGAAGGAAGGAAAGCAGTGTTAAACTTAGGCCTGATCGTAAAATTATATGGATATTTCTGTGACAACAAAGATCAGTACAGTTAAAACAATGCAACTTATCACAGTCTGCAGGAGAATGGAAAGGTCTGTTCCTGTACTAACGTTTTTTTGCACTTTCCCATTAAACATTTATTCAACAACTCATCTAGATTGTCAGCTGATAGCAAAAGCTTTATCTAGAAGCGGTTTCATGTAATAATAGGGATGCTGTGGCCATTTGTCCTTGTTGCTTTGCAGATGTAGCAGAACTTGCTGGATTCAACTTTCATGGAATGTAGGAGAAGCATATTCTTAATTGAGGACCTTTCTATTGGCTAACCAATATGCCTGTATATAACTAATAGTTCTCAGGGCAGTTAAAAACCAAATTACATGATCTGAAGAATCACCAGAGTAAGGTTGGCTAATTCCTGAAGGTCCTGGCTCCTAATTACAATTATCAACATTATTTTTCAACATTCCTGGATCAACAGTGCACCTCATAATTGAAAACTGAATATTGCAGAATATTTTCCTCCATATGATACTACACAGTGCTTTGCTTCTTCTCATGCCTGTTGCTGAATGAGGATATACTGTATATGGGCTGAACACGCCATAAACTGAAGTGTTAAAAAATGCTGAAGGAACAATCGTCATCTCTGAAATAAATACCTTAACAATTTTCCAATGCAATGTTAAATAGTTTGAATTAACCATGTAGGTTTTAAAATTGTTTATTTTTCTATCAGTCCCAGGAACATATGTTTTATGAAATATTCATTACTGCACCTATTTGCAAGTATGTATTATTGTCAGTGGAAATAATATTTATCATCAATTTGTGTTGTAAAGATTGTACTCATTATTCACTGACATGTACTTATGAAGATATAATCCTTCTGAGCTTGACTAGATAATAATACAGTTGGCAGTGTCCCAATGTAAATAATGGGTGAGAAGAATGGAAGAGCACATATATGGAAGCATGGAGTCTAAGAAATGATTAGAGCAAGTTGATACAGAGGGAATGTGCCAGTATTATTACAATAGCATGAACAAATTTTAAACTTTGTATTAAGTATCAGACATAGCATTGACATTGTGCCCTTACCACTACCCCCAAGGATTGGTTAACGTATCCTTTATTTATGAAAAACTTATTAAAAATAGGGTATTTTTTTGTAATTTACTTAAGGCAGAATCTCATCTCCCTGTCTTGAAATATAATGTACACAGTGAAGAGAGAGTCTGCAGTCATTTGAGGTGCATTTGATGATGCCCATCTATATATCACCATTCCAGACTGTTCTGGTGCTCACAAATCCTCCACTAGATTCAGTTGAAGTTTTGTCCTAGTGAGCTGTTGGGATATGGATGGGAAAAATCAGATTGAAGTTGAACCCAAGGAAGTTACAGCTGCAATGTTCTTTGTCAACAATAAGTTATTTCTCAAAGAGGTGGCATGTGAGTAGATCTGTGACTGTGGAATCATCCTGGTCATATGGCAACTGCTGAATGGTCAAGTAGAGATCATGATCAAGAGGGCTTCTGCTCAGTTTTAGCTGATATACCAGTCATGACTCTACCTGGAGGAAGAGGACTTTGCAACAGTTAACTAATGCTCTCAACATCTTGGTAAGGTGTATCATAATGCACTCTGAATGGGACAATTGTTTGAAGCCACCCAAAACTCTAGTTGATACAAAATGCAGTAGTGTCTCTATGTTAAGTGGCATTAGATGCATGAACCTGTCATACCTGCACTATGGACCCTATGGCTGCCAATAGGTTTTCAGATGCAATAAAAATTGCTGGTTTTCACCTATAAAGTCTTGGTATTAAGTCACCTCAGGACTATGTACTTCAAGTAGTACCTGATTACCATGAAGTTGGGAATGGAAAGTTGAGGCTAGGATGATGTATTTTTCAGTGATAGCCCCTGAAATATGGAACAGCCTTTCCTAAAAGCCAACCCCAGTGTTATTATATAGAACACTTCCATAGGGCTCTATAAATGTGATTTATGGAGGGAACACCCAAGACTGAGGGTAGACACATACCACCCATAGGAGTTAGAAGGGATTTTTCAAAATATATATTGCTCTTATTTTAAATTTAGTAACTGCATTGTTATATTGTGGATATTGTATGATTATGTAGACCACCAACAGTAACTTGTCTGTGGCCATTTAGAAACGAAATAAATGAATAAGCTCCTGTTTCCCTGTTGGGAGGAATGGATTTTTACATAAATATTCAGCTACTCATTTAAAAATAATGTGCAAGTTATCTGAATAGCAAACTATTTGCTAATCATTTCCCTAGCAAAGCTACATTTATAGTAACAAGTTTTTAATGCTTCTTCATTAGGCTCTACAGTAAGGCTATCAAACTCTGGAGCAAAGCCAGAGCTTGTTGCTCTATTTACAGTATTTTTCAGAGTATAAGACGCTCCAGAATATAAGACACACATTAGTTTTGGGGGAGGAAAAAATGAAAAAAAATCTGCCTCTGTCTACCAGCATCCATCGGTATTCATCTGGCTAGCTTCCTTGCAGCAAACAGCAAACAGCCTGGTCAGCTTCAGTACGTTATCGCAGCCTGATTCAGCACGAGCAGCTGATTGGTGGTTGGATCATACTCCCAGAATACTGCCAATCAGCTGTTCCAGACTGCGGGGATTGCCACAGCTCATTACCACCTCCGTGTGTCATGTTTTTTGCCTCTGTGCATTGCGTTTTTGGCCTCGCACACCCGTTCAAGGCTGCCTGGATCACAGCACATCGCCACTGATCGCTGCCTCCACGCATCGCATTTTCAAGCACATGTCACATTTTCGGCCTCTGCATGCCCCATTTTTGGCCTCCATGCATCACGTTTTCAGGTGGTTCCAGGTGGTGGGGATTGGCAGCAGCGGCGATCCCCACTGCCTGGAACCGGCCAAAAACACGATATGCGGAGGCCAAAAATGGGGCATGCGGAGGCCGAAAATGCAACGTGCGGAGGCAGCGATCGGCGGTGATGTGCTGTGGCGATCTCTGCAGCCTGGAATGGGTCTAAAATGGGGCATGCGGAGGCCAAAAATGCGATGCGTGGAAACCAAAAACGTGATGCGCGGAGGTGCTGATCGGTGGCAATGTGCTGTGGCGATCCCTGCAGCCTGGAACGAGTCTAAAATGGAGTGTGCGGAGACCAAAAACGGCCGGCGTGTGGGAGCCGGCGGGTGGGCAGTGCTTTGGCAACATTTGCTGTATAAGACGCACATACATTTCCACCCACTTTTTTGGGGGGGAAGTGTATCTTATACTCCGAAAAATACGGTAAATATTAATCTCCACCTAATCCAAGGTACTATTTTCAATAGTTTCAATAGCACTGTTTGTTAGAATAATAGCCTGCTTGGGTATTAAAAGAGGAAATGATCAAAGCTCACTACCTTTGATAGGTTTTATAGCGATAACAATAGCATTTAGACTTACAGTATATACTGCTCCATAGTGCTGTTTAGCACTCTCTAGGCCACAGGTGTCAAACTTGCCATGTCATATTGCCATCATGTGACGTTTCACGATGTTTTCCCCCTTCACGGAGCTAGGGTAGGCATGGCCTGCGCTTGGCACATCTGGCCCGCCAGCACCAGTTTGACACCCCTGCTCTAGGCCATTTACAGAGTCAGCATATTGCCCTCCAAAATCTGGGTCCTCATTTTATCGACCTCGGAAGGATGGAAGGCTGAGTCAACCTTGAGCTGGTCAGGATTGAACTCCTGACTGTGGGCAGTTAACCTGCAATACTGCATTCTAACCACTGTGCCACCACAGCTCTTATCAATCAATAACAATCAAAGTTTATTTATGGACTAAGGCCAAACATTGGGTGTGATAGGAGTGTAATTGCTTTAAGCCCCAGACAAGATGGGTTACATCTTGTTACAGATCATTTAGACAGATTTGCCCTGGAGCAAGATAAATATGTTCAGAGCATTTCTTTTGCTACAAATCCTTAAAAGCCAAAGCTTCCTTTTCTGAGTTTGGTGGTCAGAGACTGAATTAAAAGATTGTGTTTTAGGGAGGACAGGCTTCCTAGAAAATGACCAGAACCTGTGCTGTTGTTGTCCTGCCTTTTTAAGCCCTCCCCACAGCACAGTTGACTATAAAAGCTATGATGTGACAGCTGGGTGTGGTGCTGTTGGTTTGTGTGAAAGTGTGAAGGAGGTGTTGGTGTGTAGAAATAATGCAGTCTAAAGCAGCTAGAAACATATAATTTTCTCCAATAGCAGGACTCACAATGAATAATGATTAGAAAAGCAGTAGTGGGAAGGGTAGCAGCAGTGATGTAGAATGGAATATAGGTAGTCCTAAACTTAGGACCAAAACTGAGCCCAAAATGTCTGTTGCTACACAAGATAATTTTTAAGTGAGTTTTGCCCCATTTTATGAACATTTTTTGCCACCGTTGATAAGTGAATTGCTCAGTTGTTAAGTAAATCATGAAATTGTTAAACAAATCTGGCTCCACCCATTGATTTGCTTATTAGAAGCCAGCTGGAAAGGTTACAAATAGTGATCATATGAACTCGGGACAGTGCAATTGCTATAAGTACATGCCAGTTGCCAAGCACCTGAATTTTGATCACGTGACCATGGGGCTGCTGCAACAATCGTAAGAGTGAAAAACTGTTATAAGTCCTTTTTTCTGTTATAACTTCAGTCACTAAATGAATGGTTATAAATCAATGCAGAGATGGGTTCCTGCCAGTTCAGACCGGTTCTATAGAACCGGTAGCGGGAATTTCCCCCTGCTCGCCGAACTGACAGCGACCCAGGCCTGCCATGCCCAAACTGGCTCTCTTGGTGGCCAACCATCTTGTTTTTTGTTTCTGGCATGCACAGAAACTGGTTTTTGCTTCTGTGCATGCGCAGAAGCTGGGTTTTAGGCACTGTGCATGCATACACGTGCGCAGCCACAAGGTGCACTCGCACGGCACGTCATGAAGCGAACCGGCAGCGAGGTAAGTCAGAACCCACCCCTGAATCAATGACTACCTGTAGTGAGGAGAAGTGAGCACTAGTGTCTCTGTGTTGCCTAGGGACTTGTGTTGTTGTGTTGGCTCTCTTGTGTTTTGGAGCCCACTGACTTAGGTATACTTAAAAGAACTACGTATGTATTCAAATATTTTTATAGAGGTTTTTTCCCCCTCAGATTTGCCTGCCTTCTGATTTTAAGTAGATAGCAACAATCAAGAGGGTTTTCCCCCTCCCCCACCATCATTTAATAACCAAGCCCCATTTGGTCATGGGGGAGGGGGTATTGCCTTCAATCATGAGGATTACCATGATGGTAGGTAACCTGATAATTTTAGCAACACTAAGAGTAAAGCTTTGGGAGCAGAAGTTCCTGCTTCCTTTGCTATAAGATCAAAGGGAAATTATGACATTAAGGCTAATCTATAATGGGATAAAAGCAAGAGGGGCTTTGGAGGGAAGTCAACCCATGTAGTAGAACAAACTCCAAAGCAAACACTTCCTGCTTTATTGCCAAGAGAACTATACAGACTGTCCGGCAACATTTAGATGAGTTTAGTTGCCAGATGATCAGAACTCCCTGCCTGGAAGAAACTCCTTTAGTTACTGTGAGAAAGCACTGAATTTTCATAATAGAATTGGCGGTGACAGTATAACCAGACCAAAAGCGCAAGGAAGTTTAGACACTGGTGGTGTCAGGATTTAAAGAGTTCCTCGTTGTATAAATAACTCGTAGAATTGGAACTAGGAATAGGGGAAACATATACTCAGGAAAATTTGTGTGCTGTATTTCATCTTGATCCCTGTTGATAACATTGTAATTGATTTAATTTATGCTTTGTTCAAGGTATGTTTTTAAGTCATTTTGATACATCTGTGGAAGAGATGTTTAATGGAGGTAGGAGGAATAAATTGCACACATTTGTTAACAGATATTCTTTTGGAGCTCATATAATGCTAACAGTGGTACTGTTAACTGTATAGCAAATCCTATCAGCCAAAGCATAAGAATGACCCCCATCCGTCCTCATGTTTATCTTCTTATATAAAATTATAACCACTTCCTTTTTAATTATAACCACTTGCTGATAAATTCGCAAGTATATTAATTTATATTCATTGGATGAATAAAGTACCTGACTTCGTTCATCCAGGCAGTACACATTACTAGAATGAAAAATAACATATTAAGGAGGTGTGTTTTTCACTTCTCCAGTGCTTGCAAAAACAATTTAACCTTTATTCCGAAGCAGCCACAGCTACGTTAGCCTTCGAAAGATGAAATCGTGCTTAGTAGTGAATTCAACATCAACCTGACCTTTAGAATACATCAGTGTTTCTTGGGAAAATATTTTGGGCAGAATGCCTTCCACAGTAAACAATATAGCTGCTACAACCCATTGTTGCTTCATACTGTGCTATGGCTTATCAAAATAAGGGGTTAGAAATCAGCAGGGACCAGAGTTCTTCTGACAAAACTCCACAGGATATAAAGAACAATGTAAATTCTCCAGTACTGGCAGATATTTTTCTATATTACTGTTCCAGTGATAACAACTAAGGTGAATCATTTCCAACCACCTACAGTACCAAATGATTTCAGATTCTGAAGGGATCACATTAATTCCATTGCTAGCTAGCAATTTACCTAGCAAAAGATCATTATATTTATATGTATGTGAAATCCTCACAATAATTACACATTTGAGTTCCCTCAGAAGTATATATATATATATATATATATATATATATATATATATATATATATATATATATATATATATATATATATATATATATATATATATATATATATATATATATACATACATACATACATACATACATACATACATACATACATACATACATACATACATACATATATATATATATATATATATATATATATATATATATATATATATATATATATCCTCATTAGTCATGTATTTCCAAGAATATTACACTCTCCCCCCTACCCCAACAAGCTTTGTGATGAAAATTGAAAGTGCTGTACTGCATCTGGATTCATCTAGTTTTTTTTAAAGACATTAGTTTAATCAAACAGCAGGGTGGCCAATATAGTATTCACATGCAAATGCTAGAAATAGTGTTGAGGAAAATATTTTTTGAAAAATGACTTCATTGTAGTACTTCCTTAAGAACAAAGTGAAATGTTCAAGAACATGAATAATTTTTTGTTTTTTATTAATTTCCATGGAAGCTGCAAGAATGTAGTGGGTTAGATTAAAGTGATTGTCTGAGATTCAAGAGCCCGCTGTACAAGAAAAAGCATTTTCATGTTTCTTGTTGGTTGTTAATTTCCTCTTTTATGGGCACATTGGCTAGGGAATTCTGGGAATTGAAATCCACACATCTTAAAGTTGCTATGTTTGAAAAATACTGGGCTATATTATTTTCTTCATCAAATCTCACTTCAGATAGTTCACTAAACTTCAGGAATCACTTTTTGAGGATGGTTAGGGCAGTAGAAAGGAAACCAGAAAATTCCAAGCCCCTGTTCCCCTTGTTGTCTTTGATTCCTGGCAATTTCTAATCTGGGAAGATGTAGTATCATCTACAGAAGTTTGAAAAGTTTTCAAATCTTTGAGGAAATTTGATGTGTGAGCCTTTGAGCTGGTATGGATTGATAGGTAGTTCCTAATTGTACCAATAAAAAACAATCACATTGCTTTCCCATTTTTTCCTGTAATTTTTTTTTCTGGGAAAGAAAAAAAATGAAATAGTGGGTAAATAGGCAATAATTACTGGTGGAGAAAAACATCATCTAGATACATAATTAATAAAATTCAGTGAATGAAGAAGGCTGATCAAAGAACTCAGCACAAATAGGCATTTGACAAAGTAGACCATAACCTACTACTTAATAAAATAGAAAAATGTGGGTTAGACAGCATCACCACCAGATGAATTCATAACTGGCTGACCAACCACACTCAACATGTAGTCCTCAATGGAACTGCATCTACATGGAGTGAGGTATGCAGTGGGATACCCCAGGGCTCGGTTTTAGGCCCAGTACTCTTCAACATATTCATCAATTTAATTTAATGGGGAACTCATTAAATTTGCAGATGACACCAAGCTAGCAGGAATAGCCAACACTCCGGAAGATAGGCTTAAGATACAGAAGGATCTTGAAAGACTTGAACATTGGCCGCTATCTAACAAAATGAAATTTTGAAAACAGTTCACTTGAAAAAAGTGAAAAAAGTAAGGTTCTACATTTAGTCAAGAAAAACAAAATGCACAGGTACAGTATATGTGGTACCTTGCTCAATAGTGGTGACTGTGAGAGGGATCTTGGAGTCCTAGTGGACAATCACTTAAATATGAGCCAGCAGTGTGCTACAGCTGCCAAAAAAGCTAACACAGTTCTAGCTGCATAAACAGAGGGATAGAATCAAGATCATGTGAAGTGTTAATACCACTTTATAATGCCTTGGTAAGGCCACACTTGGAATACTGCATCCAATTTTGGTTGCCACAATGTAAAAAAGATGTTGAGACTCTAGAAAGAGTGCAGAGAAGAGCAACAAAGATGATTAGGGGAGTCGAGCAGTGGTGGGAGTCAAATAATCCCACCACCGGTTCACTGAAAATGTGCATGCGCACATGTGCGTGCACACAGCTTCTGCACATGATTTCTGTGCATGTGCATGCGCATGACTTCTGTGCATTCACACTGCTTCTGCGCATGCACATGTACACAGCTTCTGCGCATGTGCGTGCACACAGCTTCCATGCACGCACGGCTTCCGCCACAGAGCAAGGCTCGACCGAGCAGCCTTTCAGTGCCTGCTCCCCTCCATCTCTGTTCTCCAGGGCAGCAGCTGCTTCTCTCCGCACTGCTGGGAGAGCCACAATTTAGCAGCTGTAAGCCGCTGCTTTCCTCTAAGTACCATCTGGAAAGCACTGCGGCTGAGAGAAACAGCATTCAACATGGCTGCTGCCTCTCTGTGCTGCAGTGTTTTCTGGATGGGACTTAAGAGGAAAGTGGAGGCTCACAGCTGCTAAATTCCACAAGACGCTCTCCCAGAAAGAGCAGCAGCAGAGAGAAGCAGCTGCTGACCCGGAGAGCACATGGAGCATCTCCGCAAGCAACCGAGGCTCAGCAAGGGACGGAAGAAGTGGCTGCAAGATCTCCACTGCAGTGCTTTCTGGATGGGACTTCTTACAGGTAAGTTCAAATTCAAACCTTTAAGAACCGTCCGGTCCATTCCCAAACTGCTTCAGACCTCCTGTGCCCCCCCACGCGGCCCTTCAGCCTAGTGCAGGCCAAATAAATTGCTTTGACCCAGGGGGCCATAGTTTGAGGCCAGAGGAGGGTGGTGGCATGCGGATGGAGGCCTGGAGCAAGGCTGGAGTGGGGGAATGGCGTGTTCCCTGACCCAGCCAAGGCGAAGAAGAGTGGGAAGAGATTCTGGGGCAAGGTTGGAGCCGGGGAATGGTGAGTCCCTGGGCCCCGATCCGAGGTGAAGGGCAAGCAGGTGGAGGCTCTGGGGCAAGGCCAGAGCTGGGGGAATGGCGCGTCCCTTGGCCCCGACCCGAGGCGAAGGGCAAGCAGGTGGAGGCTCCGGGGCAAGGCCAGAGCTGGGGAATGGTGCATCCCTTGGCCCCGACCTGAGGCGAAAGGCAAGAGGGTGGAGGCTCCATGTCCCTGGGCCCCAACCTGAGACAAAGGGCGAGCGGGTGGCATGCTTACCTTTGATGAGCAGAGCGTGCGATGTGTGGAGGCAAGGTGCAGAGATTAGCTGGGCCGCATGGCAAAGGCAAGATATATAGGGCAGGGTGGTGTGGGGCAGGGCAGGGTGATGTGGGACAGGGCGTGGTGGGGTGGGCGAGGCAAGCAGTCTGCCAGCAGGTGGGGGCGGGGCCAGCCAGAGGTGGTATTTGCCAGTTCTCCGAATTACTCAAAATTTCCGCTACCAGTTCACCCGAACTGGTCCGAACCAGCTGAATACCACTTCTGGACTCGAGGATAAAACATATAAAGAACAGTTGTTGGAACTGGATATGTCTAGTCTTATGAAAAGAAGGACATGATAGCAATGTTCCAATATCTCAGGAGTTGCCACAAAGAAGAGGGAGTCAAACTATTTTCCAAAGCACCTAAGGGTAGAACAAGAAGCAATGGGTGGAAACCAATCAAGGAGAGAAGCAACCTAGAACTATGGAGAAATTTCCTGACAGTTAGAACAATTAATCTGTGGAACAACTTGCCTCCAGAAGTTGTGAATGCTCCAACACTGGAAGTTTTTAAGAAAAGATTAGATAACCATTTGTCTGAAGTGGTATAGGGTTTCCTGCCCAAGTAGGGGGTTGGACTAGAAGACCTCCAAGGTCCCTTCCAACTCTGTTATTCTAATTTTAATTTACAAATAAATGATAAAAATCAAAGGTTATCATATCTTTGTTATCCCAAAAGTGCTTTTTCAAAAGGCAACTGAACTTTGTCCAAGAAGCATTTTCAGTTTATATTCCTTGCAGTCATCTGGTCATTAGCACTCTTTCTGAGAGTCATTGAGGCCACTTGGAGGTTTTTGTGCCCTCAGGGTCACCTGAATAGTGCAAATGGATGTGGAACCTTCTTGGAACTGCTGAAAGCACTGTGTTGTAAACAGGAGATACATAGTATCATATCCCCCCCCCCTCTGATGAGAGAGGGCTGTTCAATCTTAATCTATATGGCCTCTTTGACTTTTCTTTCAAACTAGCAGTCTTCTGTGTCCAAAATGTGGAATTTGCTGTGCTCTCTGGATGCAATTCAATGTAGTGGCTATTACTTTTAAAACCCTTCATGGCATATGGCTTGGTTATGT
The DNA here is from genome assembly GCA_023053685.1 of Diadophis punctatus similis. Taxonomy (NCBI): domain Eukaryota; kingdom Metazoa; phylum Chordata; class Lepidosauria; order Squamata; family Dipsadidae; genus Diadophis; species Diadophis punctatus. Next base: position 23,698,739 of record JALIGW010000005.1, on the reverse strand, counting down.
GAGAGACTGTCACTTTCTTATCATTTCTACCTGCCCTATAAGATAGAACAAAGTGGCACAATTCATGCCTCATCCACTAATCTATGTCATCTGATGGGATCTAGAAAGCTTTTGTCTTGCGATGCTTGATCTTTGGAATAGCAAATTCCGCCCCCCCCCCTCCAGTTGAGACTGGCTCAATCCTGCAAGCTTTTAAATGAACTCTGAAATCATGCCCCCCCTCCACCCCGTAAACTCTGGAATAAGTCCAGCTGTGTATTTCTGTTGTGGTACCTATTTCAGTTAGTGAATATCTTATTCCAACATTATATTTACTGATTTTGTTTTGTTTTAGGCACTGTGTTAATCTGTGTACAGTCCAGAGACAGTGTTGAGTGCGGCAATCTTACAAATATACATTTTAAATACGTAAACGCTTTTAGATTTTGGGAAAAATCTATCAGTGTAGTATATTTACTCAGGAAAATTAGATGTTTTTCATGCTTATTGATTTGCAATGATTTTGATAAATGATTAAACTAAAACATATTCAGAGACTGAATTGATATTTGCCATTACATAGAAAAGAACATGCTTATAGCTGTAGATATTTTTGTTATTCATATGGGGTATTTGTATAGTTTTTAAACACTGGTTATATAAAAGTACAAGAATGTTGTGCTGTATAATTTGGGAGCATGCTCAATACAAAATGCGGCATAAAAATTACCATTTCTTCATTATGAATGATTTCTACTCTACCTCCTTGGACCCAAGTATAAGGTTGAATTCCCACTGCATCTAATTTATTATTACTGCTGTAGATATTGTTTTGTGTTACACTACATAGAGTATTTCTAGAAATATATTGCAAAATCCTACAGGGGAGGAAATGGCAAAATAAAACTGCTTTGGAAGTTATTACATTTTTATAATAAACCAGCACATTATTCCCATAGAAAAGCACTTTAAGAAAATGGTTTGGATATTTTCATCATATATATATAAATATAGTATATATATTTACAAGCCCATTTTATTTAAACTTTGTGCTGGCAACTTGGAACAGATATTTCAAATAAATTACATATGATGTTCTAGTACATGACCTCTAGTGTGCTTAATTTTTTTTCAAATTAGCATCTCCTATCAATGAAGTTGTGCCTTTTATCAGAAACACAGGAAATAGATGTTTTTCCTTCTATCAACTTTCAATTCTGAAAGCAGAAAAACAGCTTCCCCGCCCAAATTAACATTGGATAAATTCTTAGAATTGTAGCCCAACCCTCTGCTTGTATAATCAGAAACTGATTGCATTCAAGTTCAGGGGTCTGATTCCCAATATGTACATACTGTAGTGAACTCCCTTACAATACTTTCTCCCCCACTGGGAAGATCTAAATAACTTCCATTTAAAGATGCTTGGAGACAGGCTGGCAAGACTGGAATTTTCAAGCTACTTATATGATATGGGCAATTACCTATTCAGAATTAATTTTAAAAAAATCTGATATCTATATTTAAAAACAATATATGACATGGGTGAAGGACAGAGCATTTAAAAATACTGAAATACTGCTTTGGTTTGGCTGTATTTGCTAATTACAAAATTCCTTCAATCTCCACATGAGAAATAGCCATCCATTACATATTTGTATGCTAGCAATTTTTAGGCTATATAGTAATCCTTTATGGAGATTCACAACAGGTTATCGGCATTCATGTGTCGAGATTACAGGCAGGTCACAAGCAGTAGCATAATTCAATTGATGGCTTCCCTGCCTGAAATATGTGAGAAATCTTAATACTGTTGTACCATTACTTATAAAAAATAAGTAGTAATATGCTAATTTATTATGTTCTACTCACAATAATCTCTCTCAATGTTACACTTTATTCTGGGTTAATATTAATGGTCTTTTTGTCCTGCTTTGCAAGTTCAAGATGCTAATGCCATCTTCCATAAGATCAAAGCTCATTTTTCAGTGCACAAATATTAGTCTAATCCTGTTAATTAGAATGGATATCATCTAATGAACAGGGATCTACATAATTATGTGCAAGTGAAATATAAAATTGAAAATCTTTATGAAATCTAGATTACAGGGAATTAGGTAGAATTAAGTAATTTGGAATCTTTGCTTGCTGCTATAAAATGGCTTGCTATATTCACTTGTAATGTTAAACCTGAGATAAATATTACAAATGTAAAAAGAATGCATTTTTCCTTCCACAGGAGGACCCAGACTGCCCTCTTGAGTATGCCAAACAGCATGGAGTACTTCACATACTATACGACTAGCATGCATTTTAGTTTGGAATCTGCTCAGGGATGAAATTCTTGGCTAAAGCTCTGGAAATTCTGATACTGCAATAGAGACAGGCTGCTTTAATCAGTGATGACATAAGAAATCACTTCCTTTTAACAATGCCATGCTCTTGGCTTTGTTACTTTCTAGTGATAATGCTAATCGTTACTTTCTAGTGATAATGTTAATTGTTTTGTGTTTCAAAATGTGCAGCAGCACACAGGGTTCTCAACAGGGAGTCTTTTAGAAACAAAATCATCACCACCATTTTTACCATATTTGTTGAGGGTACGTACTACATTCGTTTGGAAATATTCCATAAAACGAAGTATATCATCAAATGGCGTACAATTAATACACTGAGTGTGCATAAGCACATAACTGAAATGAGATACTTCTATATTAGCTTAGAATTTTATTGCTGATTCATCTCGCATTAGTACTTTTGGCAAAAAGTGTAAAAGGCTTAATTGCAACTTCATGGTTGTATGCTTCAGACAGAAAACTAAGGAATCTGCTAACTTCAGTAAAGACAATTTTAGCAACTAGTCATGAGAAAACAGTGATATTTCAATCATTAAATCCCAAAGGTGCTTTTTTCAAGAGGCAACTGGACTTTTTTGTTTTTCTTTGAAGACGTTTCGCTTCTCATCCAAGAAGCTTCCAGAAGTTTCTTGGATGAGAAGCAAAACATCTTCAAAGAAAAACAAGAAAGTCCAGTTGCCTCTTGAAAAAAAGCACCTCTAGGACAACCATGACCTGGATGACTGAGAATCTCCATAGACATTCAAGCATTAAGCTAAATTCATTTCAACCCAATTACTTAAAAGGCCTTGAGGTTGGGTGGCACATGACCTCAGTGGTTAACAACAGTTGACAACATTCAGCAAAATTAATGAGATTGTGCAAAATAAAAAATAACTGGTGATATGGTCTGTACTGTAAAAAAATGATGTCCAATAATCGTGTATTCCTAAAACTTTCTTTTGTTGTGAGAGAATGAATTTTATGAATATAGCTATAAAACAAGTGATGTCCATGGATTAGTGTCTTGATCAGGGGAGACAATGTAACTGACTGATCAATTAAACCTTCAAGAACTCAAGTAGGCATGGAAAACTTCAAGTAGGCATGGAAAATCTTTGGCCAATTCACAATGACCTTAGTTGTCCATACTTCCTTTGCTTTCTTATTAGGGATATTTACTTCCATCACTTTATTCTTGTCTTATGTTTCCTATCATTCAGATAATAGTTTCCAAGTCTTTTATTGCCATGTTTTCAATCCACCCTTTATGCTTTCTGTATAAGAGATGAGAGCAAGCTAAGATGCATCTCTAGTGTTATGGCCTTCAATAAACCTAAGGCTCAAAATGGAGACCTGATACCAGGTCTGATAGACTGGGGAGCTGTCAGACAATCAGACAATTGCGGTAGTTTAGAGTCAATGAACCAAAACAGGTGGGATCTAACTCAAATAATAGGGGGCCTGATCCAGAATCCTAGTCCAAGAATATATCAACAATTATGATGGGAAGGGCCAAAGTAGTCAGCTCTTCTCAAGACACAACTCCCTAATTATGTTATGCCAGGAACCAGGGCTATGTAACAGCAGCCTCAAAACTCTTTTCTCGCTGTTGGAAACAGCTTCCTGTTTCAGGACTGGCACGCCATTGGCTTCTTGTTCTTGTCTCCTTGCCAGACATCTTGAACATCTGGTTATAATCCTGGACTCAATTCCTGGATTTTTCTGCCTTGGCCTGGCTGTTCTCACTGGCAATTTGCCCTGATTAAAAGGTAAGAACTCACCTTCTCTGTAAATGGCTCTTATTTGCAACCTCTTAAAGTGCTACGTCTGCTTCTTAACTGTTGCATAAGCCCCCCGCCCTTTCCCCCATTTAAACTGGTTGAAAAATTACTACACAATTATTGCTTGGGTGAATATCATGGATATTCTGACTTTGAGTACTGTAGACAATCAGGTTTAAATTTACATGTTCATGTATATGAAACAGTAACTTCAAGCACCTCAGAGGCTACATACCTTAGTGGGATGACAGTGACCACTGCATGTGGACTTCTGTGCATTTGTCAAGAATCAAAACAGGTTCCTCAATCTTGGAGAACTCAAGAATCATTTCCCTATTTTTTTCCTAGTCTAAAAATAGCTTTAAAGATGACTGGTTAAGCACCGTTTTTCATAATACGATGGCAATGACAAATGAATAGTCACCATTTAGTATATAGTATACGAACAGATTGTTATTGTAGTTACTTTATAGAAGTAACTAGCTGACGTCACAATAAAAAGTGAAACATTTTAATATTACCTTGAGACCGGAAAACTAAATGTATATTCAAAGCAATATTTAAAAGTTTGCTTTTCCTATGACAGCATTGATCGTTTAAGAAAATAAAGTGTATGAATACAACCACTCATCCAATTGCCATGACTTTAATGCCATTTAGGTTCTGGAAATCATTTCAAAGAAAGATTGGATCCCTTCTGTTTAAAAAAATATATTTTTCAGTCCTACATGAAATATACTTTACTATAATGAAAACCTGAAAATTTACTTTATTTCTTCTTCAGCAGTTGAAATTTTTTCAGCTTCTGAGCTTTTAGTAGCCTCAGTAGGTGCTATGCGATTAGAATCAGTGTAAAATTTTGAAAACCACATGTAATCATTAGGTGCAGAATGTAGAGCAGTGCATTTATCGATATGGCTTTTAGGAAAGCGACCTAGAATGGAATGTTTAATATCTGGATATTGGACAAATGAACTCTGATAAACCGAGTGGTAGGCATTGCTGCTAGGAATTTGTTCATGGGCCAAAAAATAGTAGTTTTGCGAATAGTGTTGACGCTTGTCTTGAAATTTTCTTACTCCTAGTCCCTAAAAGAAATGAGGAGAAGTCATTTATTTTAGATAGCATGTTCTGTATTATGTTAGCGAACCATCAGGAAAGGTTTTACTAAAAGATCTTGGCTAGCATGTTGATAATTAACTTACAAACTATTTCTGAAACTTATTCTCATCTGATACATAGCAAAAGTAAGCTTTTGCAACCTCACTGCAGTAGAAGTGTGGACTTCATAGAAACATGCGGTATTTTGGCAAGACCAATCTCTTTTCCTAAAGTGCAAAAGAGATGTGTAATTTCTTCATTCATTACTGAATAGATTTTTAAATATGTATCGGTTTCTAACTGAAGTTGACTTGGTAAGTATTGCAGGCCATAAAGGACAACTTCTGGATTGATAGATCTCAGATGATCAAACTCTGCACATGTCAGCATTTTTTTGATAATACAGGTAGTCCTCCACTTACAACAGTTCATTTAATGACTTTTCAAAGTTACAACACTGGAAAAAAATGACTTATGACCATTTTCACACTTATGACCATTGCAGCATGCCCATGGTCACATGATTTACATTCAGATGCTTGACAACTGACTCACATTTATGATGGTTGCAGTGTCCCGGAGTCATGTAATCCATTTTTGCAACCTTTTGACAAGCAAAGTTCATGGGTAAACCAGATTCACTTAATTGTGTTACTAATTTAGTAATTAGTGAATGCAGTGATTCACTTAATAAATGTGGCAAGAAAAGTTGTAAAATGGGGCAAACCCACTTGACAAATTTCTCACTTAGCAACATAAATTTTGGGCTCAATTGTGGTCATAAATTAAGGACTACCTGTATACATATGTCTCTACATTTTTCAAAAACTAAGATCCTCTAGTATAGGGGTGTCAAACTCGATCACGTCACATGACGTATCGTGACTTTTTTGCCTTTGCAGAGCCAGTGGCCCACGCCAGTGGTGGGTTCCTACCGGCACGGTCCACTCTATCGCACCGGTAGTGGCGGGCTGGTGACGTCACCAAGAGGCTACCGACCCGGTGTGGTCGGTTGCCAGTCCCTAGGAGCCGCCATCTTTTTTCGTGAATTTTTCGCTGATTTTTTGCACTAAAATCTTGCAAGGGGACGCGCGTGTGTGATTTTAGCGAGATTTTGCTTCCACGCATGAATGAAAGCAAAAAATCACCAAAATCGCATGTGCGTGTGTCTCCTTGCAAGATTTTGGTGTGATTTCACTTCCGCGCATGCGCAGAAGCAAAATTGCGTGAGGGGGGCGTGCACGTAGCGAGCGAGTGCACAAAATGTGGTGATGCGTGCACAGCGCACCGGTAGCAAGGTAAGAGAGCAATCTGCCCCGGCCCACGCATGATGCATCTGGCTCGAGGGCCGCCAATTTGACAGGCCTGCTCTAATACGTCTCAAATTTTGGGGAAATACGAATTGCCCTACTAAATAATAAATGCTATTAATATACCTACATTTCTACAAAAGAAAATTAACAGTCTATAATTTGATATATTATCAAGATTAGTTATGTGTCATAACCAACAAAAAATTTAAATAAGCTGTCATCAATTTTGCTATTCAGCTTAGAAGAAGGAAATTCTGTAATACAGAATGAATCTAAACATTTCCAAAATATATTACATATCTTACAGAGAATTATTAAAATTATTCTTAAGAAAATACCATTAAAACAGAATACTTACAGAATCTAAATACTCTCCCATAGTCAATAAACAATGTTTATTGTCATGGATTGAAAATGGAAATGTATTTACTGGTTTCTAAAAGAAAATGAAAAAAAGTCTTGTGCATTCATACAGCAGGATCATAGCTTTCATGTTCTACAGAAATTAAAATTACATGCATATGTAAATATGTGTGACACAAATCCACTGTTTCTATTAGTAAAGAATATATGCTATATTAATAACAGAATTTAATTTCATCTAATCTTAAGCATGCAGAGTTATTGAATTAAATCAACTTTATTTTTATGGGAACAAATTACTAAAATAATTTCAAGATATCTTTTAGAGGCTTACTACTGAGTCCACTGCTAAAAAAAACTGAACTTCAAGATAAACTCGAAATTAAATCAACCTGAGATTTATGAACTCAGTACAGAATACTGATACTATATATTAAATGGCAGAACATGTATTTAAAAGGACTAAGTCCCAAATCTAGAAAATATATGGATGCATGTTATATTTTATTATTTACCGTCTCCTAGGTTTTGTTCTCCTCACTAAACAAAAGCAAAGAAAACTAGTTTTCTTTGAAACACAGTCAACACATTCTCTACTTTTCAACAAGACCCTAATAATGTCAATATTCTTAATTTAGAATCACAGAATTAAATAAGGATTAAATAGCCAAGCAGTGTATTTACCTAAAATAAAGAATAATTTTTGGTGTTCAAATTATAACCAGAATATAGACCAGAAAAGGAAATTTATTTAAATTTATCCAAATCTTCTCAGGATTGTGTTAGAAACTAAAGAATAACGAACACTTAGAACCAATAATTTTTTGTTACTAATATTTTTCAGATCTTTCACATTCAAGTTATTACAGATGCATAAACATAGTACAGTTGGTAAGCCTCTATCTTCTATCCAAATAAGCCATTGGCATTACTTGAAAGAAAAGTTCTGTAAAAGCTTGAGCGGTGGGATGTGAGCGGCTGTAAGTAATCTTTATCCTTCTTTAAAGAATTGGTACCACTCAGCTAACTAATATGCTGAGCTAATTAATATATATGTGTATATATATATATATATATATATATATATATATATATATATATATATATATATATGTATATATGTAATACAGGGGTGGTTCTAACTTACTTCGCTGCCAGTTCACTTCCTCCTGCGCAATGTGGCCGCACATGGGCTTTGCGCGCGTGCACATGCGCAGTAGCAAAAATCCCCCCCAAAAGAAGCCAAAAACAAGATGGCGACGCATGCGCAGTGCTGGAAACTCAGCTTCTGCGAATGCGCAGAAGAAAAAAACCCTGGAAAATAAATAAAATAAATAAAAATAATAAAAAACATTCAAAAAAAGATGGCGACCTCCACGGACTGGCATCGACCGATCCGGTTCCATGACATCATCGTGATGTCACCATTGGGTTGCTACCGGTTCGGGTGAACCAGTCCGAACCGGGAGGAACCCACCTCTGATGTAATACAATATATCTCTTTCTCTCTGTGTATAGCTCCTATGTTTAGGACACTTACTACAATTGATCAGACAATTTACTGTGATATATCATTAAATTTTGATATATAGCATTCATAATTTTTATTTAATTCAGAAATTTTAACTCTCAGAATGTCCTTCAGACAGATTAGTGAATCCAGTATCAAATTAAACATATAAAGGGCATTGTACAATATACAATATTCTTTATTGCCCAAGTGTGAGTGGACGTACAAAGAATTTGTCTCCGGTGCATAAGCTCTCAGTGTCTATACAAACCACAAAGTAATATAACCATAAGATACCAATAGTAGAAGGTAATAGGAAAGATGAGAAAGATAATATAATACAGCCCTACTACATGGAGTTGAAACAGTTTATGTCTGGGATGTGAGAGGTCTGTAGATTTTTTCTCAGCCCTCTTTCTGGCTTGTGCATTATACAGGTCCTCAATGGAAAGCAGGCTGGTTGCAATTGTTTTTTCTGCAGTCCTAACTATCCGTTGAAGTCTGTCGGGTTGTGTTGGGTTTTTGCACCGAACCATACAGTTGGAAATGTACAAATGACAGATTCAATAATTCCTCTGTAATCCAATTAACAAAAATGGAGATCCGTATTTGGCCTAAGCTTGTCCAAAAACGTTATCTTTACCATACCCAAGGCCTTTTCTGCATCCAATGAAATTGTGGATTCCCTTGTTTCTGAATGTGTAACTAAAGTATCAATAATATTATCTGAGCTTTGTCATCCTTTTATAAAAAATCAGATGGCACAATAGACAACTAAAAATCATGTTTTCTGTAATCCATATGCCAAGTTTACTGTACAACTGTACATTACGGTACTGGCAACAACTTGTATTAAATTGAGAAAACTGTACTCCAGCAATAATAAATAAAATAAATAATAAAATCTCCAGCAATATAGGAGTGCAAGAAGATCAAGATATGTCTTATATCACCAACAGGATAGCTATCAAGACCAGGAATTTTTCTGTTTCATATATTTAATATACCTATTACTCCCTAAATAGAAAAAGGTATAGCTTGATATTATCTTGATCGTATGTAATCTTTGTAAAAGCTCTGTATCTTTTTACAAAAGACCAATTTCTTCCTTGGTAATCTCACTCAGTACTACATGCTGATTTACTATTTTAGAGTAATTAAATAGTTGGTTCCAAGCATCATTAATAACAGAATTGTTATTACTTGATTGCTGCTATTTCAGTCAAGAGGTCAATAATTGATCAGGTCTTTCATCTCATCTTTCATCTCACTCCCCATGTTTGCTTTTTTACAATTCAGTGAATATGCTGTATATACTTCACAAAGGAAATTAAGTTCCAATTTCACAGACATGAAAGGTTGATATAATTCCAGCTAACAGTGTTCAGATATATATGCCATAGGGAACATGCTTCTGTTTCTTTAGTTTATGATCCCAGATCAATAAACATTTCTTCAATCTCTAGACTGAAAACTTTCCATATCCGAATCTAGGGGGAAAATTAAAATCTCAGAGAAAAAGAAGACATTGTCTTTAATATCCTGTTCTACACACAGATCTGAAAAAATGCATTCCATTCTGATGATCCTGCTTGCCAACCTAAGTATATATGGTCCTGTATTATAGATATTAAAAATCTCATAATAGGGTTTGAATTCTGTACTGAATAGCAATGGAAGCACACCCAATTAGCAGCTTTAATTTGTAGCTTATATTTCAGATGCACTAAAAAAAAAAATCTCCCGTATATGTAAATTTGTCCCCAAAGATTGACATAGACTGATCTTGCTCAACTCCTCTCAGAAGTATATCTGATCTAAGACTACAAATAATGGAAAGTAATATATTTCTTGTAACCAATATCGTTTTAAGTATATAAACTATAAACTATATAAACTAAACTATAGTTTGTAGTTTGTAATTTATGAAATACTGCAAAAAAGAGAAAGCCATGTAAAAACCTTTTGAAAACCTGCATTTTTCTTTCCTACTGTTAAGTATTTCCTATTGCCAATTAATAAACTGTAGTACTGTACTACTTTCTTTATGTGCTGCTTTTTAATCGCTTCCTTGCATGCGAAGATATATCCTTGTAAAAGAACAAGTGTGTTAGATTCAGTTACTTTTTAGAACCATTACTAATTATTGTATGAAAGTGTCAAGTGTGTACTTCAGAGCTCAGATGTAGGATCAGGGTTATTTAAAATATTTATAGATGTTGGATCAGAGCTTAAAAGTATGACTATTAAATCTACAGACAACACCAAAATAGAAGTGAGATAATAAACACCCTAGAAGACAGTATCACAACCCAGGAGAATCTTATATGCTAAAACAATGGGCGGAATTAACTAAAATGAAATTTAAAAGGGACAAATACAAAGTTATACATTTAAGTAGGGAATATCCAAATCGTAAGATGGGAAGGGATCAAACTAAGCAGCAATACATGCAGTAAAAATCTGGCTGTCTTGATACATCATTAATTGAACACGAGCTGCCAAAATGCAAAAGCAATTCTAAGATGCTTCAAGAGAAATATAGAGTCCAAGACTAAGTCAAGTCATAATTCTTCCCTATTTTGCTTTGATCACATCACATGTAGTTTATTGCATCCAGTTCTGGGCACATTTTAGGAAGGGCATTGACTAATATGCAGAGGGAAAAGAGAATGAGATAAAGGGACTGGAGAGAAACCCCAAGGATCAAGTGGAGGTATTGGATATGTGGAGCATGAAGAACAGAAGACTGCAGAGACATGAAAACTGTTTTCAAATATCTGAAGGGCTGTCATTTAAAAGATGGGACAGAATTGTTCAGTTTTGTTCCAGGACATAGGACAAGAAACAATGGATTTAGAAGTGGATTTTATAACAGAAATAAATATATGTTGCAGCAATAAAAGACCATTCATAATAGATTTGATAAACCAGTAAAGGGTAAACCAAACGATTTTCACAAAAATTGCCTACCTTTTGCTTTATTACTTAATATGTATAAAGCGTGCTTGCAATTACTACAAGCAAAACACCTACCAGATTACAAAAACACTCAGATATTAGATTTAAAATGTCTCATTCCCACAAAAAAACCCTTCTCCATGAAAACGTATTATAAGACATTATATTGATCAAAACTGTAGTTAAATAGATTTCTTAACATGTCATTCTTTCCTTTCCAAAAAATGCAACTGTTGATTACAATAATTAAAGTGAGACATTATGCATCCCATAATATAGTTTACTTAGTTATGGCCTACAGCAGTGGTTCCCAACCCGGGGGTCGGGACCCCTTTGGGGGTCGAACGACCATTTCCCAGGGGTCGCCCCGGCATCCTCAGCTCCCCCCCCACTGCCACAAGCCTGGCCATATCGGCTTAACTCGCCCGAGCCCTCCGATTGGTCATGAGAGGTGCCATTCGGTGAGAGGCATTTGTTGTGGAAGATGATATTCCTTGTGCTCTTGCAAAGACTGGCCCGAGAATTTCTCATCTGGCATAATGACATAGTTTTTGTGATTAATCGCTATGCTTTAATTATGTTCAATTTGTAACAATGAAAATACATCCTGCATATTAGATATTTACATTACGATTCATAACAGTAGCAAAATTACAGTTATGAAGTAGCAACAAAAATAATTTTATGGTTGGGGGTCACCACAACACGAGGAACTATATTAAGGGGTCGCGGCATTAGAAAGGTTGGGAACCACTGGCCTACAGGGTTGGATAAACTGAAAAAAAAGTAACTTAATATAATTTGTAAACCAAGCAAAGTTCATACACTGCACTGAGTCATTGGTTACTTAACCATAACTGACTTTGAATAAGTTCACACCATTAAGCTAAAATCCATGGTTTTATAAAACATAATGGCTGGATTCATACAGTGAATTAAATCACAATGTAGTTTCTCCACTTTTGGATTACCATGTTGTGTGAACATTGAGTAAGTGATTGGAGATAAAACCTTTTCAGTAATGGCACCCTGCCTCTACAATTTTTGTTCCAAGGAATTTTGCCTGCCATTCTTTTTCTTTTCTTTTTGGCATGAAGTAACAAATTTGTTATTTAACCAAACCTAACCAAATAGTTTATACTGCAAATCTATTGTTCCTTTTTGGGATTAAGCCATGTAAAATGAAAGGCTTTACTTGTCTTAAATAGACATTTATAGGGTATGTTATATCAACCTATATGTTACTTTATGGTCTTTTTTATATTAGTCTATTGAAATATCTGATTTGCAATTGTGTCTGTTAGACATTGTTCTATTTTCTTTTTTCAATTCTGAAAGCTACTGTGAGGGCTTAGGCTGAAGAGCAGCTAAAAATGGCATGCGTACATAAATGAAAAGGAACTTAGAGCAACTAGTGGGAATAAGCAGAGTTCTGATACATGCCACTTGGTCATTTTTATACAACAATGCCTGCCAGGAAGTACGGCTAATATTTATTGCTCCATCCATGGTTAGTTAATTATTAGTTAATTCCTGGTTTCTGTGTACAAACCAATTATGCACAGAGGTATCTAAGGTTGTTATCTACACCTGGAGGCAGGAGGAGTTAAAAAAGAGTGACCAAGCATATTGATCAACATGCTATTTATTATCAGATATGCCAGTATTAAAAAGCAAATAAGTAGGTGCCATATTTTGAAATAAATACATACATACTCTATCACTCCATATAAAAATAATCTTTTTCTGCTTTGGGTATAAATAGAAAGCAGAACAAACTGCCATTTTTGATTAGAATAGACAGCTAAGCTAAAGCTTTAGGGCTCTATAAGAACAACAACCAAATCCAGGTGCTATAAAATTATTTCATTACTATCTAGCACATTTCAGATACAAATCCTTCCTCAAGGGCTAATTTCAAAATTCCTCCTATAAATTCCATATCAGTTTCTGTTAGAAGCTGTGTTGTATAAAAAGTTTTAAAGAAACAAAAGCTCTTCAGGATGGATTTGTACACTATCTAAAATATAATAAACAATTTTATCAAGAGCCTGAAGCATTTTTGTGTCTTTGCTTCTCCCTCTTTTTTTATTTTTTTATTTTATGAAGGGATTAGAGTTAAGCCTGTGGTGACCTCATCCCAAACTGAACTTGATTAAGTGTTCTGAACCTGGAATTTCTGGCTCCTTAGAGAAGTTGAAGCAAACATAAAGGAATTTGTACTGTTCATATCAAAAAGTGCTGCAGCACATGTCAGTGATCAAGCCAGACCATATTTATCTATAGACCATACATTTGGGAAAAGACAGACATGTTTGCTTAGCAAATATATCATGTCTATATAAACTGCCCTTACACTTTCATAGAGTATAAGGGCAGTTTATATGGAGAAAAGGACTTTAATTTGTATTCTTCTAACGAGTAAATTTAATATTTATTAATATCACTAAGGTATATTATAAAAGAAGCCATATTATGGTAGCTTTATTTTAATTTACTGTATTTGTCAAAAGGCATAGGCAAATGACTTTAGGTCATGAAGTGAAAGTTCTGAATAAACAGGAATGTAGGATTGAGAGAAACACAATTTCACTACATTTTACTGGCAAGTGCTATTTTAGCAGCTAAAAAGAATTACGGTATACTTTTAATACAAGGGTTATCAATTGCGCTGTACCTCAGTGCCTTCCCCCACGATAAATATTTGTGTGATGGCATGTGATTAAAACTACATAACTAACAAATAAAACTGCTGAGAAGTCTGATGTGTGTGTGTGTGTGTGTGTGTGTGTGTGTGTGTGAGAGAGAGAGAGAGAGAGAGAGAGAGAGAGAGAGAGAGAGAGAGAGAGAGAGAGAGAGAGAGAGGGAGAGAACACTCTGGTCTATTACTATAACAGTACTAACTTAGCTACAAATTAAAATTGAGAAATATAAAAATTTAAAACAATCTTAGATTTGTAGTAAGCTGGAGTATCGTAAAAATTGGAAAAATACTTACTTTCTCACGTTCTTTGTACATCAGTGGCACATTTTTTCCAGTTTGACAATTGGCATCTATATTAAATATCTGCTTTTGCATTGTAGCTGTAAGAGATTCTGGATATATTTGCAGGCTTTCACCCTCTTTGAACTGCAAAACACAAACAAAATAATTTATACAATTCAATACTTAAAAAATGAACATGAGATTCTATAGTCTGTATTTTATTGTTTGCATTACAGCAACACCTAGAGGCCCTATATAGAAGCAAATTCTCATTCTATTTTCATTTTATAAAAACATAACATAAATAATTTCTATTTTCCAAGTTACATGATATATAAAAATGTCAATATATTTTACACACACACACACACACACACACACACACACACACACACTTCTTGGATTTGAACAAAACTATTTTGTTTATTTATTTGAGTTATGTGCCACCCATCTCATCTGGGCAGGTCATATCAAATTCATGTTGGAAGCACCAAAGCGCTTCCAGGTTGAAAGGATTAGCTGGTAACATCATTGTTGTCTGGATGAAGCCTAATTGGGGACTCCTTTCAATAGGACATGAGCTGGAGCAAAGGATGGGAGCTCAGCTCACCCCGACTCTCGGCGAGGTACAAACGTTAAAGCCAGTAGACATTAAAATGATATAACAATAAATTAAAAAGTACAATTAAAAGATAGGGAGGATATGGAGGGGAAGCACAAAGGACACGGGGAGGGGTCATCTACAACAGAGTAAGAACTGTAACTGCCACTATGTAGGACATACAGGCTGAAGACCAGCAGATCATCAATGAACAACAACTAGTCAGATGACATGATCAAAACTTCTTAATCTCACAACACATGGACAAAGTCAACCATAGAACACCATTAAAAAGAGACAATAAAATAAGAATGAAACAAAAAGACAGAAAATTTATTCTACAGTAACTAACAGCCAGACAAGCACAGATTAATCCCAGAAAAGCAATCAAGCAAAAAGCAATAGCCTGATCAAAGAACTACTAAGGAGAAAAGCACACCTCCACCAACACTAGCAGCGCAAGCTACTGTAAATAGGCAGCAAACCTCACACTCACTAGAATTGAGGATGTTAACTATTAGGTTAATGAAACATCTGCAAGCAAACACGAGCTCTGAAGAGGATCAAGGACTCCACATGAATTTCTGTATTATGTTAATATTGAGTGTCTTAAAAATGGAAAATAGAAAATACATATTATAATTTAGATTTATAAAGCTGCCCAACTCAATATCGATTCAATGTACAAATTAAAAAGTTACAATACCTACAAACAAAATAAGAAGTATAATGTAGATAAAGGACTAAACAGACATGCCATAATTGAAACACACTACATGCCAAATGGGCAACCTCCCCCTCAGTTTGCAGGAGAAAATCTGTTTTTAAAAAATAAAATGAGCCGAGGTGGCGCAGTGGTTAGAGGCAGTACTGCAAGTCACTTTAGCTGACTGTGATCCCCAGGTCAGCAGTTCAAATCTCACCAGCTCAAGGTTGACTCAGCCTTCCATCCTTCCGAGGTAGGTAAAATTAGAACCCAGATTGTTGGGGGCAATATAAATATATATTGCTTACTGGTGTAAACCGCTTAGAGAGTGCTTGCACTGTGAGGCAGTATATAAATCTCACAAAAATAAATAAATAAACTAAATAAAAAAGCACCTAAGGCTTGAAGGGAATCTAAACCTCTGGGGGAATACTAATCCAAAAAAGAGGTGCTGTCACAGAGACGGTGCACTTCTCGGGTCCCTTCAAAATGACATTATTTAAGGGATAGGATATGAAACACACCTTCTCTGTTAGATCTTACAGGGCAGAAACAGGAGAGAGACAATTCCTTCAGATAGCCAGACCTTATGCACAAAGGCATTCAATTATACATGCCAGGTCAGCAGCTTCATTCATGAGTTAGTTACAGAAGAGGGAAGACGTGTTATACACCAATCTGTTGTTTAATTGCAAGAGTTCAGAGCAACTGAGGATCTAGTTACCTAGCAATGGAACTGAACAGTAGAAGCTGGAAGGCATAACTGGCATCAAATATTGACTGAGACATTAATATGCGTAAAACTGGTAGAAAGGTAGTAGGTAATAACCGTTAACTCATAAGAAATGAAAGTCGAAAGAAACAAAACGGCTTTGTGTGCATCTAGCCACTTTGTGGGAATGTTCTCTAGAAGTTGAGTGGGGCAGAAGAAACATAAAAAATATGTGTCCGAAGAAACATAAAAATATAGTGGGGATATGGTAATTAAGTGTGCAGGATAAAACAAGAAGAGGCTTGAGAATGAATGGGTGCTGAATGAATGTGGATTAAATACAAAAGTGATTGAAGGAAGTACATTAAAGCAGTTTGGTCATACAGAGAGAATAAATGAGGATTGCAAAACAAATAGATGAACAAAGAGAATGAAATGGAAGATTCATAAAGATGTGGAAAGGCAGATTTGATGAGATTCTCAAAGAGAACTGTGAGAACAGCAAAGAACAAAAAACAATGTATAAATGTGTAAATTCAGCCAATTTTACTCAATGAAATAATGTTGAACAAGTTATCCCTTAGTGCAGTACATAACCAATTAAGTATTATCATAGGAATAAAAAAGACAATTCATAAGAATAAAAGGCAAGCATATTTGACAAGGAGGGTTGCTATTAAGGCCAAATTAAAAGTGAAAAGGAAACATAATAAAGTATATCTCCAGCATGATTGCATTGTACATATTTTCAACAAAAGCTTTCATAAATAAGTTTTACTTTGCATGATGTAGAACAATAGCTCTCTACATTCAATATGAAACAAATAATCTATATTAACACTGTCTATTCTTTATTAAAGCACAAGAGTAATTTGGCATTTCATAACAATAACAGTTACTGCTTCTATTGTATCATAACTTCCATTAGAGACCAAGGTAATGAGCCATTCTCTTGCCAAAAGGAGAAAAAGAGTGGAAGGGGGGGGGGGGGCAAATTAAGTAAGATTGCATGAAGAAGGGAATAAATAAATTGGAGGGTGGAAAAGGATGGAGGAGGGAAATGCTAAATTGTATACAAAGAAAAGCATTACTATTATATAAAATGCTTCTATATCACAATTATACTTTCTTCAAATAAAAATGAAGAATTGTTGAAGAAACCATTTTTGGAGGGGGATGCTGTTAACTAGTAACATTTTGCACAGACATCAGTAATACTAGGGCAGATAAATATTTGTGTACTCGATGTTAGACTGCAAGTGTTATACTCAATATATTTCAAATTATTCCTTATTTTTCTGCCTCCTTTCCTCCAAGCAGTCAGAGCAACATTTACTATAGATTGCTCTTCTTCTCTTACAAATCTGGTGTGACAAAGCTAGGATGAACAAAAGGGTCACTTCCTCCAAGATATTATAACTTTTTATACCGCACAAGCTCTTAGTCACACTCAAGAAGATAATTTCCATATTAATTTTAATCTTTTAATCTATTCAACCCAGGCATGTGCTGTGCGAATTATAATTCTGTTTTATAAGGTTTGAAATGATTTTCCTTAAATCACGCAAGGAGATACACGGCAATACTTCGCTAAGAGGGAATGCTTTTAGTGCTTTCGTGCAAGAGACAGGAATCTCTCTTTTAGTGCTTTCGTGCAAGAGACACCACAGAGGCCGGGATTAAAAAGAAACGAAGGGCGAAACACAAGATCTTTCCTTGGACGAAGCAACATTTGGTACTCTTAGATCGGGGGCTATTACGCCTTTTTTTTTTTCGCGGACCGTCTCTCCTTCAGGCTAGGGCTCTTCCTTGCCTCCACGTGCCAAATCGACCAAGTGAGCGGGACTCTGGCCTGACCGTTGCCACCTTCCTTACCCAGATACCGTCCCGGGTGGTGCTTGGATTGGCCCGCCTCCCTTTCGGCATGGTGAGGAAGCTGAGGCTGAGCGCTCTGATAAGGACTCCTCGCGTGTGGGGGTTAATTTCGCCAGGGAGCCAGAAGGAAGAGTCGCCTCCTCCGAGGAGGAGAAAGAAAGAAAAAGAAGAGCAAAAGGTGCAGGAGGCACTTCTGGTTGCCACGGCTACCGTTGTCAAGTTCCTTGCTTCTGCGTCACGCTGAGGGACCTCCCCCCCTTCCTTCTGTTGCGTCCAGCGCTCCGAATGGCTTTCCCGACCATTGAAAAGGCTGGAAATCGCTTCTGCGTCTCTTTACTTTTCTGCTTGAGGTAGTTTCTCTTTTAAAGAGCTTCCAGCGGACATCTAGGGAGCTCAAGTTGATGCAGGGAAATCGTCAGGCCAAGAATTAAATAAAGGTGAAGGAATTGTTTTGAGGCGGGCGTGAATAGACTCCAGGGAGAATATTCTCCTTCATTAGTATGGAGCGATGTCAACTCCGCAAGAGAATGGTCAGGTCTCTGAATGTGACTTCTCAGGCAAATATATTATGTGATAATTGAATTGCATGATTTAATTTATTGGTGAAACTGATCTAATTGTTGCATCACATGTTCCTGTCACAAGTTTTCATCAAAACCTAAACAATAATAAGCCGTTTGGAGTCACGGAGAGAGTTGGAGGCTATATACGTTTTCTTAATAAACAAATACAATAAACAACATGAGCTATAAAATGTTTTTTAGAAGTTGCTGACACTGAAAATACATGGTTGAGTGGTACTTTCTCACAGTGTCCATTTAGGAGAAAGCTGATGATTAGGATTTCTACCGCAAAGGAATGAGTGGAAGTGAAAAGGTGGGAAGGGATGACCAATGTTCATATGCTCATTCATCAGCTCAAATACAGCTAGACTTCAATTTACAACAGTTCATTTAGTGACCGAAGTTACAACAGCACTGAAGTTACTTATGACCATTTTTCACACTTACGACCATTGCAGCATCCCCATGGTCACGTGATCAAAATTCAGATGCTTGGCAACTGACTCATATTTAGTGTTGCAGTGTCCCAGGATCATGTGATCACCTTTTTCGAAACTCTGACAAGCAAAGTCAATGGGGAAGCCAGATTTACTTCACTGTTATTTAACAACTGCCCTGATACACTTAATTCTGGCAAGAAAAGTTGTAAAATGGGGCAAAATTCACTTAACAAATATCTTGCTTAGCAACAGAAATGTTGTGCTCAATTATGGTCGTAAGTCGAGGACTACCTGCAATTGTATGTATATACTCTAGATCAGTGATGGCGAACCTTTTTTGGTTCGCATGCCAAAAGGGGAGGAGTGCGGGGTTGTGCATGCACGTGCCCACATCCATAATTCCATGGCCCCCCGCGCATGCGCACATGACCCCCCTCTCCCGGCACACAATGGCACGCCCATTTTTTGCTCTCCCCAGGCTTCAGAGCCTTTCTAGGAGCCTTGGGAGGACAAAAACGCCCTTCCCCACCCCCACCGGCCAGAAATGGCCCATTTCAAGTTGGGAAACGGGTCATTTCTGGCCTCCTCCGGGGGGGAGGTCGTTTTTGCCCTCCCCAGGCTCCTAGAAAGGCTCTGGAGCTTGGGGAGAGCAAAAAATGGGCCTTCCCCACCCCCTCTGGAGGCTGGAAACAGCCTGTTTCCTGACTCCCTGTAGGCCCGAAAATCAGCTGGCCGGCGTGAACATGAGTGTCAGACCCGAGCTTGCGTGCCTTCCGATATGGTTCCATGCGTCACTTGTGGCACGTGTGCCATAGGTTCGCCATCATGGGTCTAGATATTGGAAAACATTTATATGAAATGTGGGTTCTATTAGCGTTTAGTTCTGTAGCAATCTTTTATAGATCAGTTATGGTCCATGTTAAATAAGCAAACTGGCAGACCTTTTGTACTTCATTTTCTATTTCAAAGCTTTTGACCTCATCTAGAGGTCAATTTTTCCACAAACCCAATGTCATACTTAAAATCAACTTCATAATTTTTTAGTGTATTTTTCATAGTGAATAAAACATAATAACTTATAAAATAACTCTGTTTAGAAAAATACATTATCCTAGATTGCTTTATAATTCCCTGCTGTGATTTCTTCTTGCCCAATTACTTCATATTCCTACTGGAGGCCATGGGACATTCTGTGAATAAGGCAAGATAATATTTTTTACTTTTACAAAGAGAAAACACCAAGTTAAAGAAGTCCCTAGAAAACTGGCAGTCAGATGCTCTAAACTTTTTTGGTTGAAATCTTAAAGAACATTTAATAGGCTCTCACAATATACTATAGTTGCCATGGAAAAGCTTTTTCAAAATGTATGTCATAGTGGTTAGGAACACTACATAGAGAAAATATGCTACCAAAACTTCTTCCTTACATTTTTTTAATTTAGCTTTAGTTTGCTTTTAGTATTTTACTCTTTTGTATCTATATTCTTTGTTTTTATTAGCTTGAAAATGTGAACTAATTACGGTAACCAATACTATGTAATAGTATCTGTGGCAAGGACTGTGAGGAATTACTTCTAATATAACCAGAGTTTTCAGGTAAACAGAAAAGAAAGAAAAAAGCTGAATTAAAAATTCAAAATAATCACACAGTAATAGAATACTGCTGGCTGAGTATGTTATAATTTGCCGCTACACATATCCATTCACAAGATACTATTCCCTTTTGCAGTAAAGACTGTTATTTAGAGCATAAAGAGTAAGTAAAAAAATTGAGCTACAGGAATTATGGGATTGAGATAAATAAAATAAAAGAAACATAGCTAAACTGGGTTATCTCAGCACCATTAACAATATCACCTCATATATAATTTTATATTCCTGCAAATGAGCCTAAGTTCCACCACAGCTATAACACTGCTGCAAAATTTTCTTTTCTCTTTACAATTTTAACTTCTGTCATTTGAGGATCTCATCAACTCATCAGGAATCTCTTGGCCTTCTTTTTGATTAATTTACTCTTCCTTCATATATATTTTTCTGCAGGTCAAACTTCATTCATTCACTATACATGACCAAATTTTATAAAGTATATTGTTTATATTTCATTGTCATTCACTTTTGTATTTAAATCCATATTCATTCAATACCCATATATTCTTAATATATCTGTTCTTGTTTTACCACACACACATTTTAATAGCTCTATTGCAATAATTTTCTGTAAGATGCAACTACCTTGATCTTTGATAAATTATGAGATTTATTCATTGAGATATATATTTATTCATTTATATCTATATCTATATCTATCTATATCTATCTACCGGTATCTATCTATCTATCTATCTATCTATCTATCTATCTATCTATCTATCTATCTATCTATCTATCTATCTATCTATCATCCATCTATCTATCTATCATCTATCTATCTTATCTATCTGCTGTATCCACCAATACAATTTTAATTGTCTACTTCTTTACAGAAATACATGCAATACAGAAAATACTTCTGTATTGATGTCTCAAAGCAATACATCTTTAATATCACAAACATTCCTAATGTGTTTATAAATTAATTAACTAAGGGGAAATCATATAGCATTGTCTTTCTTCCTGTTCAGTGCTAAACCATTCACTATGCATTCTATTTATTTCACATGTAGCTTATTTCCATAATATATGCCTTTATCTATTCAACAAATAGCTCCATATTTATGTAAAACAATTCATGTATGGTAATATCTATTCACTTTATTGTAATTTGCAGATTGCTACCTGGCAAAAATGCTGTGCTCCCAAATTGTACTCATTTTCATTCAATCAAAATTTTGCCAAACTACCTTCCCAGGGACACTGAAGAAAAGGATTCCCCTGAAGTTTATATGCTCACTCTTCCTTCCTTCCCCTTTGTATAGGAGAATAATAGCATTCTTCCAGTCATCAGACATCAATACTGTCTTTACATATTTCTAATGTTCCTTCTGCAGTCTTTCTCCACCAATGTCATCATTTTTAAAAACTTCATTTCCACAGTATCTCATCATTTTTTCTTGGATACTAATATTTATTCATTTCAATTCTACTGTTTAGTATATCACTAGCATTCCTATATAGTAGCTAAAATATTTTTTACAGCATTCCCTTCCTTCAATTTCAATCTTAACTTCATCACTTTTATTTTTAATTCTTTTCATTTTTTTTAATTTTCTTCATCCACTTCAAAGCAATGCTGTATTTACATCAAAATAGTGCTGGGCATTTATTCTGCCTCCATACCTTGCTCTCTTTGACTATTCTCTTCAACAAACTTTCCTCTGGATACACTATGTAATATTTTACTCTCATGTTTTCTAGCAATGATTATATACAACCTACTCCACTTCAGGATTTCACCAGAAATCCTTTTCAAATTTCACATTAGCACACCTCTATATTTTGTGGCAGTCTGTAACATTTTCACTTTGTTCCAAGCAATTTCCTTATATCTATTTCCAATCATTCTTTTGTGAGAGTAATATATTTTCTAGGTCATAATGGATTTATATGACTTTTCCTAGAGTAATTTTACATTCAGTGTAGTTTCTTTCCATATTTTCCACATGCATTGTTTCAACTCTGATAGTATCTAAAATCAATTTATAGAGATTCTGAATCTAATCAATGTCTATTTTTAAATCTTTTGTCATAAACAATCAAGTTAGATTTTGTAAAATATATATTTGTTTCTTGCCATGTGTTTCTTGCCATTTTTCTAAGCAGATATTCATTAGACATCATTCTCATTCATTCTTGTCCCCAATTGGAAAATAACTTTTTCTGTACTTTCTTATCGCCACTTAATGTTGCATAATTTCCCCCAAAACTCAATTTCTTTCATTATTACCACTTACTGTCATGTAATTTGCAACTATTTTTGCATCACCATTTTATTGGTTCTTGCTTTCCGATCCGCTAACAACAATCTAGATGACTTCAACAGAGACATATTGAAGCTATTTCATTCTTAGTGTATATCTTCATTGCAAGTGTTCATCAACTGCATGGCATATAAGCTCAGTGTACTTTTCCAGATTTATTATATTCTCTTTTCTCTCACCATCATAAAACACAATAAATCTATTTTTCTCTCATATTATTAATTTATAATATTTATTTACATGTCTTATATTCCAAATCATAAGCTTCCATATAACATGGTCACATATCTGTGTGTGTTTGTATGTCTAACTACTTACCCATTATGGCTTTTGGTCAATCAAGGCTTTTACAAAATACTTGTTTAAGAAGATAGAGAAGATGTGGACTAGATTTACAGTTTTAGTCACACCTGTGACATGTACATCATTCCCAGCTCGGGAAGTAACAATTCATTTTTGCACATTTTATTTAATATGCCACAAGCAGAATTAAAACCCAGTTTTACCCTGCCATGCTCAGGCTATTCTATATAAGCAAAAATTTTAATTTAGAGGCTTATCTTCAAAACCAACATATTGTTACCCCAACTCACCAACTAGATGTATGCAGTGTATAAACACACTTTGAAGATATGAACATCTGTTCATAATCATAATCCAGTGTAACTTGTATAATTTACAAATACAATAAGTGAATTGGGCCACTAATTTAAAAGCCATTATTTATGGCTTAGTGTTTATATGACAAGCTAAATCAGTCTACTCGATAATGGTTAATAGGCAATCTTATTCTTCTTCCCTCTCCCTGGAAGCCTAACTATAACATAAACCTTAAGGATGAATGTATTACCGTATTTTTCGGAGTATAAGATGCATCTTTTTACCCCTCAAAAGAGGGTGAAAACTTGGGTGCGTCTTATACACCGAATGTAGCCCCACTCACCCTTTGGCCTCTGTCTTCCAGCAATTTACCTGTTTGCAGCAAAGAGGGAAGAGCCTGTAAAGCCAAGCAAGTCACTAGCAGCTTCCCGACCTACAGCTGATTTGCCACGTGCTAAAATGAAAGTGAAACTGAAATTGCAAAGAGGCAAATAGCTCGGAGAGACACGCAGATTTTTAGTTTCTGCTGAACTGGATGGAAGGGGGTAAGTGAATAACTATAAATGTCTGTAGAATGTTCAAATTATTAGACTTATTTTTTAAAGACTGCTTTATTATTGTTCTAGAGCCAGGGGTCTCCAACCTTGGCAATTTTAAGACTTGTGGACTTCAACTCCCAGAATTCCACAGCCAGCTTTGCTGGATGTGGAATTCTGGGAGTTGAAGTCCACAAGTCTTAAAAGTTGCCAAGGTTGGAGATCCCTGTAAATCTAGACAACTTAACAAAATAAAGAAGCTTTTTAAAATAAATGAAGAGGCCCAGTGCTATTGTATCTTCTTTTAAATAATAGAGAATAATGTATACTTCCAGAAATTTAAATTAATTTTAACTGCACTGTACAAGTATAGTCTGAAATGCAACAGTGTCCTGTTTAGTATTAGAGTTTAGTTACCTTGGAGTAGATCTATTTAAATAATTGGGAGGAGTTAGTGGGACTACATTTAAGAAAACTTTCTGGCATAATGTATATTTCTCCAATTCTTTGCTATTTCTATGGGTCAAGCACACATGCACAGAAATACACAGCAAACAGTGTATATCATCTGTGCTGTTTGCCGTTTGGCAAATTGTTGGAGGCAGAGGCCTTTTTTCCTTGTTTTCCTCCCCCAAAACTACTATACTTTGGTGTGTCTTATACTCCGAAAAATACGGTATATTGACCTGAAGTGGCTGCTCTTTCAAGGTGACTTTTAGACCAAGGTTAAAGGGTTCTGTGGAACACAGCGATGGAGAAAAAATGATGGGATTTATACTAGAAGTAACCAGAATAGCCTAGCAAGTCATGCACAAAATCCAACCAATTGTGGTTTATTGTAGAGCTAACCATGGGTTAATACCATGTATACACCTGGCCATGCTAAGTTTTCATAGATTCTCTATATAGTGAAACCTATTATGAGCTGCAAAAACAAAATATGATCTTAACTTCATTGTGTACTGAAGGCTTACCAGAGAACTTGCAGCACTGGTAGACTGAGGGTGGGAGATAGTATGAACTTGTGCTTCACAATTCTTACTGTTCTTACTGTGTTTAGTTTAAAAAATTATAACAGCAATGTTCTCAGTTGTACAAAAATAACTTTGCAATAATACAAGACCAGGCAGAATTTTGCCTTGTGTCATGATCAGAAGATAAGATGCTTTGAGCCTGATACAGAATCTAAACATAATGAATGGATATTATATTAGAAATGAATTATTTTGACTGAACACTGAATACATAGCTAGACTTATCAAAGATCCTGGTTTGACCTCATTTGTCTGTTTTGTCTCTAATCCCAGCATCTTGCTAAATTGCAAACATCTTGGACTACTCTGGAAAACCCACAGAAAACAAGCATTAACACAAGCACTAGCCATAACAACCTTTTTTTCCCAATTTAGGAGTGGTGACATAGCCATTGGATAAAATTCACACCCTCTTCCTCACATGTATAAGCAAAGGGGAACACTTTTAAATGGATAAATCTATGCTCTCCCTTTGGAAGAGGATGCACATCTGCCACATACCAGAAATTGCAAGGTGAGTTTTATAAGACACAACCCTGTTCCCTAGTTTTGCCTACTGACTGGCACCTTGTCTCAGTTTAACCACTAGGAAAGCCTGTACATAAATGCAATGTATTAATATTTTGTTAGAAATAAAATTTCCAAGAAAACCTTTAAGCAGCATTTCTTGTTATTGGAAGTTATGTTAGTAGTAGGCGGTAACTATTTCAACTTAGAATGTATTCCTTAAAAAGTTTGTATGGTTCTTTAACAATTTCAAAAAAACAACAACCCTCCCCTCAGTGATTAACATAGGTGTATGTGATTACCTGCAGTCATTTCATGACATTTGAATGTACGTATTAAAAAAAAAAGTTGATTTCAGCCGAAGCCCCAGCATATCTTGAGAATAAGCTTCCCGCAACGAACTCGTTTTGGTTTTGTATGACTGAACAAGAGTCATACAAATCGGATTGGAAGTTTTAAATCGGATTGGAAGTCACCCATTTGTCGCTGAATCAGTAGGCGTCACTAATTATATTAAGCAAAAGATAGCCCAAACATTTTTCGACTATAACTCTCCAAAATACTTAAAGGCTGCTATTCTGATGGGGTATAGAAGTCAAGCTTTGCCTGAAATGGTATAGGGGTTTCCTGCCTGAGAGGGGGTTGGACTAGAAGACCTCCAAGGTCCCTTCCAACCCTGTTATTTTGTTAATCTGACTATTACGGGCGATGTCCTCCCGAGTCGACAAGTAATAATGGCAACGAATCATTTCTACAATCCCCTCAGCGAAGCGAGAAACGCGCCGCTTCTACGTTTTTCCCCTCGGTTGCCACGCTCGCCTCCTTTTCCCTCCCACAGCAGAGATCTCGCGAGATCTCGCCTGGCGCGGGAGCTTTTCCTCTGCCGAGGAACGGAACCAAAGAAACACAGCGAGAAAGAAGAGACCGCTGGGCGCCCGTGGTGGCTCTGCGTTCTTTCCGGTGGTTTCTAAATTGCAGGAACCGCCTCCTGCCAGAGAGGGCTTTCGACTTCCTGTGGCAACTGCTGCTCTCTTGGCGGCCGCGAGCCGAGCGAAACGAATGGGAGACCTCTGGGGAACGGGGGCTGGGGTTTGCCCCAATGAGAGAAGCTACCCCGGGACGTCCGAAGCCGGGCAAGTAGCGCTGACAGGAGAGCAAGAAGAGCCCAAACAGGTATCTCAAGGCGGCTTTACGGCAGCTGCTAACTCCTTCCCGGGAGTCCACACACACACGGGTCCCAGCGGTCCTTTTAGCTCACCAGATGTGAAACCCACATCTGCCTTCTTTGTGTGGCAGTCGCCTTGGGCTTTGGGGCCAGGTGAACAAACGCAGTGTTCAGTTCCTTTTTCACATGGCAGGACGTGGCAAACGGGTGAAGTTGGGACAGAGATAAGTCAAACCATACTGTCTGTGACACAGAGAAGTCAGTTTTTCTGGGTCTCCTCAGGCACAACCTCTTTCCATGGTTAGTTACTTCCGTGGTGTTTGTGGTTTCCAGTTGCTTAAATAGAGAGAAGGACAAGCTGAGTCCTTGTGAAATGGAAATCACAATCACAGGGATGGCGTAGAAATATCTAGTATATTAGACACCTATCTTGTATAAAAGAATAATATAATATAATTAATATAATAATATAATATAATAATATAATATAATATAATATAATATAATATAATATAATATAATATAATATAATATAATATAATATAATATAATTAATATAATATAATAATAATATAATAATATAATAATATAATAATATAATATAATATAATATAATTAATATAATAATATAATATAATATAATATAATATGAATTAGGGGTGACATGATAGCAGTATTTCAGTATTTGAGAGGCTGCCACAAAGAAGAGGGGGTCAAATTATTCTCCAAAGCACCAGATGAATAATGGTTGGAAACTAATCAAAGAGGGAAGCAACCTGGAATTAAGGGGAAACTTCCTAAAAGTGAGGACAATTAATTAACCAGTGGAACAGCTGCCTTCAGAAATTGTGGGTGCTCCATCATTGGAGGTTTTTAAGAAGAGACTGGACAGTCACTTGTCTCAAATTGTTATAGGGGCTCCTGCTTGAACAGAGGGCTGGACTATAAGACCTCCAAGGTCCCTTCCAACTATTCTATTCTACCTTACTGTTGTAGAGGGGCATCAAAACTGCTTCAATGCATTTGCTAGTCTTCCTTTTTTTGTGACAGAAGTAGAAATGTATTTATTCCTCAGTTGGTATTGAGGCTCCACAAGAAAGCCTTCCTCATTACCCCTTGGGATGAACTCTGTTACACAAATTGTTGATAGGCTTAGTTGTCATATATCAAAACTGAAGAAGCTTCTTGGATGAGAAGCGAAACGTCTTCCAGGAAAAACAAAGAAAGTTCAGTTTCCTCTTGAAAAAGCACCTTTGGGACAACAATGACCTGGATGACTGGGAAGCTCCATAGACATATCAAAACTGAATAGTTATTTTTGATTATTCTTTTTTATGATTTGTTTTGAATGTGATCAAATGAGCGTACAGAGTATGTGCAGTTGAATTTTGTAATTCTTGTTTTTTTTATATACAATTTAGGGATCTACCAGCATGCTGTTGCTTGGTGGCAATGAAATAAAGAGCAGCGCTGTGGTAAAATATTCATCTGCACCATCCCAAGCAGCATTTTCCCGCCTTCAAGAAAAGACTGATCTAAAACTTCCACCTGCTAACTGGTTGCGGGAAAGTGCAAAACTGGGACCAGCAGGGGCAACTATTCTTGGCAACAGCAAGAAAAGCAAACCATTTTCAAGGTAAATATTGAGAATATTTTTTATTCCTATCTTAGTCAAAATAATCTCAAGTTTGTTAAAAGACAGTTTGCGAGTTATGAGTTACAGATAAATTTGATTGTGTGGAAGGTAAAATACAGGATCTAAAGAAGTTTTCACCAATTCATTCATTCATTCATTTATACACATATACATGTGTGTGTGTGTGTGTGTGTGTGTGTGTGTGTGTGTGTGTGTGTGTGTGTGTGTGTGTGTGTGGTTAGAATGGAAAGCTGTTGGAGAAAACAGACATATAATTGCATTGGGCTCTTAGTAGATTTAAGTCCCAATAAAATTGCTGGTTTAAGAACCAATTAATTATAATCCCAAAGTTTGTCATGAAATGGTGATTTGAAAGGAAATTTGACTAGAGAAGATGGAAACTGGGAGAAGCAATAGTGTAGTACTAAACCAGAATATTACGGAGGCAGTGCAGAGGAACCCTTTAAATAATGTAATTTAGAGACAGCAAGGAAATCTCTATGAGGTAACTACAGTTTCTGGGAGGAGCATACCTAGGGCTCCCTAATTTGGGCTGTAAAAATTCAGATGACCATTAGATGGTATACCAAATATTTTTCTGTACTGTATTTCTGTGTTATCTAATGACTCTCCCACATTTTGTAGCCCAAATGTAGTATATTTACCAACATTATTCTTTTTTTTGTATATATTTTGTATTAAAACTTATAAGCGAAATAAAAACTAACACAAAATAATATAAAGTAAGGATTAAAAAACAAAGAAAAAGCAAAAAGTGGAAGAAAAAAACCTGAAGAAAATTAGAAAGGAAGAAAAAAGATATAAAGAAGTGGCTTCTGATATTCTTCACAACAGTTTTAAGTACAAATATATATTTAATCTCTCTAACATATTACACTTCCTTCTATAATCTAATAATCAAAACCATAAATTACAAATTCATTTTCATTCAGATATGATAAATATCTAATACTTATAATAAGCCAGTTTGCTTTAGTGTTTAAGGTACCAGGCTAGAAAGCAGGATATTGTAAGATCTAGTCCCATCTTAGTCATGAAAACCAGCTGGGTGACTTGGGCCTGTCATTCTCAGCCCAACTAACCTCAAAAAGATTGTTGTTGGGAAAATAAGAGGTTTCTGGGATATGTTCGTTACCTTGAGTTATTTGTAAAAATAATAAAGGCAGGATACAAATAAATAACATTTATCTATTTTGGCAAAATCTGTCAACTTCATCAACCATTCCTCCATAATGGGTAGTTTTGAATCTTTCCATCTGTACATCTTGCCACAGTAATTATAAGTTGAAATAATCTTCCATGGCTTTTTTTAGTTTTTATTAATTAATCTTAAATCTACCTACCAAAATTCTGATCTGAAGCCAATCTTACATTGATGTGTGGGCCAGTGTGTGTATTGTGTAGGAATAAACCAGAGTAGTGAATAGGGTTAGAAAGGAACAGTTGTATTCTCTGCAAGAATTTGGTGGAAGTCTGGCCTACAGTATAAGTACAGAATGATACATTTCTTAATCAGCTCTCCCTCTCCCCCCATCCTACCCCTGTGTTATAATAACTAAGCATATATAGGTAGTCCTATATTTGTTTACAACCTATATTTGTTTAATAACAGCAGTTACAAGGGCATTGAAAAGTGACTTATGATCGGTTTTCATACTTGCGACCATAGTAGCATCCCATTGGTCACATGATCAAAATTTGGGCGCTTGGCAATTGGCATGTATTTATGATAGTTGCACTGTCCCAGGGTCATATATTCACCATTTGTAGCCTTCCCACCTTGCTTCCAACAAGCAAAGTCAATGGGGAAGTCAGATTCACTTAACAGCTACATGATTCACTTAGCAACTGCAGTGATTTGCTTAACAAAGATGACAAAAAAGGTGCAAAATGGAGCAAAACTCATTTAACACCTACCTTGCTTAGCAACAGAAATTTGGAGCTCAATTGTGATCATACGTCGAGAACTATCTGAACCTTTTTAATTTGAATTTTCTACTTCCATTTTACTTTGGTGACCAATAAAATATGTTTTATATATAGTTAATACATTTTGTTCAGGAGAGAAATGCATTCAAGTAGTCCTTAACTTAGGACCAGTTGTTTAGTGACCTTTTGAAGTTAGAATGGACCCCAAAAATGGGATTTGTGACTCGGTTTCAAAGTTTTGATGTCACATGATCGCATTTCTGGTACTTAGTAACACAGGCACACATTCACAGCTGCTTGCAGCACTATGCAATCACATGACCACAATTTACAATGTTTTTGCCAGAAACCAGCTTTTACTTCCAGTTTCTAGCAAAAAATGCCCCATAGGAAACAATGAGTTCACTTGACAACTTCTGCAAAAGTCTTAAAATTGAGTCTAGTCAAATGGTGACTTGCTTTATAAACATAATTGTGGACTCAATTACGGTTGTAATTTGATGACTACTTGTACATTTTTGTTTTTTTCTGAGGAAAAATAATGGCAATAAATACTGAGTTTTAA
The DNA here is from genome assembly GCA_023053685.1 of Diadophis punctatus similis. Lineage (NCBI taxonomy): Eukaryota > Metazoa > Chordata > Lepidosauria > Squamata > Dipsadidae > Diadophis > Diadophis punctatus. The sequence goes on along the minus strand of JALIGW010000005.1, from coordinate 23,667,599 downwards.
AAAATATTTTTCTGAGAAAAAGGACCGAGATTTCTTCCTCTAAAAATCAATAGCAATAGCACTTAGATTTATATACCGCTTCATAGTGCTTTACAGCCCTCTCTAAGTGGTTTACAGAGTCAGCATATTGCCCCCAAATAGCAATAATAGAGATGGTAGATTGTGGTTATTTTATTTCTTGCTTACAATTGAATGAGTGGTAATGATGGGTTTCTTAGCATCTCCCTACACATCCTTTCTGCCAAGAGGTCAGAAAAAAGCAATGGTCTAATCTGATATTTAAATGATTTATAATGTTGTTTAGATATATAATTTGGATTACATTTGAAAGCTATGCATTGATTAAATACTATGGAATTCAATCCTTCGGCAGTTCTTTCTTTTTTGGTTTTAGAAAAGAATAATTTCCTTTTTAACCAGGCTTTTTGAATTAGATTATGGTGATTTTAACACCAGTTTTTAAATAGGTTTCAATTTTAAAAAAATCTGTTAGCTGCTTTGAATGCCTTGGAGATGAAAAGATGGGGTAGAAAACTGAAATTATAAAAAGTTAGTACATTCATTTTGAAAAATAAATGCAATACTTGATTAATTTCATATCTTTATTTAAAATAGTTTTGGCATGGCATATGATTTTATCGACTCAGTTGGAAATGATGTGGATGTTGTATCTGATTCTGAGGTATGTATATTCTTAAGTAACATAACATAGCATATAATCCAAACTTGCTAGACTATTTAATTGATCTTACTACTTTAAAGGGAGAGAGTTTCTTGATAAATTATTTTGTTTATTACATTTATATTGCATTTATATATTATATTTATTACATTTATATTCCACATATATTTGTATTGTTATTTTAATGTTTATTGTCAATTTTGATTGATATTATATTGATATATCAATACTGATTTTAGTCATAAGTGCACACTAAATAACAATTACTGCTACTATTTATCAGCATTAAATACTTACAGTTTTTAATATTGAGTTAGTCATATTTTAGAAGAATAGGGTTGTCTTTTAATAGGATAATTGTCAAAATCTAATTCAAATGTGATGGGTTGCATTCCAAAGGAATGTGAGAGGACAGGCTGCCTGCAAAATGCCAGCACCCAGGCTGTTAGTGCCATGTCACTTTAAGACCTCTCTCTAGCCAGTCTAGCAGAAGCTGAGCAGAGAGGCAGCAGAATGTTGTGATGTTGGAGTTGTGGTGTGGGTATGAGAGAGAAGGTGCTTCGTGTTTATTTGGGGAACTAAAGGAGCCTTGAAGCAGCCTAAGGCAAATTTACTATTACTGTTCTCAGTAATTAGGGCTCAAAAGAGAAGTAGTGGAGTAGCAGAAGCTGTAGTAGACTAGAAGAAAAGTGTATAGTGAACTGTGAGTGTATGTTGGTGTGTTGCCTAGAGGCTAGGTGGGGTTGTGTAGGCTCTCCTGGAGTTTGGAGCCCACTAACCTGTGTTTACATAAAAAAATCTCTGACAGTACCTTTCCATTCAGAGAAGTGACTTAGGTCCAATCTAACTTTCATGAATTAAAATGGGGCAATTTATTAATTTCCCATTCAGAGTTTGGAATTTCTTCTGCTACATTCAGTAGTTCACGAACCTTTGGTATATGTTTTGTTTTGAGTGGGGAAATAAGGTATTACAGAGAAGAGGATGATCTAAAATTTTGTAGAGATCAGTCTTGACCAACTTCCAGAAGACAGTCAATGTTCAGGCAAGCCTCACCTGTAAGATTAGATTGCTTCATAGCTCTCACAGATAGATGCTATGATAGAGAAATATTGCCTCCTGTCCACAGTGCCACTAGTTGTATAGAAGTGCTATGGTTTGTTCCATTCCTGAAATTAAATATTCCTTAAACCTTTGAGAGTTCTCAGTATTTTCTCATATTTGCAGAATTCATTATTTTTTGTAGTGTTTTTAATAGCAATTTTTAAAAATCCTGTTCGGCATATAAAGATGCCAGGCTAATGACTTTGTACTATACACTTTGACTGTTTCCAGTTGGAGATGGTTAAAAACAGTAGGTGCTGATTATGCAGTTTAGCACACTGTCTTCACAAAGACATGTTTTCACCTTTTCCAGACCAGGAATGTAGCCTTAGTTTGCAATAGATTATGGCTTTATTTTTGGTTAAGCCAGATCAAAGTAATATATGTGTTCAGGTTATTAGTTCCTAAAATAGGAGTGGGCGATTTCTGAGTGAAAAAGAAATGTGGGTGTTATTTTAGAGTGGGCAGGAATGCAAGTCATTGTGATCAAGCCACATGAAGGGCTGGAATTAACATTTCAATAACAGAGTTCTGGACCTAAATGACCACTGCTGCTGTAATATTAACCAGGACTATTACAAACAAAAACAAAAACCAAAATACTATAAAGTAGTTAATACTTTTCTGTTCATACTTCCAGCTTACTTCTACATCCACATAGGAATTTTTGCAAGTTGTAATATTTGACTGCATAATATTTAGATAAGTCATGGTTTACAGCTTTTCACTTTCTCTCTGCTTAATATTCCAGTTTTTAGTTGCAGCAATGCTAGGATTAGAGAAATATCCACAATTTATTAATTTGGACAACATTCTCCTAACTTATGTTTAGTATAAAACATAGTTTCTGAACACTTTTGAAACCAACATTTCTGATTCACGATTTTAAGTTTATAGGAAATGGGTGCTAATTCAATGTTACACCAAACCATAAGGCAACTTCCTTAATCAGAATTCACAGAGATTTTGCTGAATATCTGAACTATTTTCAAATTTCACCAAAAAGCCTTTCAAAATTCTGATGGTGTTCACAAATGTCAGTAATTATGCTCTAACACCGATTCCTTTGTCTTTTATGGTTCCTCTCAAGTTTATCTGCGTGGAAACTTCTGAGTTGCCGATCTGCCTAATTCCTTAAAAACATTATGTTTTCTTATTCTGCAGAATATTAAAAAGCTCCTTAAGATACCTTACAGCAAATCGCATGTCAGCATGGCAGTACATCGAATTGGGAGGACGCTTCTGTTGGACGATTTAGATATTCAAGAACTCTTTATGAGATCATCACAGGTGGTCACAATATATATTGTAATATTTTATTTAGTTTACAGTGTTGCTATTTATCCTTCAATGATATTATCAGAAACACTTATGATTCTTTCTAGGAGAGTTGGGACGGTGAAACAATTTGTGGTCCTCAGGAGAATTCTAGGGTTAGGTTTATGGCAGCCAATTCTAGTTTAATTCTGTGCAACATCTATCAATACATTTTGATGAAAGGCATGCATCTTCATTTTTTTTAGAATTTTGTCTGATGAAGCAGTTGAAAGAATTCAAAGGCTCAAGTTGTACGTAATATGTGTTGTTATAATATATAACTTCAACAGCTAGAGACACTATTATTAGACAAAGTAGGAAAAAAAACTAAAATAGATGATTACTAAATAAAATACATTATCTAATTTTGAACAATAAATTAGGCTTTACCTCCTAAGACTCATATTGGCCAGTCTTTCTAATGCAGGGGTGGCCAAACTATGGTTCTTTGATGACCTGTGGACTTCAACTCCCAGAATTCCTGAGCCAGCCATGCTATGGTTCTTTGAGAACCTGTGGACTTCAACCCCAGAATTCCTGAGCCAGCCATGCATGCATGGCTAGCTCAGGAATTCTGGGAGTTGAAGTCCACAGGTCCTCAAAGAACCATAGTTTGGACACCCCTGTAAATGTATACAGTAATTAAAGAGGTAATTCGTAGGCTAAGGGTTCATACATTTCAATGAGCCACTCCTTAACACCAAATGAACAGATCTCTTAACAGATGTGAATTTCAGGACTAAACTAAACAAAAAAGTTTTTAAAAAGGGGCGGGGAGATAGAAAACCACTCATTTTAATCTTTTGCAGGTAGTCCTCGACTTATGACCACAATTGTGCCCATAATTTCTGTTGCTAAGCAAGAGATTTGTTAAGTGAATTCTGCTCCATTTTATGACCTTTCTTGCCACACTTAAATGAATAACTGTAGTTGTTAAGTTAGCAACACGGTTGTTAAGTGAATATAGCTTCCCTATTGACTATTTGTCAGAAGACCCCAGGACACTGCAACTATTATAAATGAATCAGTTTTCAAGCCTCTGAATTTTGATCACGTGACCATGGGAATGCTGCAACGGTTGTAAGTGTGAAAAACGGTCATAAGTCACTTTTTTCAGTGCCATTGTAACTTCAAACTGTCACTAAGTGAACTGTTGTAAGTTGAGGAGTACCTGCATTTCAAAAATAGGTGTGCTGTCTGAATACTAGGCTCTATGTATTTATATACTGTTGTCAAGAAAATGGGATATATCATGTAGAAACCAGAACTACGTTTAACTCAAGGGAATCTTTATCTGTTTTTTGAACCATTAATAAGGTAATTGCTATTTACCTTTTTGAATACTTCTTTTTGTTTGTCATTTAGACTGGAGATTGGACATGGTTGAAAGAATTCTATCAGAGATTAATAGATCAGAAGTGGCAACGAAAAAAGAAGAGCAAAGAACATTGGTACCACAAAGCTATACTTTCCAAATTTTTATATTACAGGTACCTTTTGGTAATTTTTTTTTGTAATTTTGTTAAAATTGTTCCTTTGTGTTTAACCTACACTGTATCTACATCCTAAGTAAAACTTGTCATTTTAAAGCTTAGGCAACATTATATCTCTTTTGTTTCTGAACATTGACTGAGAAAAGAAGAGCGCATACAAGGTGATTTTCCCTCCTGATTTTATAATCCCTCATTTCTCATGGAATGTCATTCCAAAAGGTTCTCCTTTGGAGAGCTGCAGCTCCCTGTAGCTAGACAAGGAAATATTAAAGTTTCCATGAACATGTAGCACTTTGAATCCAGATGTAGTACCGAAAATGAATGATTTCTATATAATATTTTTCTAAAGTACGGTAATTAAATTTAATTAACAGACTATCTTAACAAACAGTCTGCATATTGCTACAAAGATAAGCTCATAAGTTTATACTTTTGGTGAATCCATGGCAGCAAATTGCATGCCTGGGAAATATATGACTTTTCAGGTCTAATATCTAATTATCAGAAGCAAAATGATGAGACCCAGGGACAGGTAACTTCTTCAGGAAACTGGGTCCAAAGCAGAGATAAGGCTGAATCCCAAATTATACATATTGACCCGTACAAATTATGCCAAAGTAGTGTTTCAGGGAAAGTAAATAGATGCTCTCAGAAAATGGCAAATAGAATAATCTCCACAAAAAGACAGCACACACACACACACACACACACACACACACACACACACACACACACACACACACACACACACACACACACAATGTATGTCACATCAAAATGCACCAAGAGAAAACATGGGCAACATATATTCACATACTATTTACTCATCCCTTATCTAGTACACTCATATTTTTCCATTATCCTTTCTGCATGTGCTCCCTGGTAGCTGGTATTGTGTTAACTGCAAAGACTTTTAAAGACTTAAGGATTATCCTTTGAAAGAAATATGGCATTGTAAAACTTAGGCTAAGTTTTTAAGTATGGTAGACTCCCATTTAAAAATGATAAATCTATTATGTTGCAGTTGCTTGGAATATAGATACCATCTTGAGAACTTTAGTTTTATGTAGATAAAAACAAAAGTGGCTGATTGAAAAATGTAATACTTATATTCTCTTCTGTTGAAACCATGCTACGGTGTGTGATAAAAAATACATAATGTGTGTTCATGTTGTAACTATTAGGATGTTATTAAAGTTATGTGTGTTCATGTTGTAACTATTAGGATGTTATTAAAAATAACAATATTAAAATGTAATGTTTTGTGAAAATGGTTTAATTAACATTTTCAGTTTCTTTCTTGTCAGTATCAATGGTGATGAAGCTGCTCAACCTGTTCCTGGTTCCAAAGAGCAAAATCAAGAAGAGGCAACAGAAGATGAAACGGATGAACCTAGCAGGGTTTCTTGGCCAGCTCCTTTTGAAATGCCTTCCTCCCTTTCTGAAGATGCAAGTGCTTCTAATCAGGTAAATATTGTGTCCTTTCTATTTTGATGGTAGCAGTTGTTTCTTATAGCCCCCCATTGCCAATGTCTAGTCTGGTGACTGTTGAACAGGAGGGAAAAATGGCTGCTTCCTTCCCTTTTTTATAAGTAGATGGGATCAAAATACATCTTACAAATGAGTGTGTGGAGAGTGTTCAGGATCTCCAAGTCATTTATGTACATGATCTTAAGTCCAATATAAATTAGACTAATTGCGCTTTTTGATTTGCTTTGATTGTGTTTCAGAAGAAATTATAAAGTGCTACAGGTAACATGAATATTTGTGAACTTCCTAGTTACTGTATATAGAAAGTAAAAAAGTTTGTTTGAGAAAAATACTTAAATTATGCTCTTTTCTGGTTTGATATGGTTTTCTTCCCTGTTTTAAGCTCTGAATGTAGAATGGAGAAGAAACTTGGAAAAATAGATTGCTTAAAGCCTATATAATACCCCATCTCCTTATTTATGTCAGGCCAGCTTTAATTGTTATTACTTTGCTTTAGGTAATCCTGTTAATAAGGAAAATCTGTAATTCAATCTTCATATATTGTTAGAAAAAAATGTGTCAAACCTCTGCAATATAATCATTACTTTTGCTGATGATTATAAGGTGCTCTTCCTGTTCTTCACATGTTCTTGAATTTGTTCCATAAATTTCCCCGTCTCTTTATGGTCCATTTTTACAGAAATTCTGGTGTAAAATGTTCCAGAGTCCCAAGTATCCAAAAATGGAGAAACCTGTCTTTTGGTCTATCCCAAATTTCCCCTAACCCTCTCCAGCACTCTTGTGCTCCTAATCTGGAACTCCTGCTGCTTCTGTTTAGCAACCCATGCATCTTGAGATTGTGACTCTTAAATGATGTGATCACACAAATGCATCTCTTAGCAATGGCAATCCCATCCAAATTGCCATCTTAACCTGACAACTACCTGCACTTGAGAAAATTCCCTTTGTATCAAGGTCACAGAATAGAGAAAGACAGACATAGGAAGTCATAGAGTTAGACTCAAAGTTGGAATGGATTGCCTCCTAGTGGAGGAATCCAGAAATAAAATACAAAATTGGATAACTGGCCAAGTTCAACTTCAACATATTCAATGAAGAAGAGTTCCTTACCTCCCTAAGTAATTGTCAAAATTGCTCTGATTTGTCATATGTTCTGGTTTCCTATAATTTCTCTCTTCATAGGATTTAACTGCCAATTGCTCGATCATCCCCTTTTTAATTTTAGATGGTTCCAAGTCTGGTTCTTAAATAGGATATGATACTTTTGAGGTGGGGTCTGATCAATGTAGCATAGAATGAGATTACTAGAACCAGGAAAGCAAAGTCGTTCCTCTATGCAAATGTAGTTCTTGTTCTGAAAATGAGAGCTAGTCTTAAAAGAGAAGTCAGGATTTGTTTTTCCATGATTGGGCTCAGAAGTTGTGAGAATGAAAAACAGTTAATAAAACTGAAGACTATTTATAATATAAATGCAAGCAAACATTTTGTCATCCATTGGGAACATTTATAATGTTATTATTGCAAAACATTTCAGTACCTGTTAAGTACATATAGAAGACTAGTGTGTAAATAATCATGCTTGAATTTTATGCAGAAATTGGTAGAATCATGTTTTCTGGTTAAGGCTGCTTATATGAACAAAGAAATTGCAAAGACCTAACAAGGAGTTGTTTATAAACAATTTTCATTATGGACTGTTCAAAGGTATTGGTTGAAAAGAACCAAAATATGTATGTTCAGTGAAAAATGCCTTCACAAATACGTTATCCAATATGCAAAATTGGTACTTTTTAAAAAGCAGAGTTTATATCATTTCAACAGTAGAATCACTTATGCCCTTGTGCTTTTCACAGGGAAATGTGCCTCTTGAATCCTCATATGTAGTGGGGCATGTGGCCTCAGCCCCCAAAGAACAAAACCTAACTACTTTGTTCAGTGACGGGGAAAGCAGTCAGGTATGATTTTATGTGGAATTTGACCTGAGGAAAACCCCTTTGCTCAGTTTGATTTACAGTGCAGCTGAGGGGGGGGGGGGGGAAATCATTTTTATCAATTGTTTTGTGGCACCTGCAATCTTGATTTTTTATTGTGAAAGTCTAGAATAGCTACCATGTATTATGGTTTATTTGCTCTTTGTGCATCTTGCTTTCTTTTAAGTCTGCAAAGCTATGCTACATTTTCTTTTATAATAAAGAGAATAAATGTTTATACATGGTATGTTCTTCAAATTTAAAGGGTCTTAAAAATGACTTCGTTAGGAACATCTTATGGACATTTGAAGATATCCACATGTTGGTAGGTTCAAATATGCCTATATTTGGAGGAGGAAGATACCCTGCTGTCAGCTTGCGTCTCAGGTGAATTAAGTGAATTAAATTAGATAGCTGCCTGTTGAAAAATGCTACTGTCATTTTTTACTTATAACTTGTTGCTAAAAAGTCACTTCAAAAATGAATTCCTTATTCAATATGAACTAAGCTTAAGTAGTTCCAATGGATGAGGAGCCTTCAAAGAGTCTAATCTATGTTTTGCCTATTTGGCAAAAACACAACAACAACCCTGTTCAATGTTGTTAATATATTAAATATGAAGGATTTAAAATATGTAAAATATTGATAGGTCAAACTCTCTTATATTCTGGGTTGTATTCTGTATATTTCTCATTTTTTTACCTCTGTACTTCGTTTGCAATTAATAATTTAATTTTTATGATCTTCTGATTAGTTGGTTTTAAAGGACAACCTTTAAAGTTGCTTCTTAAATTGAAAAGTTTCCACTACATAATAGAAATAAAATTACAAAAATGGTCATTATTTCAAAACCACTGTTGATTTCATATCTGTTGCAAATGTTTCCATTTTCCTGTTAGTCCTGATAGCTAATATTCACAAGTTTATATTGTATTAACAGTATTTAATTTGGAATCAATACTTCTATTTATATTTTAATGAGTCCTAACTATTATTTTATTGAAATAATATTAGAACATTTTTATTTGAAGGGATAACAATAAGCCAATTAATGTGCTAACAGGAATTGATTATTGGTTGGACAACTTGATCTGCAATGTTCCAGAACTTGTTATGTGTTTTCATGTCAATGGAATTGTTCAGGTAAGTTTTCAGTCAAAATATTCTGATTGCTTTCTTAATCTCAATCAGCAAAAGAATAAGTCAGAGGCTTAAAGTATACTTTTGTTATGATTTTATCCAATGTGGTATCCCCTATATATATGTTCTGATGTAACCTTTGAAGTTCCTAGCTAGCTTAGCTGATTACTGAAGAACACACTAGTTGAAGAAAATGAAAGGCACCCATTCAAGGAAGGTTGCTATAGCAAGCATATAGCAGCCCATCTGAGACTTCATTGTGAATGTCTTTGTAAGCACGTTTTATTTGTAAGCAGTACTGTACTTTCTGTACGCAAGAACTTACATTTATGCATGTTAATAACTGTGAGTCTTATATTATACATAGAACATATCACAAAAAGTTGTGCAAGCTTTTCAGCTTTACAGGTAGCCCTCAATTTACGACCCTAGTGGAGCCTGCCCATTACGATTGCAAGTGGTGACAGCCATTAAGCTAGACAGCCTTGCTTAACAATCCCCACCCTCTGCTCTTCCTGATGCAGCCATTAAACAAACCCACAAGTCGTTAAATGGAGTATGGAATGCCTCAGTGGAGAGGCCCTGCCTATCCCAGGCCTCCAAGATCTACCCCACCTCCTGAGACTCCCCATGCCACACCCACCCCTCAAAGTCCCCACAGGCTTTAGGGGAAGCACTGCAGCATCCCTCTGCTTGGTTGTAAGGGCAAACTACTACAGGGGCACTGCAGTGACCGTAACTTCAGGACCAGGTTGTAAGTAGCTTTGGGGGCATCCACCATAGCTTTAAACAGTTGCTAAATGAGAACTACCTGTATAGTGAAACTTTTGCAATGAATATTCCAAATAGTATTTTTTTCAGTTCTAAAAATTGTTCCATTTTTGTTGCAGAAATATGAAATGATTAAGACAGAAGATATACCCAACTTGGAGAACTCCAATTTCTCTACTAAAGTAATAAAAGATATTGCTCAAAATATTTTATCTTTTCTGAAATCAAATTGTACAAAAGAAGGACATACATACTGGCTGTTTAAAGGTAAACTTCCCCCTGACCGATAGGTTTTTTTTAATTTTGTTTTTGAAAGGGCGATTTGCAATATGGCTGACTTGGAATGAAATACGGTACCGAAGGCTCACAGTTCTTAGAAAATGAAGAAGATAGTGAAATAGCAATCTCTTTCCCAAAAGTTTCTAATCACTGCTTACACTGACAATGCATACAATGTCTCTCTTTATTTACACCAACATAAGGAGATAGTATTTTGTGCTATTAAGTTTGTGTTTGCCAGTAGTGATCTTGTGAGCTTTCAGGCTTCCAGTGAAGGGGAGTAATAGCAATAGCACTTAGACTTGTATACCACTTCACAGTGCTTTTACAGCCCTCTCTAAGTAGTTTACAGAGTCAGCCTATTGCCCCCAACAATCTGGGTCCTCATTTTACCGACCTCGGAAGGATGGAAGGCTGAGTCAACCAAGAGCCAGTGAGGATCGAATTCCTGGCAGTCATCAGAATTAGCCTGCAATACTGCATTCTAACCACTGCACCACTCTGGCTCATATATCTAATATCTTCATGTGCAACATGCACATAACTGAACAGGAAGAAAGTTTCAAATTTTTCAGTTTTCTGTGGTTGGAAAACTTTGAGCCATAATAATGGTTAGGTAAACTGAAAGCAGAGCAAATCTTAGTCATTAGCTTTATATTCTAAAATACTATAGAATTACCAACAATTCTGGCTTTTTATTCTTTGGACTTCTACTTTTATCAGACAAACTGATGGAAAACATTTTTCCTTTCAGCAAGTGGAAGTGATATAGTGAAGTTGTATGATCTCACTACCCTGTGTGAAGAAACAGAAGATAAATACCAAAACCCTTTCACAATGCCGGTAGCAATTCTTCTCTACAAGTATGTTATTCTATATATCATGAGGTTTCAAGTCTCTATAAAAGAAGGGTTCGGTGACCCTTCTTTTACATATGTACACTCAAGACCTTTACTGAAAGTAAAATGTTAATCCTAGTGGCTATCTAAAATGTTAATCCTTTAGGCACTTGTTTTGATGTAGCACTTAACTTTTTAAAAAGAAATTAAATGGAGTCTGGTATTGGGTTTTATATTGTAGGAGGCAAAAATGCAAAGAAAAAAGTAAAATATTTTGTTTGAGCAAATTGTTATATCGTTACAATGATAACATACTATGTTGAGTTACTTAATGAAAATTACACCTCATTAAATGGTTTATTGCAGTATTTGATCCCAATGTTGAAATACTAATATTAGTAAAAGTTCTAATTTGTGTACAAGAAAATTAGAAAATGCACTGTTGCATTTAATTTTAATTTTTTAATTATCTAAGTTGACAAGTTGACAAGAAAAAAATTACTTTATATCTCATGCTGGTTTGTACCACAAAGATAGACAATGTCTTTTGGGAGGGTGGGTGTTCAGTTTAATTATTTTCTCTGTGAAAGCAAAGGAAACATTATGCCAACTTTATTTAGCTTGCTTTAGCCAAAGGGAGCAGATGTGGTTCCATTTGAACTAAAGCCGGACCTGGCAAACTATTTATCAGAGAGTGAAATATCTCATAATCTTCATAGGATTTTTATCAGTTGCTTCTAAGACAAAAGTAGGGGGGAAATGTGTGTTATGTGTTTAAAAGCAAAACTTATGCTGAAGTACTACAAAGATAACATTCAAAACAGTACATGCGTGAAATGTAGAATTAATGTAAAGCATGTAAGAAAAGATTGTCTTCAATGACATCAGCATTTTCTTGTCATTAAAGTATTTGCAATGCATTCTTTACATACATATTTAAATAAAATTTCAGTAGATATTTGAAATGTGAGAACTTTGTTACTTTTCTGTGTTCCCTTACTTTTGCTTAGAGTTGCATGCAATATGATGTTGAAAAAAACTCAAAACCGGAAATATTATGGTACTATTAGAACTTTACTCCTTAACTGCGTAAAATTATTGGACAAGGGCAGGCATCCTCAGGTAAGAATTAAATCTGTATACTCTTGTTTCCGTATCATCTAGTGAAAACATTTTATGTACACTGGTTAAAATTAAGTGTATATTTGATCTCCAATTACAATGGAAGATTCTTCAAGTTTATGCAACCTCACTGAATTCTAGATTGCACATAATGCTAAGTCACTTCAGTGAACTTTGGCATTCTCTTCATGTGGTTTAAAATATCTGGAATTTATTGTATTTGACTGATATTTGAACCTGGCTTATTTTAATAAAGCACAGTTTAAGTTAAGTCAATTTGCCTTTTTTCAGCTATAACAGTTAAAATATCGGAACCATGTCCTTACTGGGAAATTTGGGGTTGAAAACTTATTCACATACTGCCAAAATAACATTTAGTGTTATAAGTTAACTTAATGAGTACATCCTATTCTACCATTTAAAATAATCAAGCATGTTTTAACTACAATTTTACCTTTAAATCCATTTTTAAGATATGTGTAAAAAAAAAAATCTAGCGCTGGGAGACCCTTTGAATTCTTATTTCTGTCTTTATTTCAAATAAGATTATTGCTTCAGCAAATTACATGCTCTCAGAACTGTTCCAATTAGATGAGCCAAAAAAAGAAGAAAGCAGCGAATTTCCTTTAAATGGCAACTCTGATGAAAGTTATAGTGAAGAAGAAGAAGAAATGCCTGATAGTGACGAAAATGGATTGTATAGCACCAGCTCAGATTTTCCAGATGACAGCAAAGCCGTTGCTATAATCAAATCTGTTGGAGAATTGTCGGTACCTGAAAAATATAAGTCTACTCATCAAATACGTGTAAGTTTATCTACTGCATTTGAAATGCCACTTCAGTTAACATTGGGATTATATTTTATGCTCTAAATCTAAATATGTGGGATTCCTTTCTGTCAGGGTAATTAATATGAGAGGAGGAGTGTTCAGTTAAAGATTACCTCCATTGGCCCTTCAGTGGAAATACGTGCCTTTCAAAAATAGATATTCAAATAATTTATTTCAAGTAAATAACTTCATTTTTTTTTAACCCTAACCCAGGGGTAGGCAAAGTTGGCTCTTCTATGACTCGTGGACTTCAACTCCCAGAATTTCTGAACCAATCATGCTAGCTTAGGAATTCTGGGAGTTGAAGTCCACGAGTCATAGAAGAGCCAACTTTGCCTACCCCTGCCCTAACCCTATCAATTTTTTTGGGCTGTTAGAATCTTTTAAACTTACGTTAGATGAATCAGTTAACAACCTACCACTTTTTCCCCCTCCTTTCTTTGTTCTTAATTCCAAACGTATGTGTTTTTTAAAAATTTGCATGTATGTCCCCTATGTATTATATGTATTATATCTGTACACTCTCAAACAATCCCACAAACTCCAACAATATCATTTGATTGTGTATATTACCACCGCTGCCTCTGGTTATCTTTGATGAGAGACTATTCCTTACTGCAAAGGATCATTGGAAAAAGTATTATATTCATAACTTTCTGGAGTGACAACAGGAAAGGGAACATCATTACTTTGGGGGGGTGAGGTATTCCAGAGCAGGAGAACTACCATACAACTAAGAAGCTCTACTTATGAATACTGGAATTCCTAACATCTTGGGAGGAAGACTTTATAACATGATATCTCAACTCATAGATATTGAATAGACAGGTTCTGCATAAAGTAGATGGTCCTGTAGGCCTTCCTGGTCTGTTTTCAATAATTAGTGAAAAAAGGTTCCATTTCAAATCCCAACAGTTATTTATACATATTAGAAATCACATGATTTTCATTTGTATATAATTCTAATTCTGTCCTATGTCGGGTGACTTTCTGTCAATATTAAACCTCTCCCTTAATTGTGTATATAAAAACCATTGAAAAGTAAATCCTGAAGTCAATTTTTCTCTTGATTTCATTTTAAGCTTATATTCTTTATAAGAATGGCTTCTTTGTTGGTTTTCAATGAGAATATAAGCTGAATTCCACTAGTTTCATGAAAACTTATTTTGTCTTTTCTATAAAGCCTAGTTGTGCCTTTCCTGTTTGCCATGACACTGAAGAACGATGCAGACTAGTACTCAGCTATGTTCTTGAAGTAAGTTATGTAACTGAGAAGTGTGCTATTTAACAGTTTTTTAATATGTACATGTTGGTACAGTATTGAAACGCTTTTTTCTTTAACAAATAGGGCTTAAAATCGGTTGATAGTAGCATCAAGAAGGAAAGTGATCTTCCTGCAGCGGACCCCAATATACCTATCCCTTTAAAATATGAAGATGAATCATCAACAGTTGGCCCTGAGTGCCTTGAAAAACAGATGGCCTTGTTTTTAGGCAAGAGTAAGTTTGGTTTGTTGCATCCTAAATGGCTTTTCACAGATGGTAAACATCTTTGTCAAGAAAGCCTTTAACCCCAAATATTGCTTTCTTTATAAATGATTGCATCACTTTGAATTATATGTAAAACTTTGTTATTTTAATGTGTTTGCCTACATTTAGTGTATTTATTATGAGACCTTCGCCAATTTGATCTAGTGGTTAAGGCACCAGGCTAGAAACCTGGAGACTGTGAGTTCTAGTCCCTTCTTCAGGCATGAAAGCCGGCTGAGTGATTTTGGGTTGGTCACTTTCTCTTTGTCCATAATGTTGGGCTTGGGTGTCAAGCTAGTTTGTCAGTTACAACCAATGGATCAATACTCAGTTGATAAAAAAAGAAAAGAAAAGCAGACCCTGTACTTGGAGGGAAATACTACAACAAAAAATTATTATGAGATATTTGAACATTCAGTTACTGTTTTAACAGTAATGTTAGGTTGTTGTAGGTATATTAATTGTTAAGATATATTTTAAGTAAGTGGCTTTAAATAATTCAGTTTGTAGACAGAACATCGTTTTGATCCTATATATTTATTTGATCCTATATATATTATTGATAAAGTAATAAGCAACGGTTCTCCATGCCTTCAAAATTCATGGTACATGTTCAGATTGTTTTATAGAAATGGAAAAGTGAGCAAAAGCTAAAACAGTTTAATTTGAATAAGGAATTTTACTCCAATATTCAAAATGGCTAAATTGCTAATTTGAAACTAAATTGAATTAAATTGCTAATTTAATTTCAAAATGTAATCCTTTTAACTTTTATGTTAAGATTGCTAATCATTGTTTCATTTTTAATTCTAGTGGGGTCATTCCAGGAAGTTAAACATTCCAGTCAGTCAGGAATGATCCCTGGAACCTGGCAATACAAAATGAAACTCCAGCTGATTTTAAAATCTTCAAAGGCTTATTATGTTCTTTCTGATGCTGCTGTGAGTCTTCAGAAATATGGGAGAGCATTACGGTACATAAGATTAGCTTTACAGTGTTATGGTAAGTAGGACTTTTATTATATATCTCAGATGTATATTTTTATATCTACTTTAACACTCATAATTTCTTTATATCTGAGGGTTTTAAACTGGCTGCTTCAGATACAAATTATTTAATTATTTCTAATATCTCTGGAGATGTCAGTCAGCAGGCAGATTGGTGAGGTTTCTTCCTGCCCCTCATCCCCCAGCCTCCTAGAATGCTCAGACCCACCCTAGTTCAACCCTAACCCTTTCAGTGAAGCAAGGGCATCAGGTTAGTAAATGTACAAATAAAGCATTGAATTGTAACTCTGATATATTTTTATTTTCTAAAAATGTCTAAGAAAACTCTGGGGAGCCCAGAGGTATTTTATTCCATAAATATGATGCTAGCAGTTTGTTTTACTGCATACTGTCATCTGATTTGCTATTTTTTAAAATCAAATTATTACAAAATCAAGAGAAGCAAGGAGATTGGCAGTTCACTGGTACCCACCATCTGAATATAAATATGGATTCAGGCCAGAGGTGTTATTCAGCCGGTTCGGACCGGTTCGGGCAAACCGGTGGTAGTAACCTGCGGGTGGTGCCCCCCCCGTCCTGGTGCTATGCCGTCCTATTTAGCCACGTTTTCAAGCCGCCCGCACAAGCAAAGCACATGCGTGGAAGGCCATGAGCATGTGCGGAAGGCGTGTGTGTGACCAAAGCGAGGGTGTGCGCGCTGGGCGAACTGATAGGGAAATTATGAGAATCCCACCTCTGATCCAGGCAATTATATTTGCTACTAGCAAAACACTAGTAAACACTACTCTTAGCACTTGCAATTTATGTAAGCACGCTTGATGTTAAAAGTTAGATAAATGGACTTTTATTTATTGAATCTGCCAGAAGGTTTGAGGCTGGAATAGTACAATTCTTCATAATGTGGTTTCTTAGTAATGAGATATTCTAACTTCCAGTTCACCAATATCCTTTCTGATTTTCCCCCCAATTAGATGCATATTGCTGCCTCTTCATGAACATGCTTTCTGAAGTACTCCTATTTCTTTGTCAGAGTTTAACTCTTTGTGGTGATATTCAATTAATGTTGGCCCAGAATGCAAACAACAGAGCTGCATATCTTGAAGAATATAACTTCCAAACAAAAGAAGATCAGGAAATACTGCATAGCCTACATCGAGAATCTAGCTGTCAAGGTAATCACGACTGCAACCTGCATGTAACAATATGTCAAGCAGGTCTCCAAATCAAAATAAAAGAACTATGCTTTTTTTTCGGCAGCAATATATTGCCCTTTGAATCATTTTGGCAGTAAAATGTCTGGGTCCAGTAAAATAAGCAGTAACTGTGCATTTTATTATGTAATTTAAGGACTTTTTATATATATTTTTTCTTCAAACAATTTTTAAGGAATTGTTTGAAACTGATCTCTAGCCAATGTCATTATGAGGAACATGTACACTCCATGTAATTCCAGAATAATTTGACTATTGGTAGTTCTTGTTTAACCTGTTTAGCGACTGTTCATAGTTATGAGAGTGATGAAAAAAATAACTTTATGACCATTTTTCACATTTATGAATTGCATGTCTCTGGAACAAAAGAAAGCTGAAGTAAGATCAAAATGGCAGTGCTCATTTAGCAACTGCCTAACTTACAACAGTAATGGAAAAGTAACTATGACTAATCCTTACATTTATGAATTTTGCAGATCTGTAAACTAAAGGAAAGCTCTGAAGTAAGATCATAAACACAGTTGTAGTTTCACTCAACTGACTTGCTGGTCTCAATTGTGGTCTAAACAAGGACTACCTGTAAAGTCAACTGATACAGTTATCTGATATAGATATATCTATATAGATACTGATACAATAGTAATCCAATTGGCTGTAATGATGGTGTATAAATAGGCTAGTTTAGACTTTTCTAAAATCTGGATGTTCAGGTTCTGATCTGTATTCCAACTGATAGGTAGCACATTGCAATTAATCTTTTGTGTTTTCCCATATTGAATTTATAAATAATAGACATTGATTTAGAACTTGAATTTTTATACAGTATTTAAGCTTTCTTTGGTCTAAATGGAAAGAATAGGAGTTGGATACAGCTCTAGACAACTTTCAAGAACTGACACCATCTTAAAAGATGGTGGCATTATGGGTCAGAAGGACTCTGCTGACAGTATTGAAAATTATTGAGACGTACAGCAAAACCTAGAGGGGCATACCCCCTATATTAGTTTATAGTGTACTATGGCCACTGAGTTTGGTCACTGTGACCAAAGATTCCATTGCATATTGAATTGGAATGGATCTGAACATAACTTTAGCTAGAAATATCTAGGACAGAAATGCAATAGGATGTTTTTGTCTTCTTGTCAACAATGGATTATTGGCTCAGTTTATACATAATAGCTCTTACAAACACTTAACAAACTTTTGCATGTACAAATAATACTGAATGTATAACTAATAGCTGATTCCAGAATTCTTAAATTGTTTCTCAATAGCTTTTCATGTACTTCCATGTGTAATTGATTTAATATAGAAATATCTATATAGTAAGTATTTGGCCATTATGCTAATTTTTTTCTTTTCAGTATTTTCTTGGGCTACTGACCTGTCTACAGATTTGGAATGCCAGCTTTCGGTCAGCTGCAAATGTTATGAGGCAGCTCATGAAATTTTGCTTTTCAGTAGTTTAAAAGAGCGGAATTCAGAGCAGTATACCCAAGTGGTGAAGAGAATGGGCAATATTCAAAATGAAATTGGAGTATTTTATATGAACCAAGCTGCTGCTTTACAAAGTGAAAGAGTAGGCAAGTATATTTATATGTGTATGAGTTTATTTTAGCCATGTACATATGTATATATTCTGTTGGTATTTTAAGCATGGATCTACAATTATCAGAAAACAATCCCAAAAGTAGATGATAATGTGTTGATTGTGTACAATGTAATTGAGAAACTGCTATGCAGAATCTAATTAATTAAGTATAATTGTAAAGCATTATGAAGTCACTTCCATAAAAGTAGGTGATACTGATTTAATATACATACAGTATTGCCAGTTTAGGAAAATAATTGAGAATAAGCCATAAGACTTGATGCTCCTTTGCCTAGCATTTCTTTCAAATGCCAAGGTGATTTCTCCCCCAGCTACCAGTTGCACATTAGTGGCAGAAAGCAAAAATAAATGTTATTTTGTAATTTTATTTATTTATCTATTTATTAAACTTATATTGCTGTCTGTTGTCTCGGTGGACAACAGACAGATTAAACTACGTATAAAGAAAACAATGTAAAACATATAAAAATCATTTTAAAAGGTAAATATTATAATATATTTACAAAGATATAAACCCTAGGTGAGAATAACTATAAGAATATAAGAATAACAACAGTGAAGCCATCTAAGAAAGTCTTTAGTTCCTGTCGTGGCCCGCCAGCAGCCCGTGCAGCTGGTAGCTGATTCCAACAGCGAAGAGGCTGATGTGATGCGCCAGCGCCCTGGGCAGCTGGCACCCGAGTCAGACAGTGAGGAGGGTGGAGAGAACTCGGTGCCAGAGGCGAAGATTCAGCCAGGGCCTTCAGAACCTCCAGAAACTCCCATCAGTGATGAGGAAGAAGAGGAGGAGCCTATTCTCAATGCACGGGCATACAGAGCTGCCAAAAGGCAGGAATGGTTCCCCAGGAAGAGGTCTCAGGAGTAAGGCTTGGGGCTAATTGGCCACTCCCCTAGCCTATTTAAGGGATGACGATGAAGGAGCCAATTTGCAGGAAACAACTACATTTATATTCCTTCGTGTCTTGAATCCAGAAACGTCTGATTGGCTCTTGTTCTCTCTCTTGGCATTTTTCATGCAAATTGCTTCTGGGCATTTTGCCAACCACCGTAAGATTGCTGTTATCTACAAGACTGTTTACTCAGAATTGAGTTATTATTTCGTGGACTCGTGCTGGCTGTTAATAAGTTGAATTAACAGCCGGTGTTCAAAAAATACTGCTTTAAACTGTATTTGTGTTTGATGACTACTAAGAAAGCTCATTAGTAGTCCTTAATTAGTAAACTAAGGTTTGTACAGACTTTGTGTGTGCTGCGTTCTTTGTGGTCCGTAGCTGGTTCCCTAGGAGTCCCAGGCCTTAAGGATCTTAAGGGCCTTCCGGAATGTCAAAAGGGTTGGAGTTGGTGGAAGGGGACAGTGTTCCATAAGGCCAATGCCATGGTATGGCAGAGAAGGCATGTCTCTTGGGACCCACCAACTGTAGGTCTCTAACTGATGGTACCTGCATCATGCCTGCTCTGCCAATTTAATAACAGCATTCATTGCTATTACTTTTTCTTTCAGGTAAAGAACCAAAAGTTTATTCTTTCGCAGTCAGGGGTAATATTTAAAAGAATCAATACAATATTGCTTGTAATCGCAAGAAATTAAATAATTCCAAAATAAATAATCCAATTACTTTTGTTATATTCTTTCTCAGTTACTATTACAAAAGAAAAACTGAACCAAGTGTAAACATGCCATTTCATTCTTACAGTGTAGCCCGTATTTTCTCCCTTAATTTTCTATCAAATTTTCCATTAACTTCTTTATTCTCTATCCCCATGGAGTTACTCACAAAGTATATTAAATGGAATTTATATAGGTTTCTAATACAAAAGATTAACTACTTCACTGGAATAATCATGCAGGAAGATAGGGACTGTTTTTCGTACCCATTCTTCCTGCAGAGAATGCTCTGTACTGTCTTCTCAGGACCCCAGTTCACATTATTTCTGGTAGGATTTTACCTATCCCGAGACCACACCCTTCCTCTAGGTTGCCTGATACAAATGGATTCCAGATTTTTCCCTTCTCAGGCTTCTGTCCTGCCTGGTTTGTTTTCTTTTTCGTTTTAATTCTAGTTTGTAAGTAATCTTTTCTTCTCATCCTGTTGGTGACACATTTTTAGTTCAGTTTTAGTTCATTAGTTTAGTTTATTTCAGGTTTTCAATCTCATGAATATGAACTTTAGTGTCTCAAACTGTTTAGTATTATCTAAAGCAAAATGTCTTCCTTGTTTATTAAAAATAATATTGTTAACTTTCAACAGAAATTCCCATAACCCTGTAGAAAAAAAAATCTTACCGTTTATTAGCCATTAACCATATAAATACCAAGCAGAGTTCCATTGCTTTTGTTACATTTGTAAGCACTTCTGTCTATACTGTTCATTTATAATACATATAAGGATGCCTGTCTTATGCAAAATGCTCCTAGATTTCATTGGTTTTTTTCATTGTTCATTTATAACTTGATACCATATCTATAAAAAGATCAAGCACAATTTGCACCTGTGATCTGATAAATTATATATTTTTAATCAGATCAAAACTTATGATTTCTGTGCTCTTTTTTTTAAAAAAAAACTGGAAACATTTTAATAACATGCATGAGATTGTTAACCTGAAAACATTATAATTAAATATGCTTTTTGAAGAATATTCTGTCTTAGGAGTAATTTTCCTGTGAAGTCAAAGCATTTAGATTTAGATCCTTAGCTATTTATGACTTTCTCACAAACCATCATGGGACCAAAAAGTTCAGGAAGAAAAAAAGTTGGAAACAGCTTTTAAAAAATATTTATTTACTATTTTTTGTACTGCCATGCTGCTGACTCCTGACAGTTTCCAATCAATCTCTTGGAAAAACAAAAACATTTGAAATGTTCTTTATGCATTTGTAGTAAACGTATTTTTACTTCATTTTCTAGAATGGTGTTCAGATGTTTATTCCATATAGTTTTTCTGATTTCTTTGAATGAAATGGGTCCCTTTCCGTTTATTCTGTTACAGAGAGCAAAATGGTATCTACAGCAGAGCAGCAACTTTGGAAGAAAAGTTTCTCTTTTTTTGAAAAAGGGATTCAGAACTTTGAATCCATTGATGATTCAACCAATGCTGCTCTTCTCTTGTGTAACATGGGAAGGTTAATGCGGATTTGTGCACATGCGCACTGTGCGGTGGGCGGAGACTTCAAAAGAGAATTTTCTCCTGAAGAGGCTCTTTATTATAATAAGGTAAGGCTAGGCCTAAACATTTAAGCGGACTGCAATACATCAATGGAATAATATGTCTGTACACTAATTTTATCATCATGGCATAGGCTTAATTTGTCAAGTATAGTACGATAATATAGTATGAACTTCATGGACTTCAAAAGCTAATATTTATTATGCAGTTTTATCTTTGCTATGGGCAAGAAATTCATATTAGTATCTAAATTTTATCCTGGCAATATTGTTTAAAATCATTCTTTCAAACTTACAACTCCTTTAAAAATTTTAATAGGTTTTTAATAAAATATGGATAGGCAGCTTTTATTGTTCTTGATTCAGATTGTTTTCCCATTGGATTATTTATATTAGTTATTATATTATAATATAATAATATTATATTACTCACATTGGGGCTTCGCATTGTAACATTAGATAAATATGTTGTGGAAGCCCAAATAGCTTTTTACTTTTACTTTTTCCACATTCTTTCCTTAATAGAAAACAGTCACAAGAGAACTATAGAATATAGTTTTTTTTAAAGCATAATGAACACTGGGTATAAGATCCTGATTTGTGATTATAAAAGGATATTGCTTTGGATATATAACAATTTACACTGCATCGTTTATTGATTAATATTTGAAAACTCGATAAATTGTGAAAATATTTTCAGAATCCAGAATGTATAGAGATATTTAAAAGCAAAGTAATATTCCGTAACTTGTGACTCTTTGATATACTCAGATATCCCAAATTCCCAATCAGTATTCCCAAAGGCTAGGAATTCTATAGTCCTTTATATCTGGAGATTTCCACATTGAGAAATTCTGGACAACAGTCCTCTTAATATAATTGTATTTATACTTAGTGTTAAAAATCAGCCCACACTATTGACTGTCCTTTGTGAGACTTACAAATATATTACTATTACTGGTTTCCATACATCTGTAAATGTCTCATATTCCATAATTATTAAATCTTATAGGCTGTTGATTATTATCTGAAGGCCTTACGATCGTTGAACAAAAGAGAAGTCCATCCAGCTGTTTGGGATTCTGTCAACTGGGAACTGTCCACTACGTATTTTACCATGGCAACTCTGCTGCAAGACTATGCACCATTATCTAGGAAAGCTCAGGAACAGGTATCAGATTTGACCTGATTATTGAATATCAACTATTGTTTTACCAATGGGTAAATAATGAGGATCTATATATGGTTTGTTAAATGCCACAATAATATGATAGTTTGTTAGTGAATGGCTGTGTTGCTTCTCTGTTAAGCTTCCATCAAATAGTTCTACAGAATTTAAACTAAAGTTTAAAACAATTAAATTAAAATTGTATTGTAATATACACACTTAAAAAGAATGAAAAACCTGATATAGTGATGCATCTTGATGAAACAAAACTATTAATGATTTATGACACACTTCCAAGACAAAAAAAATCATACAAGGTTGCAATAAATAAGGAAGGCTATATTCAGATAACTGTTCCTTAGAAATAAGTATACAGTACTTCTAAATGAAATCAGATCAAGTGTATTTTTTTTGTCCTGGCTCCACTGACCATGCTTTAGAACAGCGGTTCTCACCCTGGGGGTCACGACCCCTTTGGGGGTTGAACAACCCTTTCACAGGGGTCGGGAGACTTCGCCCGGACGCCGCCATTTGGGTTCTTTTACCCTCTGCGCATGCACAGAATGCTTTGTGCATGTGCAGAGGGTAAAAGAACCCAAATGGCGGCAGGGCAGGGGGTGCGGTGGCAGGCGGGTCGTGGCGTGGGCGGGTTGCAGCATTTGGAAGGTTGAGAACCACTGCTTTAGAATGTCATGCCATTCACCTGATGTCATGGTCAGCTATGGAAACCTGGAAGGAAATTCTGGGAAATCAATATCACTTTGTGTCTCTCTCTGACATACTGTAGGTCATTCTTGTGGGATTACCAATGCAGTTTCAATGGTGAACCTAGGCCTGAAAATAGATTTCATGTGATATCATTGGGAGACAAATTATATGATCACTGTCGAGGCTTATAACACTTTATCATTTTGGACAGAACTATAAAGGAGTTATAAGTTGAATTGATTTTAATATAAATTTTGAAAGTTTTTATTTTGTGTATTTTAGATAGAAAAAGAAGTTAGTGAATCAATGATGAAATCTTTGAAATACTGTGATGTTGAGTTAGTGACTACAAGGCAACCTCTTTGCCAGTACCGGGCAGCCACAATTCACCACAGGTTGGCTTCCATGTACCACAGCTGTTTGAGAAATCAGGTATTTTCTCCAAAATTGCAGTTACATGGTCTTTCTGTGAATGTGCATGCTTATAAACGTGTATGTTGGTAAAATGTCCTAATATAAAACACTGGTTTCCATTCTCTTGAGCTGACTTGTCAAACTATGTTATTGATGAAGGTTGGGGATGAGCATCAGCGTAAACAGCACAGGATACTGGTTGATCTTCATTACAATAAAGCCGTGAAGTTTTTTCAGCTCTTGAAAGATGCACCATGTGAACTTCTCCGCGTGCAATTGGAAAGAGTGGCATTTGCTGAATTTCAGATGACAAGTAAGTAAATGAAAGCATTTCCCTAATTTAGAGTACAATCCTATTTTAAATAGAGGAGTAGTTTTCTGAGAACCTGTTGGTGGTGGCTTTGAACAAAATGTTTGCAGTATGTGTTCAAAAAGAACATTTGTAGATTCTTATTTTGGGGCAGGGCAGTGATGAACTATTTATGTTGCTTACTTTTCTGATTCTACTAGGTCAGAATAGCAGCACCGGAAAACTAAAGACTTTGTCTGGGGCCTTAGATATAATGATTCATTGCCGGTCTGTTTTCCAATCTATCAGGAAAGAGCTTGGTGCTGAATGTGAACAGGTAACTATTACTTTTCATATTTGCATATTATGTTCGGATTTGCTTGCATATTATATTGTATATTATGTTTAGTCAAATTATCAAAAGTTCATATTTGTTACAAAAAGTTCATGTATCAAAGTTCATATTTGTTATAAAAATAAGTTTGACTTGACAGGTTCAATTTTATCACTTCACTTTAAGTACTTTTTCTAAAATCGTAATATTATAGAGTTCTGACTGTAGAAATGCACCTAATGAAATTCCAAAGGCATACTGTATAGACGAAGGGAGGCGGTGGCTCAGTGGCTAAGACGCTGAGCTTGTCAATCAGAAAGGTCGGCAGTTCAGCGGTTCGAATCCCTAGCGCTGTGTAACGGAGTGAGCTCCCGTTACTTGCCCCAGCTTCTGCCAACCTAGCAGTTCGAAAGCATGTAAAAATGCAAGTAGAAAAATAGGGACCACCTTGGTGGGAAGGTAACAGCATTCTGTGTACCTTCGGCGTTTAGTCATGCCGGCCACATGACCACGGAATCATCATCAGACAGCGCTGGCTCTTCGGCTTAGAAACGGAGATGAGCACCGCTCCCTAGAGTCAGGAACGACTAGCACGTATGTGTGAGGGGAACCTTTCCCTTACTGTATAGACGTTACAGTAATTCCATAACACCCTTTCTGTTTAGAAATGTCTTGATGACTCAAACAATGCTGAGAGAGTTCCTGTTGAAGATCCATCTACTAACCTTAATAAAGAAGAAATATTGAAGCTCCTTAGTATATTTGAATCTCGATTGTCTTTCCTTCTTCTTCAGTTCATCAAGTTGCTTTCGTCAACCAAGAAGAAAACTGGGTAAGTGTCAGCATATTGTGTTACTTTCATTTAACTCTATTCCAAACCACGGAGAAATTTCTTTTTAAATCTGAATTTGAATCACTGGCTGGGTATTAGTACTCTAAATAGAAATTCTAGACTAGTTTTACAAACTCTGCAGTTACCTCCTGCTCTTTTATGTGTGTTCTGTATATGTGGTCATATTTTAGGATGCACAAACAGTTGGGTAAACTATTCATTTTAGTGTTTCATTTTCATTTACTCCATATTCTTATCTAGTGCGAGTCTTGTTAAGTGAGGAAATGCTTGTTTATCTATCTTTCAAGGTGCTATATTCTGTTGAACATAGAAGATTTAGATAGGAACTAAAGATATAGAAAAAGGGTATTACCCTTGTTTTCAGGGACCTATATGTATCAGGCAAATTTTGATTTCTTTCATATGTGCTTAATTCATAAGTATATTTCATATGTGGTACCAATGGATAAAGAACATGCCTTTGTTGTGTAGTTTACTGAATCTCAGAGCTGTTATATCAAGTGATGAAAGTTTTTGTTTTTAGCATTAAGCTCTTATTACTTTGATTCAACCAAATGGGAAGAAAGCTGTCAATGTTTTCGTTATAAGGGAAGGGAAAGGAGATACTCTGCAATCTTGCCAGGAAAAAGTCAATAATCAATTTAAAACTGACGATGTTAGCATTCCAAGACAAAAGATATCCATAAAGAAAAGGAGATGAATGTATGGCAGGTTGAAATTGTAATAGAAGGTTCACAGGAATTGTATTAGAATTTCTAAGTCTCCACAAGATGGCAATATAAATACAGAACATAAAGAATATAATTCCTATTTCAAAATTAATGCATTTGTTATATAACCTGTTGATACCAATAATTGCTCTAATTCTATTGGTACTAGTAATAATAGAATATACTGGTACTATAGTAACAGAAGTTTATTGTACCTGACCATAGTTTTAGAAGTTTGAAATTTGCATTTGGGGCAGATGGAGGGGAACTAAAATCAATATTTTTTTCAAAGGGTATGATATAAATCATCAGCTGTATTATATTTTTCTCATTAAAACATGATTTCAGAAGGACCATATAGGTAGTCCTTGTTAACAACTGCTTCGTATTATACGACCCATTTTCACAGCTACGCCCTTTGCCAGTCTGTAAAGCAAATCAAGATAATAAATACAGTTGTGGTTTTACTTAGTGACCACTTCTCATAGCAACCAAGCTGGTCCCAGTTGTGGTCTCTAAATAAGGACCACATGTACTTTTGTGATATTTTTGAACTCTTTAATTATGGCTGATATTATAACACTTCTGCGTGCCAGCAGTGAAAGCCCAGGATTGCCAATAGTTCTGTGGTTTGTGACTTGGTATCTAAATTCAAGTTTTAGGTTTGTGAAATTTTAATCAGCATATCATCTTGTATCACAGTTTTAGGGAGATAGATGGTGTGAATATCACCCTAGTTTGCATCTGCATTTATATAATTTGATAGCTTGCACATGTCAACAGAGTCCATTTAGAACAGTTTTCATGCTGTGACGTTGAATTTATTCAAGTATTCAAGTCACAATGTGATGATCCCATTGTAAGTCTCATAGAAAATAAATAAAAGAGCAAAAGGCACATTTTTTGAATTCCTTTTGAATATATGAAAATAGAATAGAATAGAATACATTCTTTATTGGCCAAGTGTGATTTGACACACAAGGAATTTGTCTTTGGTGCATATATTCTCAGTGTACATAAAAGATATGTTCGTCAAGAATCATAAGGTACAACGCTTAATGATTGTCATAAGGTACAAATAAGCAATCAATTAATTTTGCTATTAAGAAACAAACTAACCTTAAGCTACCTAGGGAGACATTTGAGTTCAATATTCTGCACAGAAAGATTAGGAGTGCCCTTGAATTTATTTCAACTCTCTGCTAAACTTCACACTTTGAAATACTTCAAAGCAGTGAGAGTGTATTTAAGTACAGTATTTTAAAATAGAGCAAATTCACAGGGATATTATTTCTTAATTTGATGCATTTCCTCTTTGATTAAAATAAAATGTAAGAGGTTTCCTTTATGGAAACCTATAGGCAGTATTGTATTAAGAGAATAGATAACCCAATCAATGTAATTGCAGTGCATGAACAAGGTTGCTATTATTACATGCCTCTCAATATATTTGGCTACATAATCCATTTTAAATTGATAATTAGAAAAATAATTCTGGATATTCTGATAGAATTATTGGAATTAGAATTGTGTAACTGGTAAATATAATAATTTAGGCTGTTGCTTCCATTGCCAAGCGTTAATACTTTAATTGCTTGTTGTTTTGAGTGAAAATGTTTGCGGAAAATATCTGCTTTCTTATTAAAAAAGGATGGGAAAGAAACATGCAAATAGATGTCTTCAGTTAACTTTATATATGGATGCATTTCTGAAAGAATATAAATTCTTGATCCAATAAATTGTCACCAAAATGAAGCTTTCTCGCCCCCTGAAAAACTGTTTTTAAGAATTTGGACAACTGTTAGAAGCAGTATGAGATGTGACTCAAAAACCTACAGTGGGGGGAAAATCGATGTAATTGCGGAATTCTCCCTCTTGAACAAACCGAAGTGTCTCTTGTTCCTATTGATGTGCTGTAGCAAAGACAGTATTTTTCAGAGTTCTTTATGCATTTGGATAACCTCTGTTCCATTCTACTTTTCTCTAGCAGTAAAGATGAAGAAAACCTTAAGGTGAATAAGTACGCTTACTCACTTCTCTTGCGATCAGCAGCAAACAAAAATCTAACTTTACTGGAAAGAACAGACATTATTTTAAACATACTGCAACAGCTGACTCAGGACAAAGAAGGAAATAATCTGGGAATTCAATGATCCACCTTAATGCTGGCATACTGCATTGTGGTAAATCAGTGCCTTGATCAAAACGGAATTTGTGCTTCTGTCCAATATGGACTGCTTGATTTTATTTATATTGTTACATATTTAAGATTTTACAGTTGGAAAAATAAACTTTGACCATTATTCTTTAAATGTCACTATGAAGGGGTTTTTTTTTGTTTATTGTTAAATTTATTTGCCACCTATCTCACCATCGGACTACTCTAGGATGCTTACAATAATAAAAAGGAAGAAAAATGAAAAGATGTGTAGAAGACAGAAGTGAAATAATAGAGCAGGGGTGTCAAACTCATGTCGTTGCGGGGGTGTCACGTGATGTATCGGGACCTTTCCCTTCACTAAAACGGGGATGGGGGTGGCCAGCTCGTGATGCATCCGGCCCATGGGCCAGGAGTTTGACAGCCCAGTAATAGAGCAATAAAGTAACCATGACAAAGGAACACAACGAGAATAAATATATCAATATGATAACAAAAAGGTGAAGAGCAGAAAGCAAGGGGGGGGAGGTAGAGTTGCCATCAATCTAGCAGCCACACCCAATGTGGGACTCACCCATTTGGTCCCCAGATCTACCAGCAGAGCCAGGTCTTCAGGCCCTTGCAGAAGGATAGGAGGGAGGGGGCAGATTTACTTTAGCAGGGGTCCTTTAATGACCTGTGGACTTCAACTTCCAGAATTCCTGAGCCAGCATGGCTGGCTCAGGAATTCTGGGAGTTCAATTCACAAGGGAGTTGAAATCCACAAGTTAGTAAGGGGCCATAGTTCCCCACCTCTGCCTTATTAGAGGATGAAATGTTCCAGAGGGTGGGTGCTGCAGCAGAGAAGGCTCTTCTCTATCTTGTTAGGCATTTAACTGACAGGATCAAAAGTCTGCCCTCTGTCGGCATGGTTAGGATGGGCTTGTCCTAGCGGGATAAGGCAGTTCATTATGTATCAAATGTATATGGCTGCCCATGTGACAAAAGTGGGTGGTGTATAACAATTAAAACTCTGTATAAAAAGATCAATGATTAAAAATGTAAAATAATCGTTATTAAAATATAAAAGACCACCAGGCACAATTCAGTGAATATTTACCAGTGTCCTTGGTTCCCCAAACCTGAAGACATAGTCAGGTCTTGGGAGACTTCCAGAACATTAAAAGGGATGGAGCTAACCTCACTTCAGGGGGAAGAATGTTGCATAAGGCAGATGAACTATTTTGCATTTCAGCCACCATTTTTTTCAAAAATGCGAATAAAGTTGTATATTAAAATGTGTTTTATTGGAAATGAGTCCTATAGGCTAGCATTTTATTACTTTTGTTTTGTGTTCCTGTTGCCTACTCTTCCCAAAAGCAACATTTGTATTTTACAGAGTTAGCAATGATAGCATTTATTGCAACCTAATAGCACCTTAGCTACTTTGTTTAGGATATTTTGGTCTATATCTATTTTGCACTAGTAGACACCTCTGAAATTTCCATAGTGTCACAGATGCCTCACTAAAAGTTTCCCGTGGCTAATTATAGTTTGGCAGGCATGCCTGCTAAAATATAAATTTGTGCAGGAACCTAACTAAATGGCAGAAGTAGGACAACTGTCCAAGCGGAAAAATACAATCCTGTTTACCATGAGGTTATTTAATAACAGCTGCTTTCATTTGTCTTGGAGTGGAGAAGTTCACGTGTTAAAATGACAAAACAATATTATGAATCTTATTTACCAGCACAATTCTTGCAGCATGTACCCCTTGGGGGTCCCTGAGGTGATTGCTTCAAACGTCTGGTCAGTAAAATTCTGCCCATGTAGCAATTCAGCACATGCAAGCCGGATATTGTGTGGCCTCTTTTCTGTCATATCCAGTTTTACAGATTAAACATCCAATATTTTTCTGTCATTTTGAAGATAAGCCCGCCATTTTTGACCTAGCCCTTTCACTGATTTACTTCTCCGTAACCCCAGCAGTTTCTATCTAGTTTGTCAGCCAATACTCATGCCCAACTTCCATTTTTCTGTCTTAATTTCCCATCTACTGCCACCCTCCGATGTTTAGGTTATCATTCTTTGTCATTTTGTCATCATCCAAAATTACTATGTAGCAGTTTTCTTCTTTTCCTCTTTTTCAAATGACTGTTTCAGTAAATTTCTAGAAAATATTTTTAGAAGTGTCTCTCGACCATCTTTCAGAAACATTATATATGTTATGTTATATATGTCCATGTTTTAAAAAATATTTTAAGTGTAAAAAACAAGACAATTATTTAAATAGTGTGAGTGGAATGCTAAAAAATCGAGGTGACTATAGATACGTTTCCAACAATAGGTCCTGAGCACATATGAGCAATTTGGGTTCTGTATTCAGCCCATTTGGGGCATGGGTGGGTTCCTTACTCCATTCCTATTTTGATATTTTAAATAGATACATTGAACTTTGGAGGCTAAGCATATTTGTGTAGCTCTACCCAAATTCTCCCAACTAAAGCCAAAAAATTCACCCCATCCCATCCCACTGCCTCAACCACATATTTTGTCTCAAAAAAGTAACTTTCAGAGGTGGGGGGGGAAATACCTACCCGCGTGTAACATACTCACGGCATAGCATCTGTTTGTTTGTTTGTTTTAAAATGGAGGCTATAATTTAATCATATTATGTCTGGGAATTATTGCCTCATTGCTTAATCCAATATTCAATGCTGCCTTTAAATTTGTTCATTTTTCTTTTTCCTTGGGCCAACTTCTATTATTATTTTGCCCTTTTGTGAATGCTTCCCACATAAAATGTTTTAAAAATGGTCTTGATATTTCACTATATATTCCAGTGTGGTGTAGAATCATTTAACAGAATTCCTAATCTTAGCTCTGAGGTCCTAGTTACTCATTGCCTTAATTTGCATTCTGACAGCTGTTCCTCTGCTCCTGGAGACTAGAGAATACTTTGGACAGCTATCAATGCAATTTTGGCAGAAATCAACCCCTTTCTTATGCAATTGAAGAGATGCAAGCTACTTAATTCAAATTAAGTACTGTAATTAATATTTGACAAACTAATTCATAATGGTTGTACTATAGAATCAGTTAGCGTCCTAGCTGTATTGAGTTACAGCATTAACAAACCAATCATTTGAAGCAACAGATTCCTTAAATTGGCTTGCAAATTTTGGAAACAATCTAAACAGGAACCTCTTAGATGCATTTTACCCATCACTTTTATTTATAATTTGATACATGTATTAAAATGCAGATTAAATGAAGCCTATTTTTTTTCTCCTTAACAGCAATTCCTGCTTCACCAAATGTTAAACAACTTTTTTTTAAACAGCAGATGGTAATGCCCCTCCATACAAATAAAGCTGCTTTTGACCGTAGTTCTATTACTATCCCTGTCTCTTATGTTTCATTCTCATGAGACGGATTCTTTTCAGTAGAAAATTTATGTAAATGAAATACCTTCCAGCTAATTGGTCCCTCTAATTTTGGTTGTTTAAATGGATATCCCAACACCTTCAAAGATTATTGTAGGTTTTAAAATGTAGCAAAACAACACACACTGAAATTATATACCATTATTGAATGTCTTGCTTATTATTTCTGCCCTTTAATGAAATGGTAGCATCTTCATTAGGCAGCCAGCTGTTCCTTCAGCCTTATTAAGTAGCAATTACTATTTCTTCTCAAAACAATATTTGCTGAAATAATGCTTTTTATAATAAGTGGATTTTAAAGAGTGAGATATTAGATTATGAACAAGAAAGTTGTCTTGCCTTTGAAATGCAGCCGCTAATGCAGTTTAATGCGTGGCTCTTATGTAACTTGTGTGTGAGGAGTTGATTTGAAAAGGGTTTTGCTGTCAGAATGGTTAAATTGATTGTCAATGAAGAAAAATGTTCAGTGGAGTTTGAAGGGAATTCTCCAGACCAGAGAGCAGTGTTGGACTAATAGAAACCAGATGAGCTTCTTGCTGTGAAGGGAATGTTAAGATGTCTACCTGTTACTTTGTGTTCTGCACTGTAGAATCAACATTGTAGCCCACTACTATGAAGCTCTTATTTGAGAACTTAAAAGAGTTGACATAAAAATGAAAAACAGAAATACAACTCCTGAAGTACAGGAACTGAAATAATTCTACAAGAGCTGACTTGACTCTATCTGACTGGATCATACATATAATTATGCTGACCAGTGACTACAAAAACAGCTGAATTGCTTTAGTGCCCATAAACCCTGTCCTTTATATTATATAAGCAGCAATTCTCTTCCCCTCTAGTTTTACAGTTAATGTACTTTGGCATCAGAGAGAAATTGCAGAGCAGGAACTGTCAGTTCTGAAGCCAGAGCACTAAATAACTAGTGTAATGTACCTTTTGTTCTCTACTGAAGCAGTCAGGCATCATACTTTCTGTCTGAACAAATTAGGAGGATACTAATGTGTAAGCTTTCTCATACTTTAGTATCATGCTTTCTAGTAAGGCATCTGAAAGACCACTCAGTTCAAAACTGTCACACAAGCTTCCCTAACAGAACAGTATCTCTTACCTTGTCGTTCTATTGGATCAGCCTTGGCAAATTCATGAATACGTTCTTCAGCTTACAGATAGCAGAATCAAAAATATGAAAAGCAAAGTAATCAAAGATATGGTACTGTCGGCTAGAGTAGAATGTTTCTCATTTAGGCAGAGTAAGGCTTTTTCATTTGTGACACTACAGCTTCTAACTCAAGGACTTGTTCTTCTTTGTTTCCTGTACTTCTCTTTTTTAAGGTGTAATACTACTAGGGTTTTGAAATTTTATTGTGTACTCATCACTGAGGAACGTGTATGTTAAAAAGTTTATTGATAATGTGTTGATTTATTGAAAGCATATGATGAAAGTAGTAATGCTTGAATTATGGAAGACTGGAGTTCTAGATTAGTTGATGAATGTGGTAAGAATGGTTTTAAGATAAAAATAATGCATGCCTGTGGTAAAAGGAATGCTTAGCAAATGAACACTGAGCAGGGAGTAAGCTGAGGATGACTAATGTATTTATGGAGAACTATAAAAGGAATGCCTACGGGTGATCTTAGAATTTAGTTGTTTGGGGATCTGAATATATATAAATTTTATATGCAGCGTATTTTGGGCTTTTGGTAGAGAATCTGAATGATGTGCAATGAATTTTAAACAGACTGTATCATGCACCAAGGAATGTGACACACACACACAAAATACGTGAATAGGTGTGCAAAAAAAGATAACTTGCAAAGTTAGAAAAGTGTAGAGACATAGTAAGTGTATTGGTGAAAACTAGATTTATTTACTTCTTTTTTCTTATCCAATGCCTTCAATTTAATTGGTGTTTCTCTGCTCTGCTTCCCTAAAATACAGCCTGATGAATATATTCAAGTATGATATCGTCATACGTTATCTTCTACTAAGGAAATGCAAAAACGTGATTTAAAGCTACAATTCAGTTCCTTTTTGTGTAAACAAAGCTACTGTATCTTATCAAACATTAGATTACCTGTCATATAATCCAGGTTAGTGTATAGCAGTATTTATCACTGCTACTAATACAACAGAAGTGTTGAAAACATCAAAGAGGTATACCGTACTTCCAGTGATTGCAGAAATAATCCAATATTAAATAATAAAGAAGGTATTTTTAATTCTAGATATTTTAATTTTAATTTTAGATATTACTGCAAATTGCATAATTTCAATCATAGAGTTTTCAAATGTATTACAGCTACAGACATTTTCTAAGTTCAGCAGCAAGATCCTGGGGGGTAGGGCGACTGGCTGTACAGCTTACTAAGATTCCTTCAGTTACAAGAGCTTCAGCTGTTGTTGGACCTATAGCAGCAAACTGAAAAGAGAGCCATATTATAGGATTTATTTATGCATTTATGGATATAGAACAATAATTAAACTTAAAATAAAACAGAGAAGTGATGGAAAAAAGCAAGATAAAATGCAGTAGATATGTTTGCTGCATTGGTCATCAAGTCTGATTTTAAAAAATGTGTTCAATGAATTTATGGCTTTCAGATCAATTCTGTAGCAGTTATATAATACTATGTGTCAAAATTCTGGTGTAAAACTTACCTTAATTTGGGAAATGAAATCACCTGACAACTTCAAAATTTGCTTCAGACAATATTTGACACCAGAAGGACTGAAGAAAATAACACTAGCAGGAACACCCTGTCCAAATAAAAATATTGAGAGGGGGGAACAGATATTTCTTTTATGTTTTCGGTTTTCTAATACTCATAGACTTTTATGATTCTTTAAAAAGATAAGTTGCTTCAGAAGTTAAAAGTCACCGTCATTCCTAATCTAGGCACATGACTGCAATGGAAATGGCACTGCGTTTTGTTTAGCAAAACCACTCTACTACCAGATCAAAGAATGGCCACTTTGAAGCAGGGAAGCACATTCGGCATGTTGAATGTGTGAACTGTGAATGCTGTCATATAATGATTACCAGAACGCCTGTCAGTTCACAAAGCCATAGAAATTCTTCCTCAGTAGCAGGGCAAAATATCTCCAAGGCATTTGCTTACTCTAATCTCTGTTCAGTGGTAACTGTACCAGATAAATAAATGGAAGACAGTACCTTCTTGAACTGCAACATGACTCAGAAAACAAAATACCTCTTGTGAGAAGTAATTCGTCAAGGATTCCTGAAGGTCAGGATGTTGACTGGTTTGATAAACAGTAACAGATTCCAACATAATATCTGCAATGTGAACAATGAAACTTAGTTGTGATTTAAGTGTTTATTAAATCGTTTTCAATTCAAACATGAATGGAAATTCATTCTTTTCGTCTACCTAAAATGCAGACAAAGCCAGCTGATCATGAAAGCAAAATTCTTATCAATACTTTAGAGGTGTATTGTCACAGTGTACAAATTCTGAATAATTTAAGACACTATGTGGCCATTTAATCTTTATGAAAAGATGTTACCAGAACGCTATCAAGGGATATGATCAAAACAGAATAAAAATCCTATGACATACTATATAATAAAAATGTGAAGATTTGTAAAAGTTTTTAAGAATAGTTGGGCAAAGAAATTGCTCACAGAAGAGAAGAAAATGCTAATTCTAACCAAATTCAAAATGTATTCTTTCTAAAAGTACCAGATAAAGGTAAAGTCTCATTAATATATCATCTTGAAAGAAACAGAGAAATTCAAATCACATAATAAAATGTAATTGACTGAGGAATCTGTCTCAGAATAGATAATGAAAGCATTTTAGCAATAATAAAATGACATTAGTTTGGAAGTATTTCTACCTACAGATTATGTGAGAATTCATTATGTGAAAATACTCGAAAAGATAGGTCCTTGAACTATCCACATTTCCATAATTCCAAAATTATCAACTAAACAGGCAGCAGCAATATTAACTTTAGCTGGATAAAAATGTGCCTCTAAAGGAAGCAGTCATGCCTGATTCAAAATATGGATTACTTTGATCAAAAGTAACATCTTAAATGAACAAGGTATTTGGTTAATGAGAAGTCTTTTTAAAAAGTTAAGTGGAATTATGCTTATGGATGAAAGTTTCTGTTGAAATTCCAGATTATACAGTATTTGAACATAATAAAACATCAGACATAGAAGGATTTCTGTCTTTTGGAAGTAAAAAAAAAGCAAGATTTGAAAAGAGGAATAGAATTATTGAAACGAATAATTTTGTAGTTAAACCATATGGGAAAGTAAATTACATACTGTGTATACGATTTCAGCAACAGAGTAATCAATGCCTGGAATGGACTACCTGACTCTGTGGTTTCTTCCCCAAACCCCATAAACTTTAACCTTAGACTGTCTACAGTTGACCTCACCCCATTCATAAGAGGTCTGTAAGGGGCGTGCATAAGCACACCATCGTGCCTACCGTCCCTGTCCTTCTGTCCTATTGTCTAAATTTACCTATACATATTTTGATTTTGTTTATGTTTATATCATACCTGTTATCTTGTACACGTGTTGACAAAATAAAAATAAAAAAATAAAAAAAATACTGAATTCTGATGAGGTATAAAATATATAGTCTAGTCTACAGGAATGCTCTCTGTACTCCATCCTCTGCACCTCAAGCAACTGATTGTGTATGTGGAAAAATCCTAACTATACAGAAGAGGAATATTTTCTAATGTATAACTTTGTGAGAATATATCACAGATTTTTCACTGACTGGATGTTTCCAAGATAGGAAGAAATGTGACACAGTTTGATGGATCTGGAGAATTTGTTTTTGTTTTAGAAGAACTAGATTTAGAACAACAATTGTGATTAGCTTATTGCCAGCAGATGGTAGTCATAAAGCCTATTTAGGCTTTCCTCTGCTATTTAAAAAAGGATAAAACCAATTAACTGAGCATTATAGGAGTGAGATGACAGACCAATATTCCTTTCCGGTGTCATACATATTGATATAAATGGCACACTATTAACTTTCTTTCATTTTTGTGTTGTCCTTAAAAGAATTAATAAGCTGGCCATAATTCAATGTTTTACTTGTCAATGTTGTGAAAACAGGCATCTGTGCAAGATTAATTATGTGTAGGGGTGACAGAGAAAACACAAGTGAATGTCATCTCAAATATGACCATAAAAACTTGTTTTCAAGATCACTGCCATCATTTTAAAAATAATGAACCAATCGGCGTATTATTTATGCCAAAGGAACTTGGTTAGCAAACATAAAAAGTGGTTCATCTTTGACAGCTAAAATCCTCTTAAGTGTCTGAGTGACAAGTACACTTCAAAAATAATATAAGCGCTGTCATACTAAGGGTTGTTTGCTTATTGGATTTATCCCCATCTCAATCAACAAACTAAGCACTTATAGTAAATTTTATTTATTTGATCTTATGTGTATTCATTTTTCAAGAGTTCATGATGACTTACATCATGCTCCCTTCCCCCCCCCCCCCACATAACCACTAGCCTATGTGGTTGGATGGCTACAAAATGAGTAACTGGCCCAAAATTATCCAGATATCTTCTATGGCTGAAAAGCAGGGGTGAAATGCTCCCGGTTCACTTTTACCTGTCTGTCGTTGGTGAGCCGATCGCGCAGGCAGCGCGGCGCTCGCCCACCCGCCGGGACACCGCCATTTGAGTTCTTTTACCCTCTGCACATGCAAAGAATGCTTTGTGCATGTGCAGAGGGTAAAAGAACTCAAATGGTGGTGTCCCAGAGGGTGGGCAGAGCGCCGCGCTGCCTGCGCGATCGGCTCACCGGGTAAAAGCGAACCGGGAGTATTTCACCCCTGCTGAAAGGGGATTAGAACTCTGGTCTCCCTGCTCCTACTTAACACCCAAATCCCACTCTCACTGGCTCTCCTATAATAATACGAATACAGCAATTATAATAATATAAGCTAAGTTAATAACATTATAGTAACATTAAATTAAAATGGCACCAATCAGTGAATTTCCAGCCAAGTCTTTGCCAGCTTCCAGAAATCTGTATGAGGGGGCGCATTCTCTCCTTGTTATTTCCAAGGAGGCAGCCCTCAGACAGAATGCCTGCCCTCAGGCCCACTCCTATGTGCCTCCCAACAGGTGAAGTGCCTTAGCAAATACTGTCTCCCTATGCTGGCCAGGTGAATAGAAGCTTTTTGGAAAAAGGGGACTCCTTATTTTTTTTGCATAGGAACTTGGGAAAGTATCATAGTTCAATTCGGAGCATTGGTCTATCCTAGCCAGGAATATTTTTTTTGCATTGATTTTTTAATTTTTATTTCCAAAGTTAAAATACAAACTCCAAAGAAAAGAACAAAGAAAAAAAATTCCAGGCTTTGTTCCTAGCCAGGATTTTTTGACCTTACTGATACAAGCTCCTAAAGGCAGGATTTTCTTCCACCTCTATGTGGAGATACTAAGGATTGAACATGAGATTTTCAGCATTTACTCTACAATGAACCTGAGCTCTGAACTTGTTTATTCAATGTATATAATTGCCCATTTGCTGGGCGACTCTTAAGATGCCTAGAAGACATGTCAGTCTTCGTAAGATCTTCTGAGTCAAGATGTTATTCCATATGTTTTAAACAATTGGGGCTTTGTTTAGTTTTTTTCATTGCACTTTCATTGGAGTGAGATGATATTACAGAGATTAATATACAAACTGCCTCATACTTCCCTCCGACCGGTTAGGGCCCACAGAGTTGGCCTCCTCCAGGTCCCGTCGGCCAAGCAATGCCGGCTGGCGGGCCCTAGGGGGAGAGCCTTCTCTGTGGCCGGCCCCGTGCTCTGGAACCAACTTCCCCCAGAGACCCGAACCATCCCCACTCTGCTGGCCTTCCGAAAAGCCGTTAAAACATGGCTTTTCCTGCAGGTGGGGGGGATAGCTTAATCCATCTGAGATCACCCCCCAAGTATGTATGATATCGAATGGATGTTGTTGTTTTAATATTGTTTTTAAAAATTTGTATTTGTTTTTTTTAATTACTTGCATTTTGATTATTCTTGTATTTTTTTCCTGTTGTACGCCGCCCTGAGTCCTTCGGGAGTTGGGCGGCATATAAGAATAACAAAATAAATAAATAAATAAATAAATAAACTACGGCTATGTCTTGTCTGTAAGCAGATCAGTTCATTACATAGAACGAGAAATTGAAAACAACAGTTGCTCGTCTATAACTGTAGTTCTAGTGGCATCTATGAATCACACATATCGTTATTCAGACTCTGCTGACATTGTTAGAACATTCTAGAGCTCAGCTGCATTTTGGCAGGCCCACACACTTGGATATCCCATCCACTGCACACACCTGGATACTTAGCTTAGTTTTTTAAGATCCGCCCACAACAGACATGGTGACTAGAAGATATAGTCTTTTTTAAAATGGAGTTGAAATCAAGTATATGAATGTCAAGGTAATTAGGCAATTTCCAAGCTTTAGCTAATCATGTTAATGGTAGCAGTGTAGAAGATCATTCTGACAAGACTGACTTAAGGTCCCATCAGGCTTCTCTATGCTTATGGGGCTCCAGAGTGGCAACTTCCTCTGCTTTCACTCTATTGATACTACTGGCCTACACATTTTTATGAAGTTTCAGAAAATCTGGAATAGCTGCGGAGAAAGACAATGTCAATGACCAAAGGATTATTATAAAGAAGAAACGGGACAATGGATAGCTCAGTCTTGAAAAAGAAGACAGAGGAGAATATGACAGTACTTTCCAAATACCTACAGAGACCGTCATAAAGAAAGATGTGTTATCTAGCAGCCCAGAAACTAGAACACAGGTGTCAAACTCGTGATATTATGTTGTCATCACGTGATATATCGTGACTTTTTTCTCCTTTGCTAAACTGGGGATGGGTATGGTCAGCGTGTGATGCATCCGGGCTGCGGGCCGCCAGTTTGACACCCCTGATCTAGAATATCAGATAATAATCTTATGTTACAGAAAGGCAGATTCTGAAAAAAAATGTTAAGAAGCCTGAGAGTAAAAATGAGGTAGCAGAACTAATCACGGAGGGAGATCGTGAATTCCCTTAACTAGATCTGTGCAAGCAGAGTTTGGAGAGCCATCTGTGGGGAGGAAGTTTCAACTTTAATTCCTGCACCATGGAGAATTGCACATTGTGAGACTTTTTCCAACTCTTTGAGGTCTATAATTACTTTTTTAATCCCACCTTATTTTTTATAAATAACTCAAGGTGACAAACATACCTAATGCTCCTACTACGTTCCCCACAACAATGTGTGGCGAGTTGGGTTAGCTTAACAGTCATCGTCTTATTCCCTCTGAGCTTCTTGGAGTAGAAAACTACCACTCAAAAATATGTTTTATATCAAACCTTTGTCCTTGAGCATTGTTGGAAGCGTTTCCCTTTTCAGAGCACCACATGGAAAAAGAAGAGGCAATGAATTGGATGGCTCCCCTGTTTAAGAAATAAAAAGGGATTTAATTCAGAATGGCATTTTAAGCACAAGCAGCACAAAGCAATGCTTTAAAATGGCCACACTCTAAAACACCGTAAGAAGTGGAATGTATTTGACTTGTATGCCTACGATTGCTGAAAACATTTAATGCTTAAAACTAAACACACATCCCATAGAGTAGAAGCTATTTAGCATGTAAATGAAAAAAGAATCCATTGCCGAGTTATAGATGTTTGCCTAAAAAGATCTGGCAAAAAGATTAATTGCCTTGCTATTCTTGTGCTATTCAACAGAGAGCTCGGAGCACAATGCTTCCGAACATTTTAATACATTTTCTCCTCCCATTCTGCCATTTGGCATTCTTCAGACTTCACATATAGGCACACATGTAGAAAGTTAAAGACTCAATTCAGCAGGATAAATTCGCCTTCTACACAAAAGGAAAGGTCAAGATAGTCACAGGAAGGAACAGCTTGCTTTGAAAAGAGCTCCCAATTCTAATTGGTGTTTCTGTTGTTATTGACTGCAACCAACATCCTTTTTAACCTTAGGACAGACTGTTAATTGGAATTATATCTATCACTTTCTCATCACTTTCAAGATGATATTCCCGTAATCACTAGTTCTGCTGGAACAAATACTGTTTGGAGATTAGCAAAGAGGGATTTTAAAAAAAAGAAAAATAGTTCTTTGCTTATTCACTTCCATGACAGTTTTTCCTAACATTTTCTCATTAATTTTAATATTCACACAAACCATAGCTACAGGCTTAGGAATGTTAAAAATGGCTAGATTAAAGGTAGCAGGTATCATCATTAGTTCTTGGGTTTTGGATGTTCAGGTATACATGCCAACACTTTGCAGCCAGAATGGCACCACTCATGTAAAGACAGCAGATAGCAGTGAGGGGTTTTCCCCCGGTGAAAACTTAGTTCCAGTACAAATAAATATTTAGGAGAAAAAATGAAAGGGAAAGATAAAATTAGGCCCATGGATTATTTTATGGTAATAGTTGGAACAGAAAATTGGGAGGGGTGAAATGAAAGAGGTAGGGGTACTGAGGATGGCCTGAAAAGAATCATTTGATTGAGTTGGGCAGCTATAGAAATGGAATGAATGAATAAATAAATAAATAAGGCAGATAGGGACAAAAGATTGGCAACCTTTGGTGCAGTTTACCTGCTATATAAAAAGGAAATTTTATTTTATTTTTTTCATTTTTCTTGGTCCTCACATAGCCAAAAATGGCATCAGCTAGACAAAAATGAGAGATGTCAGCACACATCTTTAGGGGGGGGGGGACTTTGGGAGTCAACCCAAAGGAGGCCTAAGCACACCCATGACCAATGTAAGGAGAGCAAATGGAATACTTTGTTTTTATTAGGTTCTATTTATAGATAGTCCTCATTGTACAACTGTAATGGTAATGGAACCTGCCCATTATGGTCATATGTCGTGACCGTTGTAAATTGGGTCAGTCATGTGACTGATCCAATTGATCCACCTTTTTTAATGGGGATTGTTAAGTGAATACTGTGGTGAAAAAATGAATGCCATTGTCATTAAGCAAACCCATTGCAGTTCCCAACTGCAGTATGGTGCAGTTTTGCTGAATATTGGAAGTAACTGATTTTCAACAAAACTGTTATAAAACATAGTCACATGACCACAGGACCCTAAAAATGGCCAATATGACTGTCTTACCAAAGCGCCTGAAATGCAGTCAGGTGACCTCAGACTGATATGAACAAGGCCTGGATGTGAACATCAACTGGTAATTTCCAATATAGGCTAGTCCCATCCCGATGGTGTTCTGTATCTCCAGCAAGAGTGCAGTTATCATGTCTCTATTTGCTTGTGGTGCCCTTATAATTGTAAGGGATTTAAAAACAAGTGAAGACCTTTTGATTTTGTTAAAACCTGCCTTTTTATTAGCATCCCAAAAGCATCACTTGCTTCCTAAGAGCAAACAGTGTCTCCAATTCATAGATGTAGATATTTCTACCAGATCTGTATCCTTTTGCTTACAGTGATTTATGTGTGAGGAAAATTGGAAGAAGGAGAACAGACCTACTTTAAAAAACGGTTGAGATACTTATTTTAAACATTATAAAATATTTTTGCCTTTGAAGATTCCTAATTGAACAAAATCTAATAATCAATGGATGGACCTTATTAAGATCTAATCATTTTTTATCAGAATAACCTTATGTTTTATTAGGCACCACAGCGATGTCAGTAACATGAAGCAAAAAAAAATTGAGGCAAAATGCAGAGATAAAAGGAAAATACATTAACATCGCTGCTTCTGAAGGCTTAAGCCAATGTGATTCCTGAGAAGTGAAGTTAATCCTTTTAAATTGGTTTAGAACAAAAGAATAACATTTTGATAGCAGTAGACAATTTAACAAGGAGAGATCGTATGTTTTATTTCTGTATAACCACCTACATGTGGCATTATATTGCAAAAAAAACCTGTAAGATTTATCTTGGGAAAAAGACAAATATTGATGCTACCTATTTAATTAAGGGAGCAACTAACC
Organism: Diadophis punctatus similis; assembly: GCA_023053685.1. Taxonomy (NCBI): domain Eukaryota; kingdom Metazoa; phylum Chordata; class Lepidosauria; order Squamata; family Dipsadidae; genus Diadophis; species Diadophis punctatus. The sequence continues at coordinate 23,624,954 of JALIGW010000005.1, read as the reverse complement.
TTTTTAGCACAATAGATCAGCCAAAGCCAATACCAAAGACAAAGCTACTTCAATAACAGCAACTGCCCTGGATCCAAACTAACATAGTTCTATTTTGGCCCAATGCAACTCAGTGAGATAATTTAAGTGTCTTTGGTTTTATGTCCAAACAACTGTAGAACTAAAGTGCTGTATGAATGATGTATTTTAAATTTTCTACTATCAATTACCTTTGTTTTAATTAACATGTAGTTCTTGCATTTTCATAAACATTTCAGGAGAAATTGAAATAAAAAATAAAATAGGGAATTGGTATGCTGTAAAATGAGGCACCTATCTTTAGCCTTAACTTACACAATATCTCCACATGCTTAGTACAGCTGCAGATCCAATAGAAGTTTTTTTTTAAATCAAACTAATCGGTGACTATAGCTCATGCATTCTGTGAAAGTAGATTGACCGGCTCAGTAAAAAGAAAAAGAAATCTCAAGAGTTGTAGGAAGTGTTATAGGAAATCAGGAAGGATAGCAAGGAAAATAACAAGACAGGACTACTTGTGGTAAATGGTTTGCTCTGACACTGGCCAATACCCACTGTGTTGGGTATTACATAAATAACATCCCTGTAACAGCCATTTTGGGGAGTGCTTTAACTGACATGCTCTCAAAATGCCAACATTTGGTCCCAAAAGTTGTTTTTGCCATAGACAAAAAAGTAACTAATCCCTCTCTTGGCAAAATAGGAGAAAAGAATGCTGCAGCATCCAACAGCAAATGGCCTACATGACTTCTCTTTCTTGCAAATGTTTTGTTAAGAGAAGATTAGAGACCTCCAGAGCTCCAGACCAAACCCACAATCAGGACGCCACTCACTTCGAGTTCCAAGTGGTTTATTAAGCCCGGATTCTCGGCACACAGTGAGTTACGAAAAATAAGGAGTAAAAATAAGGACTAAAGTTTGCGCTGGGAGCCTCCGCCTCCCAGCACTTTTTGAAGGCTGGAGCTGTGCCCTTCCGCTTCCGGAGCAGCCGATCACCCAATTAGTTGATCGTTGGACCGCCGGCAGAGTGAATCGACAGCCTTTTGGCCGGCTTGCAGGCAATCATGATCAGCTGATCGTTGGCCAGCTTGCATTGGCCTGGATCAGCTGTTCGTCGGCTTCGCATTGCTCGCCACTTTGCCGCTTGCAGCTTCAGGGTTTGGCAGACTGTCTTCCCTCCTGTGCTGTGGTCCCTCCCCCCAGGTTTGGCAAACCCCAGGCCAGGGTTTGACACTTTAATTCTGTGAAGCAGCAGGTTTCCCCCTCAAAACTAATACTACATTTTAGCGTTCATATTTCTGTTGTGAAATGCTGCAGTATGCTATATTTTGCTATTGCTGTTGATACATATTTCAAGTATAATGAGAAGTTTTTGGAACTGCTTTTATTGTTACCCAGGGGAGAAAACATTGTGTATTTTATGTAGACCATAAAATTAGATCATTGTAACATATACATACTGAAGATGATAAAGTCATACACCTGTCATTGAAACTTATGTTTCCACTTACGGGAGCAAATGAATCCTGCTAGTTTTTCAGCATTTCCACAATCTTCTCCTTGTGGTTTGAGACCAATTTCAGTTACTGACAGGAAGAGGAAGAGGAAGAGAAGACAAGATAAGTCAGTAAAGAAAATGAAGGCTTATTTTACAGTTGTTTAAAAGTAGAATTTTGTTTTAAAATTATCATATGCAATCCAGAGACTTGCTCAACTATGGAGGCACAAGAAAATTGTGTAGCAACATGGTTAAATCACGTTAGTTGTTCACCCTAATTCTGGTAACCAGATCACTGTAATTAGGCAAAAGATTATTTTTTTTACATGTAGTATGAATAAAAATACGTTAGCATTATACTTTGCTGAAAAACATGGCTGCTTTCTCATCTATTTGGTTCCTAATGTTATTTTTGCAGTAACTTAGCCTCTCTGTAGAGTACAATCATTACAAAAACCACATCAGGTTTACAATCTAGAAAGACAATGAAAATATGAGATTATATTGCTACAAAAAAGAACATTTTCAGATGATACTTAAAGTAAGGTTGAGTTAAATATTTCATGCACATAAATAGCTGTAGCTCCAGTGGAATTGAAGGGGGGAATATTTGATGTCTTTTAAGGAGTGGATATATTCAATGTATTTTTAAAGCTGAAATTTCAGACAGATAATAATTTTTTACTTGCCTTGCCTTTAAAAACAGAAATTGCTTTGTCTTTTAGTATAGAATGCCATAGCTGAAACTCAAAACGTGGTAATCAGATTAAACTGCCTAGTGTGAATTTTATTAACAATGTTTAGCAAGAACAAACAAAACAAAAAACACCAATCAAATGTTCCACTCTTCCTTTATTGTTCCTCACCTGTCACGATGTGGATATTGCCAGTTGAGCATCTCTACTATTTCTAGGTTTACTGTATTTTCTAATCAAGCAGACATGTGATATGTTTTACTACGCATGTGTGCATTTCAATCTCCGTTCTACCCTTCTTCTTCTGACTTCCAATGAGAGAAGTCACATTTTATATCAGACATGTAATTAATTAGAATTTATTGTTTTTGTACTGAAATAAATATTTTAATTAGAACTTTAAACTGCGGTTTCATTTCTAATGTCTGAATTCCGGAGAAAAGATCTATATCGCCTCTGTGAGATTTATTCTCACTCCGTCATCACCTATAGGCAACAATCTTGCCAAACTAAAGCAGACTACTTGCACCATAAAGGCATATACTCTGGAAACTAGGAGGAAGCTGTCTTAACTCTCTTTCTCCCACGCAAAACTGCACTGTCATTTGTCTTCTGGAATGCACTCCCTCAATCTTGGGAATCTGACAACATCAGGTGAATAAATGTCCAAAAACCATTTTCTAATGCTGTAATAATTGTAAAGTAGTTTCTATATGTATAATATTGGGGACCATGCAACATAATTCATACATAACAATGTATTTTCTCCTCTAACACATCCTGACAAATAAGTAAGGCATCAAATGGTCAGACGTATATGAGCAGTCTGACCACTTCGATGCCTTACTTATTTGTTAGATCTAAATCCCACCTTTCTTTCAAGAGCTCAATCTGACTTCCATTTTGTCCCCACAAGAGCAGCCTTGTAAAGCATCCTAGATTAAGGGAGAGTGACTGGCCCTAAAATACCCAGTGATATTGCATTATTAAGGGAGAATAGAATAGAATAGAATAGAATAGAATAGAATAGAATAGAATAGAATAGAATAGAATAGAATAGAATAGAATAGAATAGAATAACAGAGATGGAAGGGACCTTGGAGGTCTTCTAGTCCAACCCCCTGCTTAGGCAGGAAACCCTATATCACTTCAGACAAATGGTTATCCAACATCTTCTTAAAAACTTCCAGTGTTGGAGCATTCACAACTTCTGGAGGCAAGCTGTTCCACATATTAATTGTTCTGTCCGGAAATTTCTCCTCAGTTCTAATTTGCTTCTCTCCTTGATTAGTTTCCACCCATTGCTTCTTGTTCTACCCTCAGGTGCTTTGGAGAATAGTTTGACTCCCTCTTCTTTGTGGCAACCCCTGAGATATTGGAACACTGCTATCATGTCTCCCCTAGTCCTTCTTTTCATTAAACTAGACATACCCAGTTCCTGCAACCGCTCTTCATATGTTTTAGCCTCCAATCCCTTAATCATCTTTGTTGCTCTTCTCTGTACTCTTTCTAGAGTCTCAACATCCTTTTTGCATCGTGGTGACCAAAACTGAATGCAGTATTCCAAGTGTGGCCTTACCAAGGCATTATAAAGTGGTATTACTTCACGTGATCTTGATTCTATCCCTTTGTTAATGCAGCCTAGAACTGTGTTGGCTTTTTTGGCAGCTGCTGCACACTGCTGGCTCATATTTAAATGGTTGTCCACTAGGACTCCAAGGTCCTAGTTACTCACAGTTACTACTGTTGATCAAGGTACCACATATACTATATCTGTGCATTTTGTTTTTCTTGCCTAAATGTAGAACCTTACTTTTTTCACCATTGAATTTCATTTTTTAAAATAGTGCCCAATGTTCAAGTCTGTCAAGATCCTTTTGTATCTTGAGCCTATCTTCTGGAGTGTTGGCTATTCCTGCCAGTTTGGTGTTATCTGCAAATTTGATGAGTTCCCCATCTATCCCCTCGTCCAAGTCATTGATGAAGATGTACTGAAGAGTACTGGGCCTAAAACAGAGCCTTGGGGTACTCCACTACATACTTCCCTCCATGAAGATGGACGCTTAAGGGGCGTGCATAAGCGCACAATCGTGCCTACCATTCCTGTCCTAATGTACCCATATATTTATACCTGTTTTACTCTTATTCATGCTTGTACTATTACATATATATTCAATCATATTTTACTGTTTATACTTTGCTTATAATCATATATGCTTGACAAATAAACAAATACAAAATACAAATACAAGATGCAGTTCCATTGAGCACTACACGTTGAGTGTGGTTGGTTAGCCAGTTTCGAATCCATCTGGTGGTGTTGCTGTCTAACCCACATTTTTCTACTTTATTTAGTAGTAGGTTATGATCTACTTTATCAAATTCCTTACTGAAGTCCAAGTAAATTATATCGACAGCATTCCTCTGGTCCACTAATTTTGTCACTTTGTCAAAGAATGCAATAAGATTAGTCTGGCATGATCTGCATTTGACAAACCCATGTTGGCTTTTGGTTATTACTTTGTTTGCTCCCAGAAGGAGGAATTCCCTCTGGGAGACTCCAGCTCTGGATTGCTGTCCTAGAGTTTTAGATAAACTGACTGAATCCTTGATCTGCCAGAGAGGATTAAGGAGCAAAGAGTAAGACAATACATTTGCTAATCTTGTTTTAACTTTTTGTCCTGTAGTCAAAATAGAGTTTATCTGTTAAAAAGCATGATGTATACTTGTCTTAAATGTTTTTATATGAATGTAAAAAAGTGGCTTACCTAATCCAGCAGTAGCTTTCCCTACCACATAAACAGGTTTAGTATTCCATTTTTGTCTTAGATAGTTCTTCCAAGCTAAAAACGAAACAATGCATCTTTCACATTTCATGCTACGTTAAGCCATAAGCATTAGTGAACAAATCACAATCGGTGGATTCAAACAATCTACTAAAGTAAACCATGCAAACAACATTATGCTCACCTTCTTTTCTACAACTATCCACTAGGCATAATTTAACAGCTTCTACTGCTCTTGGACTGGTAAAAATTAGTCCACGGTATTGATCAGGATGAAAAAGCTATTTGTTGAAGTAAGAGAAAAATAAGTAAAATATTAACAGAATATTCACCATCAAGAAATCTTAAAAAGCAAAGTGTTAGTTTCACTATTATTTTCATCAAAATCTCAATACATGTAAAAGCACTAAAATTTGCCATTTTAAGAAATAATAGGATCCCATCATATCAAATCTTTGAAAGTTTATTGTGTCAATCTGAGTGTCAACTCTGAAGCGAACCTGGTTGAAGCCATCTTGTGCTGCCTCATAATTGCCACGAAGCCAGAAAGGGGGATGGGAAGGGGAAAGTAGATAGCCAGGCTCCAGTCAAAACAAAATGCTTTCTTGTGGGAACCAAGATCATTGAAACAGGTGGCTGTTGAAAATGGAGAAGAGCTTGCCTTCCATCTTCATTGGACAATGTGACCAGTGACACTTGGGAGGGGGGAGTTTGATTCTTTTAATTAGGTGAAAACCGCAGGAATTGTCAGAGTTGGCTTTCACCGGCCGTGCCGATATGATGTATCCAATAAACATATTCTGCTTTCAATGGGTGCATTACTCGGAATGAGATTGGCATATGGAAAGATTCTAGGGCAGATAATAAAAGGGCTAAATCGATAAGCACTTTGAATATAATGCATGGATCATTAGAAGACAACATAAAAGCTATCAAGCTTAAGATTACTAAGGCATTTTTTTAATTGGGAACTTCCTTTGTAGGTTGTAAGAATGCTGGGGTACCACATGTCATAATGATTAATAAAAGAAATTAAGTATTGAGGTTCTTTTTAGAAACATTTTGTTGCCAAATTGTAGGGATGTATCTAATTTTTCAAGCCAAGTCAACCATACTTGGCAGTTGAACCTTTTTTCAATACTGGTGATCAGACAGCATCCACCAGAGCGTAATGTATGAATGCTGCTCTCTCTTCTTTTACATTCTGTTGCTTTTGCCCGAGACAGCTCCTTATTGTGCTTACTCAACCTATACCTAAAAATATGAAAAGGTTTAATCTGAAATAGCAACAAGATTTATATATTTAAAAATCCAGTTTATATATAATTGAAAACGCATATTAATGACTGAATAACCTGATATCAGCATATGTTTACAACAGTGTTAGCATGCAGTGTGTGTGCGTGTGTATGTATGTATGTATGTATGTATGTATGTATGTATGTATGTATGTATGTATATATATATATATATATATATATATATATATATATATATATATATATATATATATATATATATATATATATATATATATATATATACATACATACATACATACATACATACACACACACACAAGATTCTGTTTCTTTTAAGAGACCTTTCAACCATCTGCTTTGTGTACTATTTATAAAATCCAAGTACCATTACAATAAAAAAACACAGCCTAATTTCTAGCTCAAGAGGTTCATTCTAGTAATCAAGTTCGGTTAGCCCTAATTTTGGCATAATTAGATTTATTGTTGGGTTATCTACTCATTGGTATTTTTTGCAACTCAAAACTTTGGTACTACAATGACAAATTATGGCAAATAAAATGAAAATGAAAATAAATTGCTCCATAACCATCTTTAAAAGCATTTGGAAGTAAAACAACATTTAGGCACTTATAACGTGTTAAGAAAGATTTTTTTATTTTTATTTTTTATTTAAATGGTGGTCCAGAATTGCTAATTCACTTAGTAATCAGCTATAGCTACACACTGAAGTTTATATCTAATATAAAATAAAGGCCTTTTGGTCCTCAAATAACTACCCTTATCAAAATGATAACCCAGAAGTAAACTAACTCATTGAAAGTCTAATTCTTCTTTTAAGCCATTAAACCAATAATAAAACTATCAAAGTGTTGACTCATCTGTTATGAATGATAAAGTTTTTCCCTTCCACTGATTCCGGGTAAAAAAGTATTTAGGAAACAAATATGAAGAAAAAAAGTCAGCTAGGACTTTTTCACTTTTTTGGGTAAGCAAACATATCTCTGCTAAATATTGCTGAATTAGCAGTGTCACAGGCAACATTTCCTATAAGCACTAGTTCTTAATAAAACTATTTCAGGAAAAAAGTATGTATGGTGTAAATACCGTATTTTTGGGAGTATAAGACGCACCTTTTTCCTCCCTAAAAGTGGCTGAAAATTCAGGTGCGTCTTATACTTCGAATGTAGCTTTTTCCCCAGCCCTAACTAGGTGCTAACAGATCTTCCCAGCTCTTACCTTGCAGGCTTTTTCATTGTTACTCTCTCCAAAGAATGTTTTTCCAGCCCTAAGTCTTTGCAGGTTTTTTTTTCATTGCTCTACTTGCTCCAAAGAAGTTGTTTTCTAGCCCTAACCAGGTGCTAACGATCTTCCAAGCTCTTACTGGCTTGCAGGCTCTTTCATTGTTATTCTCTCAGAAGGTTTTTTTAAGTCCTAACCAGGAGATAAAATAATGTGCTGCAGCTGCTCCGAATAAGTTTTTTTCTAGCCCTAACCAGGTGCTAACGATCTTCCCAGCTCTTACTGGCTTACAGGCTCTTTCATTTTTAAGTCCTAACCAGGAGGTAAAATAATGTGCTGAAGCTGACCAGACTAAGGATGCTAGCCAGATGAATACCTGGTAGGCAGATTGTTTTCCCCTATTTTCCTCCCCAAAAACTAAGGTGCGTCTTATACTCCGGTGCGTCTTATACTCCGAAAAATACGGTAGTTAAAAGGTTTTAAACAAGGATTTCACAGTTCTTTGGTCTTGAACATTGACCAGTTCCAATAATAATAATAATAATAATAATAATAATAATAATAATAATAATAATAATAATAATAATAATAATAATAATAATAATAGTAGTAGTAGTAGTGGTAGTAGTAGTGGTAGTAGTAATAGTAATAGTAGTAATAGTAATAATAGTAATAGTAACAACAACAACAACAATAACAATACCCACACGGTAATCTTTGGAGATTTAATTGCTATATTAATACATACATATTTATTGTTATTATATGTTTCCAGACTCATAAAGCAGAGAAACTTAGGTAGACTTCTTCCCTCTGTGCTTTGCTTAGGAGTTTTCATTCAGAACCTGCTTAAAAGTTGGTTGGTCTTAAAATCATTTAGATTGCTTGTATTAAATCCATACAGTTAGTCCTCGACCTACGAGCACAATTGAGCCCAGGATTTCTGTTGTTAAGTGAGACATTTGTTAAGTGAGTTTTGTCCCATTTTATTATCTTTCTTGCCACAGTTGTTAAGTGAATCGCTACAGTTGTTAAATTAATAACACGGCTGTTAAGTGAATCTGACTTCCCCATTGACTTTGCTTGTCAGGAGGTCGCAAAAGGGGATCACATGACCCTGGGACTCTGCAGTTGTCATGAATGAGTCAGTTGCGAAGCATCTGAATTTTGATCACATGACCATGGGGATGCTGCAAAGATCGTAAGTGTAAAAAATGGTCATGTCAGTTCTTTTCACTTACCGTATATACTCGAGTATAAGCCGAGTTTTTCAGCCCACTTTTTGGGCTGAAAAAAGCCGCCTCGACTTATACTCGAGTCAGTGAAATTGGCCAAAGCGCGCAATCCTTAGAATTCCCCGAACGGGCTGGCGCAACCGGGCTGGGGTGTCCCCGGCATGGGGGAACCAGTCCTTGTCTCCACGTGCTGCGGGGATCAGCTGGGAAGAGGCGCGATCGCCCCCCCAAAAAAGGCATTAACTGAGAAACTAGTCCGGGCTCGGGGCGTTTTGCAAGCGGGCGAGAACCAGCCTCCGGGGCGGCGGCTTGAACGAGGGCGAGGCGGAGGGTCCTCCGTGGCCGGCCCTTTGCAAGGAAATGTGCCCGGCGGGGGAGTTCTGCCGGCGGCGGCGGCGGCAGAAGCGGCTGCACCGGCTGGAGCTGGACCCGGATCGCCAGCCGGACCCTCCCCCGCCACCTTGCGACCTCCGCTCGGGGTGCTGCTGGCCACGGTGCATCACCTGCTGGGCCGGTCGGTGGCCGAAGGCGCAGCGCGGTCGCCTTCGGCCACCGACCGGCCCAGCAGGTGATGCACCGTGGCCAGCAGCACCGCCGGGCAGAGGTCGCAAGGCGGCGGGGGAGGGTCCGGCTGGCGATCCGGGTCCAGCTCCAGCCGGTGCAGCCGCTTCTGCCGCCGCCGCCGCCGGCAGAACTCCCCCGCCGGGCACATCTCCTTGCAAAGGGCCGGCCGCGGAGGACCCTCCGCCTCGCCCTCGTTCATGCCGCCGCCCCGGAGGCTGGTTCTCGCCCGCTTGCAAAACGCCCCGAGCCCGGACTAGTTTCCCAGTAAATGCCTTTTTTGGGGGGGGGCGATCGCGGAGGGTTGGCACTTAGAGAGATGTATTTAGGAGGAGGAGGAGCCACGGCGGAGATGGCGGAGAAAATCTGACTCCGTATAAGACCTGAATTCTCCGCCGCCGCCCGCTCGAAGGAGATCACCCCCAGAGTTTCTTTTTCCTCTGGGTGAAATTAGAACATAGCAGGTACCTAACGATCGTGGCGGAATAACTGGCCACACGTGGATAGTACCGCTAATTCCCCTTCGTGCTTAACATCTGCGGAGACGGTCATCCATTTTGGAGCGGTTTCTGGAGCGGCCGATCTGAGAGGAACTTCGGGAGGGGTCTCCTTGGAAAACGATCGCTAACTTGCTAAATTGCTGAATGGCAAAAAGGGAGAAATTAACATCAGCCTGAGGGGAGATTGTGAGCTCGGACGGCGTGCCTGTCATCGGCAGCGAGGAGCTTTACTGTGCTTTACTGTGCCCTGCCAGAGGACTTGGTTGTGCCCTGTTAGAGAGATCAGCTGTGGTCTGCGTGTCGGGTGCCGCTCTCTAGTTTTGACCAGGAAGATCGATGGCGATTCTGTGAGCGTCTTTGGAGCAGACCGATTAGGTGTGAGACGCCACTGAGAGCGGTACGGATTATCAGGAGCTGGCTCTGCACTCGGGAGTGAGAACGGGAGCGAGAACGGCAACAAATTAGACCTTTAATGCTGACTATGGAGACCGCCGCCATTTCTTTATAGTGGAGGCTTGCTTCCGGAAATTAGTCTCACTCTTTGATGTCCTAAGGAACGTTTGAAGAATCGCTACAACTGCTGCCATTACTGCCTGTTTTATTATCATCTAGGTGGTTTTGGTAGGTGTCTGACTTTGTGTTAATGGCGCAGGAGTATTTCCCCAAAAGCGCTATAACCTCCATGGCTGCTATTTAAACCAAGGGAGACTCTGGACGTGAAGCTGATTTCTGTCCTTTGGGACCCCCCATCGTTGCTATCGAGGGGGCGTAGATACATCTTGTGCACTTAACGTCTGTCCTTGGAGGCTTGTAAAAACTCTTTTTTCTCTGGAAAGATCGTGAGAAGCCGCCATTACTGCCTGCCTGTCATCTGGAAGGCAGTTTCTGGAAGGTACAGTGACTATAATTATCCCAGATGCTTCTTTTAATACCACCTTGGCTCCTGTGGACGCTTCTAGTCGCTCTATCGACCAAAGCAACCAAGGCGAAGATGTGGAACCCCCCCTCGGCCAGAATTCGATCAAGCACCGAGGGGTATAGGACTTTAGACTTTCAAAGCCACCATTGTGATTTTGCCGCCTTTTTAGAACTTTTTAGAAACCGTTTGAAATTGTATCCTCCCCTCTGAGATGTGATATGGGTGTGGTTGAATGTGGGTAGAATGAGATGAGTGTCTGAGTAGTAGAAAGTGTGTGAAAATGGAAAAGCTAGGGACTGGGATTTTGCCCCCCCCCCCGCTGAGTGTAAAAACAGAAGTGGGGGGGAGACCCGGCTACCCTTTCTTGTGAGAATCGTATGTATGGCCTGCAGGAAGGGAGGGAGACCAGCGGGGGAGGGGAGGGGGTCTCTGGTGTAGGCGAGAGCCGGACCATCTCGGTCATAACGGGAAGAGGCAGATATGGCGGGAGCAGAGGGGTGGGCCGCTCTTGGGGAATAAGACCTCGCTGTTTACAAGCGATCCCTTGTTCCGGCCCCTCCGATCCGGTTCCATCTTGCTCAACCCGGATACCTGGCAACCAGGGCTTTCAGGGCCCTGGGCTCAGGATGCTGCTGCTTAACGCCAGGTCAATCGTCAACAAAGCCCCCTTGATACGTGATTTAATCACAGAGGAGGGGGCAGACCTGGTGTGTGTTACCGAGACCTGGCTGGGGCAGGAGGGGGGAGTAGCTCTCTCCGAGATATGCCCAGCCGGTTTCTCGGTGCAGCACCATTCTCGACCCCAGGGAAGGGGGGGAGGAGTGGCAATAATAACGCGTGGAAATCTGCATCCTCGTAGGATCCCTGCCCCGGAGATTGTTGGGTGTGAGACGCTCCTTTTGAAGTTGGACTTAGGGCTACAGGTGGGCCTTTTCTTAACGTATCTGCCTCCCAGCTGCGTAAGCAAGGCCCTGCCTGAGCTGCTCGAGGCAGTAGCCGGCTTGGCAGTTGAGTTCCCCAGGCTTATGGTGCTGGGGGACTTCAACTTGCCATCTGCCGGCGAAACCTCTGGGGCAGCCCAGGAGTTCATGGATTCCATGACAACCATGGACCTGTCCCAAGTAATCCAGGGTCCGACTCATGAGGGCGGTCACATGCTCGACCTAGTGTTTCTTTCGGGGCAGTGGAGAGATGATCTGAAGATAAGGGACTTAGTCATCACCCCACTGTCATGGTCAGATCATTTCCTACTGAGGTTGGATTTCGCAGCCCCATTCTTCCCCCGCAGGGAGGCGGGACCGACTAGGTGGTTCCGCCCCAGGCGCCTAATGGAACCGGAAGGATTCCAGAGGGAACTTGCGGAAATACCTGAAACCCTGGTACACAATTCGGCTGACTCCCTGGTGGCTGCCTGGAACACCGCAGCATCAGGGGCTCTAGACCGAATTGCCCCTAAGCGACCTCTCTATGGCAGTGGATTCCGGAAAGCTCCCTGGTTTACCGAGGAGCTCCGGGAGATGAAACGCCAGAAGAGACGTCTGGAGCGCCGCTGGAGGGCCAGAAAAACCGAGTCTGATCGAACACTATTAAGAATTTACATCAGATCTTATTTAGTGGCGATAAGGGCGGCAAAACGATCCTATTTTTCCGCTCTTATTGCGTCCGCAGATTCTCGCCCAGCCGCCTTGTTTAGGGTGACTCGCTCCCTCCTTGCTAAAGGGGGGAGCGAGGAACACTTACAAGGCAGAGCTGAGAAATTCGCTGAGTTTCTGTCGGATAAAGTCGCTCAGATTCGGTCAAATGAGCCGAGGTGGCGCAGCGGTTAGAGGCAGGTACTGCAGGCCACTTTAGCTGACACTGATCCGCAGGTCAGCGGTTCAAATCTCACCGGCTCAAGGTTGACTCAGCCTTCCATCCTTCTGAGGTAGGTAAAATGAGGACCCAGATTGTTGGGGGCAATGTAAATATACATTGCTTACTGGTGTAAACCGCTTAGAGAGTGCTTGCACTGTGAGGCGGTATATAAATCTCACAAAATAAATAAATAATAATAAATAAATCTGGACTCCGGCTGGGCAGAGTCCATTGAGTTGACAGGGGCTAGTCTTAGTCCATCATTATGGGAAGAGTTTGGGCCTGTTTCTCCCGAGGATGTGGACAGGGCTGTGGGAGCGATGGGTACCTCCACCTGTTTATTGGACCCGTGCCCCTCCTGGCTGGTTTCGGCTAGCAGGGAGGTAGCACGCGGCTGGATCCAGGCGGTGGTCACCGCTTCTTTGAGAGAGGGATCCGTACCACAGTCGTTAAAAGCTGCGGTGGTGCGACCCCTCCTGAAGAAGCCTTCCCTGGATCCAGCCGACTTGAAGAACTATCGTCCGGTCTCCAACTTACCTTTTTTAGGGAAAGTTGTGGAGAAGGTGGTGGTTACTCAACTTCTGCAGCTCCTGGATGAAACAGATCATCTAGATCCTTATCAGTCGGGTTTCAGGCGCGGCTACAGTACAGAAACTGCCTTGGTCGCTCTGATGGATGATCTCTGGTGGGCCCGGGATGGGGGGAACTCCTCCATCCTGGTGCTACTTGACCTCTCAGCGGCTTTCGATACCATCGACCATGGTATCCTTCTGCATCGTCTCAGCGAGTTGGGAGTGGGAGGCACCGTTTTGCGGTGGTTCTCCTCTTATCTCGCTGATAGGATGCAGTCGGTGCTGGCAGGGGGGCAGAGATCGTCCCCTAGGCCCCTATCATGTGGGGTGCCTCAGGGGTCGGTTCTCTCACTCATCCTGTTCAACATCTACATGAAACCGCTGGGTGAGATCATTCGCAGACATGGGGTGTGTTTCCATCAGTACGCTGATGACACCCAGCTGTACATCACCACCCCGTCTGACTTCAGTGAGGCAGTTGATGTAATGTGCCGGTGCCTGGACGACGTTAGGATCTGGATGGGGAGGAACAGACTCAGACTTAATCCCGACAAGACTGAGTGGCTGTGGATATTGCCTCCTAAGGACTATGACAACTGTCCCTCCTTGGTCCTTGAGGGAGCGAAATTGACTCCCTCGGACCAGGTCCGCAACTTGGGGGTCCTTCTAGATCCACAGCTAAAATTGGACCATCATCTTTCTGCTGTGGCTAGAGGGGCCTTTGCACAGGTTCGCCTGGTGCACCAGTTGCGGCCATATTTGGAGAAGGAGGCTCTACTCACGGTCACTCATGCCCTTGTCACCTCTCGTTTGGACTACTGCAATGTGCTCTACATGGGGCTACCCTTGAAGAGTATCCGGAGACTTCAGTTGGTGCAAAATGCGGCTGCGCGTGCTGTGGTGGGTGTGCCAAGGTACACCCACGTGACATCGATACTCCGCCAGCTGCATTGGTTGCCCATCGGTCTCCGGGTCCAATTCAAGGTGTTGATCACCATCTTTAAAGCCCTTCATGGCTTGGGACCAGGTTATCTACGGGACCGCATTCTGCCTCATACTTCCCTTCGACCGGTTAGGGCCCACAGAGTTGGCCTCCTCCAGGTCCCGTCGGCCAAGCAATGCCGGCTGGCAGGCCCAAGGGGGAGAGCCTTCTCTGTGGCTGGCCCCGTGCTCTGGAACCAACTTCCACCAGAGACCCGAACTATCCCCACTCTGCTGGCCTTCCGGAAAGCTGTTAAGACATGGCTTTTCCTGCAGGCGGGGGGTAGAGCTTAATTCACTCGAGCTCACCCCCCAAGTATGTATGATATTGAATGGTTGGTGATGATTTCTATATTATGTTTTAATTTTTATATTTGCTTTTAATTAACTTTTTAGATTTTGGTTATTCTTGTATTTTCTCACTGTTGTACGCCGCCCTGAGTCCTTAGGGAGTTGGGCAGCATATAAGAATTCCAAAATAAATAAATAAATAAATAATTCTGAGTCAATACTAAGATGAAAATTTGACCTGAACAGGATGTTCCATTCCTACATAGAAGGCTATGCTGCCGTAAATCCCAGTGCTCTTTACAAGGATCAAAAGCACTATAAATTCTAGATACCTCCTTTCCCCATTGGGGCAAGAAGGAGTTCCACATAGAAAATACACTGACTAGAATTGCAATGAATTCAGTTAAACAGGATCATATAACTTTTTATCTAATTTAAATATAAGTGTTTAGCTAGAAAAATATATTCAAGGCTTTTACTGACAATTACCTTGCTTCATTTACGGAACTGTAGAGGCAATGTAACAATTTTATCTTCCATTCTTCCCTCCCACTGTTTTTTTCCATATTTTATTTTTAATACCAAATATCTATTAACATTTACCAGACATTGCTATTACCAAATATGGTTATAAGAGAGACAGAGTGGCAATACCATGCCTTTTGACTGACAGCACAAAGAGCCCTTTACCTGGGAACATTTACAGAAATAAAGGGATCTTCCATTTCTTCCTTTCTTTCTCTGTTTCCCATGATTCACACAACATGGAGAAATATCAGACTGTAGGTGGTCTGAAAATATTCTTTGAGCCTTTTAGATTGGATTGCATTACTTGGATAAACTGTTTTGCTTAAGACTCATTTGCATTTCTGCCCCATTCTGTCCTTCTGCCCATTTCATTTAATTTCATTTAAATTAATTTCATTTAATTTCATTTAAATTAATTTCATCTAATTTAATTTAATTTAATTAAAAGTTCTTCTAAGACGCCCAATCCCATAGGACTATTGTTTTTATTGACCCTCTTTTCCACTTACAGAGCTAGTTTACTGTTTTTCTTTGAAATAAATATTCAAAAACATTATTGGTATCTATTTTTATTTTTGAAATTTACCGGTAGCTGCTGCATTTCCCACCCTAGGCTTATACTCGAGTCAATAACTTTTCCAGTTTTTTGTGGTAAAATTTGGTGCCTCGGCTTATATTCGGGTCGGCCTATACTCGAGTATATACGGTATGTTGTAACTATAAATGGTTGCTAAATGCAATATTGTTAAGTCGAAGACTATCTGTATTTAAAGTTTTGTCCTCACTTCAGAAATGCTGAAAATGGTGCTCAATGTTGTATTGTAAGTTAAAATATCCCAATAATAAACTATTTTAGTCAAGTTTCATTCTCTTCCTCCCTCCCCCCCCCCCCCACTTTCAATGGTCTTGATGGTAAGCTTGTTGTCAGGCCGAAGCCATCTATGACAACTTTGCCCTGCCACCTGTTATGCTTAGGATGTAGTCTTGCTGTGGGAACTTGGGAGGGGCCGTTGCATGAGGGTTGTAGAGACTAGCCAAAACACATTCCTTTTAGATTCTCAAGGTCATCCTTTGTCCAGCACCTGCCCGGAAGCTGGGGGGAGTAGCAGACATGCTGGCAGAAGATGAATGGTCAATGTGATGAACTTGACAAGGGAAGGGGACAAGGGAATGAAATTTAAACTGGGTGGAGAAACCCTCGTGACTTTAGATTCGGGTTCCTCCCAGATGTACTAACATGGCTCTCTTAATAAATTGGAACTTTGAGGGATGCTTTACCTCGGACTCTGATTTAGTTTTGGATGCTATTTGGAACCCTGACACTTGTTTCAGAGATTTAGAATACAAATTTATACTAATACAAGTTGGAAGCAAGTCTCTTTATAACCAGAGGGAGAAACTTTCAAATTAACATAAAATAAATATACTAAATGAAATTCAATGCAAATGCTATAAGCTTTTTAAATTGTTTTCAATCTGATTGCTGTTTTTTTAATAAATGTGAGCTATCCAGAGATGTAGACGAGTGGGCAGACATATAGATTGAATGAATAAATAAATTTAAAATTAAGACATTCTTAAGTTTATAATTTGTTCTGACCACCAAAATTAGATGTGGTCACAGTACTTCAACTCCATGATAGTAATTACCCCCTCTCAGAATATTAGAACATTAAAGTTAATTGCAGAGCACCAATAAAAAGGGAGTCATTCTTCATGCAAAAAATAGAATTTGCTTCCATGAAAGATGCAAGCCACTAAATGATTTTAAAACACAACTGACTATACACATTGGTGAACGATGGACCTATTAATGCAGCCATCAACATGTACAATTATATTTACTGCTACAAGCATTAAAGATCAGTTCGTATAAAGCAACAGTGAAAAATGTTTTGTGAGTTTTCTGAATATATATGATACAATATGCTCAGAATACTGGGTTAAGAGGTTTTGGCCTGGATTAAGCAAGGTTATTCTTATATTCTTAAAATCCATTATAGTTTTCTCTTAATTTTTGATTATCATAATATTAGGGTAGAGGAATTTGTTATTACCAAACTGTTAGGAATCAGACATTTTTGCTTATCTATTACAATTCACACAACTGCAGTCATACTTGACTTACTATAAGTATCCTGTCCTCAATAGGATTAACAACATCAACATTTAAATTGCTAACCAAATAAACAGAATGAAAGGAAACGTAAATGCATAGTTTCAATAGCATGGGATATTACTAGAAATAAAATTCAAAACTTACTTTTTCAGAGAAAGCTTGAAGAGAAATAAATTCAAATGCTAAAACTGGAATTAAAGTTGCTTTGAGTCCGTGTGAACCGAATTCCTTTAAAAAAGAAGTACAGATTTTTATGGGGGGAAAAAGAATCCCAATTAATTATTGCCCATTACCCATTGAAACACCTACAATTATGGAAAAATAGAAGAATAGAATAGAATAGAATAGAATAGAATAGAATAGAATAGAATAGAATAGAATAGAATAGAATAGAATAGAATAGAATAGAATAGAATAGAATAGAATTCTTTATTGGCCATGTGTGATAGGAAACACAAGGAATTTGTCTCTGGTGCATAAGCTCACACATACTGTATAAAGAGCAAGTAATAAGTCATAGGTCATAATCATAG
Source organism: Diadophis punctatus similis (assembly GCA_023053685.1). NCBI lineage: Eukaryota > Metazoa > Chordata > Lepidosauria > Squamata > Dipsadidae > Diadophis > Diadophis punctatus. The sequence goes on along the minus strand of JALIGW010000005.1, from coordinate 23,607,363 downwards.
TTACAATCATTAATCATAAGTTACAAACAATAATTGATATAAATCATAAGAAACCAATAGGAGAAGATAGCAGGAAAGATGAGAAGATGAGAAAAGATGAGAATATAATATAAACATTGCAGTGTTTTTTAAATTTATTTTTTGACTAATCCTGTGAGCTTTAACTATGGCACAAGATTGACTGACCCATGTCATTAGACCTGGTTGAGCAACCATCTTCTTTATCCATGAAGCAGTTTGATACTAACATATTTTCACTAACAAATGCCTGAGCCCAAGTACCTATCTGACTCTGACCTCAGCTGTAACACCTAACCTAAGTCTGGAGGTGTATTTCATCCCAAGTCTCTGCTCCTGTAATTTCTTGCCTCTGGAAAAGTGGTGGAATGCTCTAAAGCTTGGGTCATTTTGCTGATCTAGAGAAAAGAACAGTCCGAGTATGGATTTTGGAAAATTTTATGTCAGCAGAAACATAGGCATTTACATTTTACAAGTACTTCTGGCAATTCTTAAAGTATTGTAACAAGACAATTCAAAAACTATATAAACATCAATAAACAGCACTGAAAACAAAGAGAAATATATCTAGCCATGACTAGCCATGAAAATTATTTCACAAATAACATCATGCCAGAGCGGGGGGGGGGGGGGGACTATGGTTTGGAAAAGAATAGCTAAAGACATATTTCATCTCCCCCCACCCCAAATATATATGTATAAGACTTTGGCAACAGCTTCTCTGAACTGTTTTCATTGTGATGTGGAAAAATGCTGAATTCATAGTCCTGTACATGCTAAGTAGATTACTTCATTAAAAATTAATTTTAATGCAGTTAGTCTATATGATGTAAAATGTGGAAGCTTTTATATAAAAAAAAAACCACCTGCATTTCCTTTATGTAGGAACAAAAGTATTATAAGAAAGTCAGACGTTAAAGGCATCAATCACCACTTCTACCATTCATTATAATTTAAATAAGGAGATTGCTATAATGGAAGCTAGCTTTATTCCTGAGCAAGGGATAGTCTAACAGATCTTCTATCTGCTGAAATACTGAACAGTGAATTTTGAAAGCAGTATAAGAAATAAATCTTCAGTGTAATAGCACGCCATATAAATATTAGGTAGTAGCAGCCCTTATCTTAAACAGTCATTATCTATTCCTTGTTAATATGTGTCTTACTTCATAAAATGCTGATAAATTATTGTGAGGGCTTATGTAGGAGAAGGCAATTTTTTTGACCCTTTGGTAGAAACCAAAGACAACTTCTTTAAAATATGATCTGTATATTATTCACCTACGGTACATCAATTTGATAAAATGTCATTTCATTTTCAGGAAATAATTCCTATAAAGTTGAAAAGAGAGGCTACAATATAATACATTTTTACAATAAAAATGAGTCACACATCCAATTACTTCTGGCTTACTGATGTCACGACAGTAGCCCTTAATTCATAGCTACCACGAACTGTAAAATATTATTTCCAAAAGACAATTGAAAAGAGGCACAAACAACTAAAATATTGTCTAAGCTAGTCAAAGCTGGGTTGCTTTTTTTAATCATTCAATTCTTAGTGAAATGTTATTTGTTCAGTACATCCATTACGCTAAAATGAAGAATTACATTTTGGATGAGCTGGAATTCAATTCCAACACAAATTTTCTTCTTAGGTTACTCACCTTTATATAAGAATCTGGTCCACCATCACTTTCCTTTGGATCTTTCAGCAACAACACTTTCATTGTTTACTTGTGAAATGCCGTGTAATAGAGAAGCACAAAATGGAAATAAATCCAAATTAGGATTCTTTTCTGTACAAGAGTTGTACTGGTTAATGGTCACAAGAAACAGGATAATTAACAGTAACTAAACAGTGTTGGTCACAACAATGAGTACGCACTTAATGTGCACCCTCTGCAATTGCATATCAACCCTGATAAGGCTAACAAAATGCACGTCGTTTTTAAATGATACAATATGTCTTCGCATCCTGAAAGGAAAAGGTGAAAATAATTTGCAGTAGTGGCGAATAGTGGTAAAAAGAATTTATTTTACAAATATGCAGTATTCTAATTGTATACTGGGTATCTTGCATTTAACTTTGTAATATATAATTTTGGACATTCCACCGAAGTGTTAGAAGAGTCTGTAACCACTGTTATAATACATATTTTCCAAAGCACTTACAGTATTTGCATGTAGACACCTAAGCAAGCCCATCCCAAATGATGTTGTCCTGCACAAGAGAGATAAGCTATGCCTGCCAAGAGGTTTCAGATATACTCCAAGTCAAATGTGAACATACAGCTCTTTGTCAGAGCAATATTGCAGTATTTGGCAGATAACCTAAGGTCCAGCAGCAGAGACATACATTTTGTTTAATGTTTTGAGGGCCAAACCTAGAGGAAACCATGCTCTTTTCATAGCATGAAAACAGTCTCAAATCCAACAGAAATTCCCCTGAGGTCTAGGTATTTATACAGTGTCCTTCTCATCTGCCTTTCAAATGTGTGGGTAATTTACAGTATAAAACACACAACAACATTAAAACCATGCATTTTAAATGAGCCAATTAAGGCAAGTTAAATTTAGATTGAAATAAAAGTAGTGGTATTTTCTAAAAATGTGGCCGGATGGCCTTTCCTGTTGTCAGACAGCTGCCAATCTCATTGGCACCACCGTTTCTGTACAGCAGAACCTTGCAGCCTCTCTCCTAAATATTTCGGCCAACTAACCCTGGAGAAGGTGAAATCATTCGTGAAAGAGAGAATCAGGGGCACTGATCCTCAAAATGGTATCACCAATGCCCCCGAATTCTATCACCAACGGTTAGGTAGCCATAAGCCCTCTACTGAAAGGTATCTACACAATCTGACTTTAAGCAAATGTAGATGAGCCTTTTCAGAGCCCACTTTGATGGTCTCCCATCAGCACTAATGGTGGGAAGAATTCATGGGGCTCCTTATTTGCAGATACTTTGCCCTTGTGATTCAGGGAGACAGAAACTCTTCCTGACGTCCTCCTGCTACGTCCTTTTTATGATGCCCAAGATGTGCTCTGGTCTCCTAATCATTTCCAAACATGAGGACCACTCGATTTTTAAGGGATCACATACAGTATCAGGTGGCCAAATATATTCATCAAGTTATGCAACGCCACAACATTTTTAATTAGATATATTGTTTTACTGTTTTTCCCCTCTCTTTCCCAATAACTAATTCTTGTGTCAAGCAATTTTTCTTTTTTACTATAAAGGCTGATGAAAGGCTGTAATACAGATATTGATTTGATCCCAAAAATGTGTTAATGTATGCATTAGTCATCAGGTTGATATGCTTGTTAAGTGAGATGCTTTACTTGGGATGATATATGTTGTGTGTTTATCTTCCCTAAGCGAATGTATAGTTTTCTGGGGCTTTTTTTATCTCTGTATACAGTTTGGAGGGATATTTAATTTGTGCCTGGTTCTGTATACTTCTTTGAATCCTACCAGTGCATTTTGTGAAATAGCTATAGGTAGTCCTTGACTTACAACCATTCATTCAGTGACCATTCAAAGTTACAACAACACTGAAAAACATGAGTTATGACTGGTTTTCACACTTAAGATTGTGAAAGATCCCCAAGATCACATGATCAAAATTTGGATGCTTGGCAACTGGCATGTATTTATGATGGTTGCAGTGTCCCGGGGTCATGTGATCACCTTTTGTGATCTCCTGACAAGCAAAGTCAACGGGGAAGCCAGATTCACTTTAAAACCATGTTACTAAGTTAACAACTGCTGTGATTCAATTAACAATTGCAAGAAAGGTTGTAAAATGGGGCAAATTTCACTTAACTGTCTTACTTAGGAAATTTTGGACTCAACTGTAGTCATAAGTCGAGGACTATCTTGAGTTTTGCTATTTTGTGATATTTGGGGTTTTATTTGGTGTCTTCCAATATTACAGCAAGTTCTTCATTGCTGAGTTTCTTAAACTTTCTTTCTTGGAATGGAATGGGAATGGGAATGGGAATAGGAATAGAATTTGTCTCCAGTGCATAAGCTCGCAGTGTACATATAAACAGTAAGTAATAGGTCATAGATCATAAATCCCAATTGTTAATCCTAAGTTACAAACAACAACTGATGAATCATTTGGTGAGAAAAGAGGAGAAATGAGGCAGTGCTGTGAGAATTAAGTGTTCAGCAGAGTGATGGCAAAGGGGGAAAAACTATATTTGTGTCTACCGTAGTTGTTTTGGCATGAAATGCTCTATAGTGGCATCCTAAGACAAAAGTTGAAATAGATTATGTCCAGGATGTGATGGGTTTGTAGATATTTATTAGATTTGGTGTTAGAAAGGAACATGGGTTGGAATGGAAAGAATGAGTTGTGGGTCCAAGGACCCACAACTTTCTTCCCCCCATCTCTTTTATAGCTTTCTTGTCAAGCTATATCCCAAAGGTGCTTTTTCAAAAGGCAACTGGACTTTCTGGTTTTTTTCTTTGAAGACGTTTTGCTTCTCATCCAAGAAGATTTTTTAGCTCTGACTGGACCATCCAGTCAGCGAATGGTCCAGTCAGAGCTGAAGAAGCTTCTTGGATGAGAAGCAAAATGTCTTCAAAGAAAAAAAACAGAAAGTCCAGTTGCCTCTTGAAAAAGCACCTTTGGGACAACCATGACCTGGATGACTGAGGATCTCCATAGACATTTGTCAAGCTATACCTTTCTTGGGAACCACATTGCAAGTGGGACCCTATATGGCAGCCATACTTAAAAATACCAATGATATTTTTTAGACTAGCATGTATACTTTCCTTTCCTTAAGCTCTCAGACCAGAAAGATGTACGGATGTAACACTACATCAAGCCGTAACAGTATGTCAACATCATCAGTGTACCAGGTTTTACATAACTTATATTGCCTCACCCTCTTCTTGGTGGGAAAAATTCTCCAATTATATCCTGAGGGATGTTTTTACTCCTAATGATCACCAAGAAGCACCCTTTAATAGAGAATACATCTATTGTATTATGTACTGTATTATAGAGGAGAGTAAATTTATGATCTGGTTGGAATGAGGTGCAGATGAATTGGATGAATAGATAGGATCAGAATACACAGGATCAGGCCAAAAGCTTCCCTATAAAACCTGGGGGAGGATGGGGTGAGGAATAGAATTATCTAAAGTACTTGTCTTGTCTAATATGGGAGTAATACCAGGCCAAATTAAAATAATCTTCAGTTATATCAGTCAGATTATCTTGTCTCCCATTTGCCATAAGCAAAATACTGGGTTATGTTTTAAAGATGACTTTGGAACCTAACTTCACCATAATATTGTGCTGATCTTTTCCTGGCTTTAGGGGAATACTATGATAAGAAGAAAATAATGAACAGGATACAAAGGTATTTTATTCCTCTCATTCTCCTACAGAAAAATAAAAAAGACTAAAAATCTCTTTTTCCCTCTCTACTGAATACAGTATTTCTCTCTCGCTGTCTCTTCGGGAGGAAGGGGTGGTGGTACTTCAATTGCACTATATTCTTAGCTTGTGTTAACATGAGCTCTCCATGCCTTGAAAAAAGTATCTGTTCCTTTATACATGTATTATAATTCTATCCAGCAATCCAATCCTTGGGGCAAAATTCAAGTCATATGCATAATAAGAGCTGAGGTGGCGCAGCGGTTAGAGCGCAGTACTGCAGACCACTTTAGCTGACTGTGATCCACAGGTCAGCGGTTCAAATCTCACCGGCTCAAGGTTGACTCAGCCTTCCATCCTTCCGAGGTAGGTAAAATGAGGACCCCATTTATATTGGGGGCAATATAAATATACATTGCTTACTGGTGTAAACCGCTTAGAGAGTGCTTGCACTGTGAGGCGGTATATAAATGTCATAAATGTCATAAATAAATAAATAAATAAATAAAAACAGAAAAAGCCACAACTTGCGGTCATTGGAGGTTGGCTACTACAAAAGTCAACCATACACCAATGGACGTTGCATGCATTGCAGTGCACTGCATGCATTGAAAAATGCATATACACATAGTCCTCAACTTACAAACGCTCTTTTAGTGACTGTTCAAAGTTACAATGGTGCTGAAATGTGACTTATGGCCATTTTTCACACTTAGGACAGTCACAGCATCCCTACGGTCACGTGATTTACATTCAGATGCTTGGCAACTGACTCATGTTTACGACGGTTGCAACATCCTGGAGTCACACGATCCCTCCTTTGGTGCCCTTGTGATGAGTAAAGAAACCAGATTCACTTAACAACCGTAGGACCAATTTAAGAAACCCCAGCGATTTACTTTAACCAACGTGGCAATAATCGTTGTAAAACAGAGCAAACTCACTTAACAAATTTCTGATCAATATAAATTTCTCATCAATATAAATGTTGGGCACAATTGTGGTTCTTAAGTTGAGGACTACTACATGGTTACAGCAGGCTGACTGCATTAAAGGGTTACGCACCCCTTTGCAAGCCCCCCCCCCCGAGGTCGGCCGCATTTTTGTAACTGGGATCCGAAGGCTCCCCCTGAGAGATCAAGGCAGAAGCCAAGCTCCACCCTAGACCGACGCGGAGAGAGGGGAAGTTCCGTTTCCGGAACCTGCGCTCTACCTACCCTATCTAAGCCTGCCAAGCCGACCATTGGTTGAATAGGAGCTGCCCCTTTCTCTTCTCCCTCCTCCGCCCCCGCCGTGGATCCTCCCCACAGGAGGCAGCGGCTCCGAACCACGTCGAAACTCGGCAACTCCTCTCCTCTCCTCTCCCAGACCGGCGCTCGCCTTTGCTTTCGCTTCCCCGCCGCCCGCGTTTCCGGCTCGCGAGCGCATGCGCCTAGAGGAAGAAGGAAATAAAAAACAAAGAAGCATGGCCACTGGGGCTAAACGCAGGAAGGCGGACGGGCCTTCAAAGTGTAAGCTGGTGGAGGAGGAGGAGGAGGAGGAAGGCAGCGACGGCCAGGACTCCGATTCGGAGCTGGAGAGTGATAGCGAGGAGGACGAAGAAGAAATTAACGAGGTGAGTTGAGTCTCCCCAGCCCGGCGGCTTCTCTTTCAACCTCTGCCTGCAAGCAGACGAGACTTTCCCGGCTTCTTGATTAGAGTTGTCGGCAGCCTCGAGTCCAGAGGGGGTTGGGGAGCTCCAAAAACGCCGCTTGGGTGCTGGCCTTGGCTTCATTCCCACTGAGAAGATCCCGCCGTTTCCACAGTGTGGTCTGGAAACCCCCTTCATCTCCAGCTTGCTTCTCATTCACTCCGAATTACAGAGAGTCCTCGCCTTACGGCCGCAATTGACCCCAAAATTTATGTTGCTCAGTGGGAAATTGGTTATGTAAGTTTTGCCCCGTTTTCCAACTTTTCTTGCCACGTTTGTTAAGTGAATCACGGCAGCTGTTAAATTAGTAACAGGGTTGTTAAATGAATCTGGTCTCCCCCATTGACTTTGCTTGTCAGGAGGTGATCGCATATATATCACCTCCTGACAAGCAAATATATATCCATCTGGTTCAGTTCCAAGCTGGGAGAAAGACACTGGAAACATGGAGGCTGATTGGAAAGAAAGTATTAGTGCCCCTTTATAATGCCTTAGTAAGGCCACACCTGGATACTGCATCCAGTTTTGGTTGCCACGTTACAAAAAAGATGTTGAGACTCTGGAAAGTGCAGAGAATAGAATAGAATTCTTTATTGGCCAAGTGTGATTGGACACACAAGGATATTTGTCTTTGATGTATATGCTCTCAGTGTACATAAGGAGAATAAAATACATTCATCAAGAATAAAAAGATACAACACTTAGTGATAGTCAAGGTTACTAATAAGCTATCAAATTGTATTAGGAAACAAAAACAATATAAATTGAAAGATACAAGCAACATGGTTATAGTCATAAGTGGGAAGAGATAGGTACTAGGAAGGATGAGAAGAATAATAGTAATATAGTCTTAGTAAATTATTTGACAATGTGGGATTAGTTGTTAAGCAGAGTGATGGCATTTGGGGAAAAATTGTCCTTGTGTCTAGTTGTTCTGATGTGCAGTGCCCTATAGCGTCGTTTTGAGGGTAGAAGTTGAAACAGTTTATGTCCAGGATGCGAGAGGTCAGTAAATATTTTCAGCCCTCTTTTTGACTCATGCAGTATACAGTTCCTCAATGGAAGGCAGGTTGGCAGTAATTGTTTTTTCTGCAGTTCTAATTATCCTCTAAAGTTTGTGTCTGTCTTGTTGGGTTGAAGAACCGAACCAGACAGTTATAGAGGTGCAGATGACAGACTCAATAATTCCTCTGTAGAACTGTATCAGCAGCTCCTTGGGCATTTTGAGCTTCCTGAGTTGGCACAGAAAGAACGAACATTCTTTGTTGTGCTTTTTTGATGACGTTTTTGATGTTGGGTGACCATTTTAGGTCTTGAGATATGATAGAACCTAGAAATTTGAAGGTCTCTACTGTAGATACTGTGTTGTCTAGTATTGTAAGAGGTAGTAGGAGAGGAGGTGGTCTTCTAAAATCTACCACCATTTCTATGGTTTTGAGTGTATTTAGTTCAAGATTGTTCTGGTTGCACCACAAGGCTAGTTGTTCAACTTCCTGACTGTATGCAGATTCATCATTGTCTTGAATGAGGACCAATCACTGTGGTATCATCTGCAAACTTCAGTATTTTAACAGAGGGATCTTTTGAGATACAGTCATTGGTGTACAGAGAGAAGAGAAGTGGAGAGAGAGAGCACACAGCCCTCGGGGCTGTGAAGAAGAGCAACTGATTAAAGGCCTGGAGACAAATGGTATAGTGTCTCCTGCTTGAGTTGGGGGTTGGACTAGAAGACCTCCAAGGTCCCTTCCAGCTCTATTCTGTTTGATTGACTTCTTGATGCCCGTTTTCACTCTCTGAAGTTTCCTTCTTTTCTGGGTTTCATTCTCCAACCATGTGAATGATAACAACCAAAATGGGAGGCCTGGGAATGTAAACAAACTGCATTTCCTTGCTATATTTGCCACCAAAACCTAGAAGAGCCTTTCTCTATTTTGATTCCTTCTAAATGCATTGGACTACACCTCCCATCAGCCACTAGGGTAGATTGTCAGAAGCATGGAGCAGCTTGTGTGGGATTGGGCAATGCGGTTTCATTTATGGTGGTTCCATTTAAAGTCAGTCCAAGAGACAAAAGAGATTTAAAGTGATTGCATTTTCAGCTGAGACAAAGAATTTGGGAATTAATATCCTAGGCACAAATTAGCCGATGTGCATGAGGAACCATATATCTCTGGCAAATCTTTATATGGCTAGATTTTAAAAATGGATAAAGTTAGATGAATACTAATATGTATTATTTCTCTTGGTTCATAGGAAGTAAACATTGAATTTGAAGCACATACAATAACTGATGGTGATAAAAATGGAATAAAAAAGTTACTACAACAGGTATGTATGTTTTTCTTGTTCCCTGGATTTTAGTTTTTGTGTTTTAAAATAATGATTCTTGACTAAATAATGATTCTTTAACTGTTCTCAAATCATTGTGAACAAATGAGATTTTGTTTGTCACATTCTGAGGACATAGGAGCTCTGGTAGTGCAATGGTTAGAATGCAGCATTGTAGGCTTACTCTGCCCACAGCCAGAAGCACGACCCTGATAGGGCTTGAGGTTGATTCAGCCTTCCATCCTGCTGAGGTTGGTAAAATGAGGACCCAGATTGTGAGGGCAAAACACCAACATTGTAAACTGCTCAGAGAGTGGTGTAAAGCACTATGGAGCGGTATATAAGTCTAAGTGCTATTGCTATTTTTAAGCACATGGCAATACTATTTTGTTATTTCTGTGGCAGCTTTTTGAGAGGGAAAGGAATACAAAGTTTACAATTATGAATTCCAATTTGATTTAAAAAGTGCATAGCTGTGGGGCACGTTAATTTACCAAGGTGGTTTGGAATATTAAATCTCAATAAAGAAAATGAGCAACTCCACGCACATGCGGAAACGTATGACTAGTTCTTCTTTTTCTCCTAATTACTTGCATAGGGGTTATTCTTTATATATTTAGGTTGTTCGTATTTTTTGTCATGGATTGTACCAGTGAGGCTAAAACCAGTTTTGTTGTATACATGATGTACAATGACAATAAAGGCTATACTTTATACTGTGAGTAGAGAATAGATAGATATTATAAAATTAAATCATAAGTACATTATGCAGAAAGTTATACGTTCATTTGAAATTGCCTTAATTCCTATAAATGAATGTTACAGCTCTAGCTGCCCAGTGCTAAAGTGGCTTTATCTGTCAAATCTGATTTCACCTATAGATTATATTATATTAAATAAAAATATCTTTTCTCTCAGCTATTTCTAAAGGCCCCTATTAATACAGGTGATCTGACTGATATATTGATACAACAAAATCACATTGGAAGTGTTATCAAGGTATAGTGTCTTCTCATATTTTCTTAATTTACATAATATTTTTGGGGGTCTAGAATAAGATTTTATTCTTGCCCTCCCATTGTTGTGGCTCATATATCATGCATTTATCTGTGAGTAGTTTTATTCAGACAACCATACATTGCTGAAGGTTCATCTCCACAATGCTCATGTTTCTAGGTCCATTTAACTTCAAAACTTCTCTTTCTATATGCTATTTCTACAATATAATCATAATTAACTTGAATTCCCCACAGAATTACTGGAATATTAATAGTCAGCAAGACAGTCCCAACAATTTCCTTGTGCTTTTAGACCAGAGCTCTGCAAACCTGCAACTTTAAGACTTGTAGAGACTTCAACTCCTAGAATTCCTTATGGCTGGCTTAGGAATTCTGGGAGTTGAAGTCCCCAAGTCTTAAATTTGTCAAATTTGAAGACCCCAAATTTGAACATTTTAGGCAGAGCAGTATCATTTTGCATAGGGTGCCAGTTATCTGCTAGATAGAATCATAGAGCAAATTGGTTACAATTTTGATGTTGTTGTGTAGATTCACTGTTACTACTGAAAAAGATGAAGCTGCCCATAATTGATAAAAGTATTTCAGAGACTAGATAGAATTATTCAAGTTTACCTTTTACATAATTCATTATGTAATTCAGAAAATTGAGGAAAGTGCCATTTCCTGCAATATTGTAGTTCTAAATATTGATCAGTATATAAGCAAATACAAAGTTGCTTGAAAAACCGAGATTGTACAAACATGTTTATGGGATTTGAGCTGATAATGATTGCTTAGAAAGCATATATTTGAGTCCTGTCAGCTGTCATTACAATTGCAGAAAGTTATCGTTAAAGAAAAAAAGTTTCAAGGGAATTGAAAATAAAACTGCCAATTCAGTACAATCATAAAATATATAACCAGAGTTGGAATACTGTGCAATGTGTAATTTTGGTCATCATAAACATGAGAGAGTGTTGTGGAATTGAAGAGATGCAGAAAAATCAATATGGAAACGAAATGATTAACGAACTAGAAGGTTATATTTGCACTTAATGCTCTTACGGAAATGATACAACCCAAATCCATGTGTTTTGTATCTGTACTGTGCTTAATAAGCATGTTTCTGAATAATCTTGTTTATTTAATAACAAGAATGTATATGCTCCCAAAGTTCCGAGCACTTTACAATATAAATACATTTTCTTCTTCTTTTTGCTCCAATTCTATGATTAGTCACAGATTCCTAGACCTTCGCCAATGTGGTTAATATTCTAAGGCCGTGATGGCGAACCTATGGCACGCGTGCCACAGGTGGCACACGGAGCCATAGCGGAGGGCACGCGAGCGTTGCCCACCAGCAAACCTGAAGTGCGGAAAAACGCACTTCCGGTTTGCCGGTGGGCTGTTTTTTGCACTCCGGAGGGTTCAGGGAAGCTTCCTGAAGCCCCGGAATGCAAAAACCGGCAAACCGGAAGTGCGGAAAAACGCACTTCCGGTTTGCCGGTGGGCTGTTTTTTGCACTCCGGAGGGTTCAGGGAAGCTTCCTGAAGCCCTGGAATGCAAAAATGGCAAAACGGGCTAACCGGAAGTGCGTTTTCTGCACTTCCGTTTTGCCCGTTTTGCCATTTTTCGCATTCCGGGGCTTCAGGAAGCTTCCCTGAACCCTCCGGAGTGCAAAAAACAGTCCAATGGCAAACCGTAAGTGCATTTTTCCGCACTTACAGTTTGCCCATTGTGCGCATTCGTGGGGGGGGGGCAATGGGCGAGGGCATGCGAACCAGAAAAGGTTCGCCATGACTGTTCTAAGGTTTTAATTTGGATAAGTTGCCTGACTCTCCTTAAGTATTAAGATGGACTTTGTTGTGTGTACTACAAGATCAATGAAAGTGGCAAGTGCAAAAAAAATTACTTCATAAATGTTGGTTCCACAGATATGGTACTTTGAATTGATTTATCCTTGAGTCCTATAACGCAGATAGTTAAGCTGGTGTTGAGAAACTAAATACTTTAATGTGCCTCTTCCAATGAAACATTCTTCTTTTTTCTACTGAATATAACTCATTACAGTGTATTAGTCTTTTTATGTTACATTGCTCTGAAAAATCAGCCTGTATATTTTAACTTAAATAGAGCTAGCCTTTTCAAGCTTGGTTATTTTTTAATTTGTTGGGCTACTAATTCTATTGTCCACGTGGACAGGAAATTCAGAGAGTTGAAGCAGGTCCAGTTAGGAGGGCCATCTTGGGACAAATTCTTCTTTAAGATATTGAACACTATAAGCAACAGCTATATTTAATTGTTTATTTTCTTTTCATAGCAAACCGAAGTCACAGAGGAAAGTGATGACGAAGATAATGATGAGGTTTTTGGCTTTATAAGCCTCTTAAATTTAACAGAAAGGAAGGTCAGTGATCATGAGCATATAAAAATCAATATTAGCTTAATTTGGCAATGAAATATTGGAATGTTTAGCAGTTGTTATACAGCTAGTCCTTGTTTAGCAACTGTATTCGAGATCTGTTAAGCAAAATGGTCACTAAATAAAAAATAATGTGACTGGGACTGTGCTTTCTAGCTGGAAAGAGAGAAATTACTCAATTTCACACTTTCAGCTTGTGTTTGCCTCCTAATTGTTTCCCCTTCCTTTGGAAACTTTGAGTGCCTGCTTACTGCTTTGTAAACATTGAAAGCAATCCGACTGCACTGGCAGACCATGTCTGGGAGCTGTAGGTGCACTACAGTCCACTCTCTTGAAATTCCGTTCTCCCAATATCTCTTCGGAGAGGGGGAAGACAAGCAGTTTCTGTAGCCAATCTGTTCTTTACCTGATCTCCTCTCCCCCCATACAATCATGTTACTAGCAAAATAATTGTTTTCACTGTGTAGAAGAGCAAACATCTTACTCTCTTGTGATCCCTTTCTCTCCACTCTGAGCTTCGCAAGGGAGGGGGGAACTGTAGGTCAGGCACAGGACAAGGCTTACTGACCGTAATGGAGATTATTTGACTGAGGAACACTGCAAAGTCTTTAAATGGTCATTAAGATGAGCATAAAATGATTTTTTTCAGCAGCATCATAACTTTGGTGGCTGAACAAGTGATTAGTAAGCAAGGATTACTGTAACTAGAACCACTGCACCCAAAATATATGAAGACACAGCTTCTTTCAGTTATTCAGAAAAACGAGATATAAGTCTTTAGATCAGGGGTCCCCAAACTTGGCAACTTTAAGACTTGTGGACTTCAACTCCCAGAATTCTCCAGCCAGCTATGCTGGCTGGAGAATTCTGAGAATTGAAGTCCACAGGTCTTAAAGTTGCCAAGTCTGAAGACCTCTGCTTTAGATTGTCTTTACTTATCAAGCATAACACACCAGCCCTCTTCATGTCTCCCTATAACTGTGCATACATTATGTCAATAGTCTGCTTTTGAGATACCTGGTGCTCTAGAAAATAATAAAAAGCATGACTTCGTGTAAGTTGTCTATTGTTGTAATAACATTAGCTCTTGAGATTTGAAATAGTTATTCTCATTTGCAGCAGCAGAAAATCTTAACAAGCAACTGGTTAATAATGCTAAGTTGTTATGTTTTTCACTGGAATTTTTGAAATAATGAGGTTATTTTTATTTCAGGCATATGTTCATTTAAGATAGAAGTTAGACATTGGCTTGTTACTTTTGTTGAATTAATCCAGGCTTGAAGCGTTTCATATTTTTATTAGGATTTAATATGCTTTGTGACTGTGAGCTAGAATGGAAAGTAAGTCTCTGTGAATCCATGAATAGATTTTGGGGAGGGGGAAGTCTATGAATTAGGATGGAGAAAACATTCGATCTTGTTTTCACATATACTACTATATTGCATATTCAATTTTTTTAACATATTTTGATAACCGAGTATAATCAGTTTCCTTTGTAGTACAGTCTATATATGTATTTTATTTAATACATTTTTCTGGGAAGAGGTCTATGGGCTTCACCAGACAAAAACGGGTGAATGACACAAAAAGTTTAAGCATTTCTGTTGGGAGAAATTGAAGGAATAATTTTAAAAGAAATCCTTTCAAATTATTAAAAGCTGTGATTTTCCTACATCAAAAAAAAAAGCCCAATAGTTTGCTTTTCAAGTTGTTTTATGTAAACAATTACTTTGTACCACAAAAAACGATCTGTCTTTTGATTCCTAGGGTACTGAATGTGCTGAGCAAATTAAAGAACTGGTCTTAAGTCAGTGTGAAAAGAACTGTGAGCAGAATGTGGTTGAGCAGTTGGATAAGCTTTTAAGTGACACCACTAAGCCTGTGGGCTTCCTACTAAGTGAAAGATTCATTAATGTTCCTCCCCAGATTGCTCTGCCTATGCACCAGCAACTGCAGTAAGTGCTTCTCCCAAATCATTTTTGAACTGTAATTTTTATCCTTGGATGACCTCTGAAACCTTATTTAAATGGAAATATCTAGAATAGGAGAGAAAAAACAGAAAATACATGTAAGAGCCAGAGAAATGAAGCCCAGCATTTTACTATTGTTTAATGTGGCCTTTAATTCAAACTTGCTGTGAATAGATTATTTTACTTAATTGTGGAACTATTGTTTGTAAGGGAAATAATATTTAGCAATATATTGCAGGCAAATTGAATTATGTAGTTTTCAGAGCTGCACAGTAGCTGGAGAATACATTAAAGCAATCGCATTTTCTTCTAAACATTAAAATGTTACTGTAGTGGTTACAGTTTGTGGGATGAGGGCTGGATATAACAGAAGTGCTTTGTCCTTGATGTAATTAACATGTTTACTTATAGGAAAGAAATAGTGGAAGCTCAGCGTACAAACAAACCTTGTGGCAAATGCTACTTCTACCTTCTCATTAGCAAGACTTACACTAATAAGAAGAATGCTAAAAAAAGAGGAAGTGGTACGCACCAGAAAGCAGAGCTAATGTTTTCAAATGCCGAAGAAGAATTTTTCTATGGGGTAAAACTATTGTTTAGTTCAATTTCCAAAGTGCATTTTCATTCACACATTTACTTATTGCATTTATACACTGCCCAATTCCCAGCAACTTTAGGCAGTGTTGCAGTTTTGTGGTTTAAGCTTTTTATTTCTAGTGTGAAATTACTATTGAATATAGACCAGTGATGGCTAACCTTTTTGTCGTCGCGTGCCGAAAGCATGTGCACATACGCAACAGCACGTGCCCACACTTGCACCCATAATGCAATGTGAGTGACCCCCCCGTGCGCCCCACACATGTGAGCATGACCCCCGCACTCCCCACCCCACACATGCGTGTGCAACTCCCGCCCCTAGCGCATGTACATGTGACCCGCGCATGCACACGCATATCCCGCATGCGCCACACATGCGCGGCAGAGACTCAAAAATCAGCTGGCTGGTGGGAGGTGCCGCTCCCCCACCCCCACGCATGCATGCATGCGCCCACGCGCCCCTTACCCCCGGTGCATGCCTGTGCGGCCCCATGCTTCCCCCGCCCCTAGCGCATGTGCATGTGCCCCACACATGCGTGAGCATCTCATGCATGCTCCCCCCATGCGCGGCGGAGACCTAAAAATCAGCTGGCTGGCAGGAGGTGCGCGCAGTGGAGCTGAGCTGGGGCGACGGCTCACATTCCATCAGAGAGGGTGCTGCGTGCCACCTCTGGCACGCGTGTCATAGGTTCACCATCACGGATATAGACACATTGTTTGGGACGTATAACTGCCATAGTGATAAACCCATGTATGATTTGACAACTTATCCTCAGCTCCTGTGACCTTATTCTGTGGATTACTACTACAGATCTAGCTAGGAAGCATCTGCCTTGAATAGAAAAGTTTTGGAACTGGTCTCTAGAGCTGGATTCTCCACTGTTCCAAATCTAAAACAACTGTTTAACCTTATGCTTGGCTGACAGAGGAATGATAATTTACGATGTTTCCACTGCCATGGCTTATACCCTGATTTAGGTGGAGACAGTTCCAAATCTTCTGATCAGGAATTTCAGTTATAGCTGGTTTTCATTAAATGTCTTGCTTGGTGTTTAATTTTGTATTCTCTAATTATATACTATTTTCTCCACTTGAAAAATAATCCAAATCAATGTAGGTTGTTTTTTTTTAATAGCAATCGGTGCTGAAATTCAGTTATTCAGTAGAAGAAGAGAGTGACTCATGTTTGGGAGGCAGATGGTCTTTTGAAGATATACCTATGAAACCTTTACGAACAGTGATGGTAATCCCTGCTGACAAGATGAGTGCCGTCATGGAGAAGTTCAAAGAATACCTTTCTGTCTAGACCATTTTCTATGCAAACTGTATTGAAGGATGAAGTCATCCTATAAGATGTTGACATTTGAGTCATAAATGGACATTTAAAAAACAACAACACCTAGCTTGCATTCTTTCAAGGTTTCCTTCATATTGTAAAATGTCAGGTATATTTCTGCAACATCTTTGTATGCTGTGAATTGGTCATTTAAAATTGTGTAATCGGGATTTTTAAATAATTGTCAATATTTATTTGCTGCATACTTTCTGACTTTTATGTGCTGAATATATTGTCATTTGTTCAGTTATGATATTCAGCAATCTCATGTGTCGAGTTGTAAAAACAACTTGGTCTGTCATCATACCTAATACGTAGAAAAGAAACATACAGGTGGTCCTTGTTTAAGGACCACTCTTTTACAGGATGTTCAAACTTAGAACTATGCTGAATGAGTGTTAGTTACAACAGGTCTTAGTCCTTAGAGCTGTCATGGTGTCCCACAGTTCCATGATCGTGATTTGCAACCTCTGCTAGCTTCTGCTAATGGGGAACTTGGCAGGAAATTGCAAGTCATAGTCATGAGATCCTTGTTTTATGGTGGCAACTGGGACTGCTGGAACTGTTGTCACTAAGCATTGTCATGTGGGTTATTTGACTGACAACTGTATCATTTAATGATGGAATTTCGGGTCCCAATTAACTGTTAAGTAAGAACTATCTATACCAGGGGTGTCAAACTTGCGGCCTGGATGCGTCACATGCTGGCCATGCCCACCCCCGGTTTAGCGAAGGGGGAAAAGTCATGCTACGTCACGTGACGACAACGTGAGGTCGCGAGTTTGACACCCATGATCTATACTAATAGAGTTTGCAGTATGAAACTTATTAAATAATGCATCATTCAGTTGGGGCTTCAAGTTCTTCATCATACTTTCTGTTTTCATTTGCTATTTTTTGTTTCTGAAATGGTTGATAAATTTATGCAGAATAGTCTTATTTTCACTAGCAGGCAAATTACTGAAATAATGTTAACTGAATGTATTTGATTTGGGTGTCGCACAACCCAAGTGGCTCTGAGCAGACCACAATATGACAAAGAGAGTAAAATGCAATATAATTCCAAAAGCCAAAAGAAATATAATATTGAGGTGTCAAGTCTACAAATCTGTTAAGATATCGAATAAACAAAGATGCATATTTTAAGATTTTGTTTTTAATCATTATTATCATTGTTTTATTTCTCATACCAACAAATACTTCAGAACATTGCTGGATCGTGCCAGCATTTTCTGTCACACAATAGTTACCTGAATGTATTTGACAAGTTCACAAAACTCAATTGGTTAACAAAAATCTCCTTTCACTTCCCATTAACAAGGATTTAACATATACACCCTATGATCAAGAATTCATGAAATTGAATCAAGTTAATGTCCACTGCTTGTGTGAAAATGATCTTATCTAGTCTCCTTTTCAAACCATCCAAATTGGCTATCATTACTACTTATTCCGTAGTTTTAAGTATGCAGTAGTGGGTTCTAAAACCCGTTGCTACCGGTTTGCACATGTGTGACTCTTCTGCGCATGCGCAGAAGCATCCCGGGTGGGTGGGCGGAGCCTCCTGCTGCCAGTGCTACCGGTTCACAGAACCGGGAACAACCCACTGCTGTAAGTATGTCTAAAAAGTTTTTGTTCCAAGAGGAAATGTACAAAAAAGTTTACTTTTAAGGCTCTGCAAAATAGGATGCTTCAACTCTCCTTGAAGCAATAGTAACAGACTTTCTTCAGGTGCTATAATTTGCAAATTAAATATAGCATAGTTCTTGGCTAGAGGATATTCTTCAAAAGCTATAAATCTTCATTGTAGTGTTTTCCAGCTGTAGCAATTTTCAGGTGTATGGACTTCAAATCCCAGAATTCTACAGTTAGCATGCCATTGATAAGAATCCTGGGAATTGAAGTCTATACACTGGAAGTTACCAAGATTGCAAAGCACTTGCTTCAGTGTATAGTTTACCAGAACTTAGAGGAACTAACTTTTTTTTTCTAATTTCAAAGGATCCAGGAATAATTTTTTCCTGCTGTCACATAGAATCTATTCCTTCTGAAATGTTTTAAGAGGATTACCAGCCGATATACAAGTGCACATTAAGCCCACTGTGTTGATAAATAGAATAGGAGACATGAATGTTTGATCTGCAGGCATAGCCCTAGAATTACTAGACTTTCATCTCCAGAAAGTACCATGGATTTTGTTTCTTAAATCTTACAGTTGGATAGGTTCTATGTGTCAAAGTAGGCTTGTTGGTTTACAAATAGTCTCTCAGCTTATTTGATTTTTTTAAAAAAAAAACATGTTCTGGTTTTAAATAATAAAACTCAAGCTGAGTTGCAAACTCATTTTAACATTTCTAAGAAAGATTTTAATATTTTATTCCCTGTTTCAGTAATTAAAAAGTATTTAAATCAAAATTCATTATTTATACAGGAAAAAAATTCAAATCCGTTATACCGAGCTGCAAGCAAGCCATTTTATACAAATAGTCTTATTGACTAAATTTATAATGAATATATTGATGCAACTGTAGCCTATCTCTGCAAGGATGTGTTAATTGGTGAATCAGGTTCCAGTGACTGCAATAAGCATTATTTTTTAAAAATACTGTGTCTAACACAGTGCTTGACTGGGAAAACACTTTAGGAATATGGCTTGAATTCAAACGTCTCTTGCCTTCATTGTGGATATGAATTAATAAATCCTTTGGGGGAATGGGATCTTGTTTACTAAGGCTACTGTGGCCTGAACAATAGTAGTGTATCCCAAAAGTGCTTTTTCAAGAGGCAGCTGGACTTTCTGGTTTTTCTTTGAAGACATTTTGCTTCTTATCCAAGAGCTGAAGAAGCTTCTTGGATAAGAAGCGAAATGTCTTCAAAGAAAAACCAGAAAGTCCAGTTGCCTCTTGAAAAAACACTTTTGGGACAACCATGACCTGGATGACTGAGAATATCCATAGACAAATAGTAAGGTATGTACATAGTTGCTTTTCCAAAAAAGTATTTGAAAAAATACACACGCTGAGCGTGTGAATTGGGATGCCCAAAGCCCCAGAGATAAGCCTAATAATTCCTGGTAGATCTTGATCTGAAATCTCTGAGATCTATTTAGCATGGGAGATCTACATAATATGAGGCAGAAATAGTGAAGTAGTTGGACCAATAAGCAGTTTTACATTTACTAAAATGAAAGTTACAGACATATCAATATCCTAAAATCTTTGTATTTATGAAGACGAGCTTCACTGGCATTTAAAATGGTGATAATGTAGCTCTTACCCACTTTTCTCAGGCAGAAGATCATTGAATAAATACACTGCTATATCTAGATTATCGCTTTTGATACATACAGACACATGCACGAGTGTGCAAAATTAGGAATGCTTCCAGTAGCCATGCCTGCCATCAATAACTGAAATGAAGAGTTGAAGTTGAGGGTAATGAAATTCAAAGCAACATCAAAAAAAAAAAAAAACACCATCATTATGCCTTGGGCAGTATTTCAATTTCCTTGATTAAATCAGAATTTAAAAATTTTTCATTAGAAAAGCTTTGGGGATTTGAAACTCTCCTGAGTAATAGCCAAAGCAAAGCTCTGAACTGAGAGATAGAACACAATCAGCAACTTTGCTTGCACAGGCCACTCAAGTAATATAGAAAAATGAATGAGGTAAAAAAGGTTCGTCTGACACGTCCGATGGGCATCCATCATTGCTAAGATGATTTTTATAGCATTTTCAGCTACCTCATGCTGTACTAAATTCGTGGAATGCAAATCATCTGGGATCCTCATGAAGTTACGGTGTCTATTTTTTAAACATTTTTAATTAGAATAAAATACAAAAATATGAAAGCAAATAATAGGATATAGTGGGAGGAAAAGAAAATTGAGGAGAGGGCAAGAGAAGAAAAAAAAAGCATTGACTTCCGACTCTTACAGTAGAATAAAGCATTAACACTGAACCTCAATTTTTTATTTTCCCATTATAATATAAACTAGCCATTTCTATAACAACAAATCAATCCAATCACTAAAACCCTAAATCAAGGTTTCATTTTTTTCCACCTCAAGCACAAAGGCCAGAAGTGGTCTCCATGTAACGACAAAAGTACTTACCGTATATTTTTTTCTTTAATCAAAACAGTAAATTTAGTCATCTCTGCCAGCTCCATCAACTTCTGTAGCCATTCGACCATAGTAGGAATCAAAATGTCCTTCCATTTTTGTGCAAACAGTAGTCTTGCTGCCGTCAGCATATATATAAGATCAAGGTTCCAAATTTTTTTTCTAAGTCTTTATGAAGTTATATTATAAATTAGTACAAAGGGCAAAGATGAGGTACAGTAGTTGCCAATCTCATAACATTCAGTAGGTTCCAGATCCATCCATGTCATGAGCAGTCCAAAACAGAAAAAGCATCTGTGTGTGTTATAATTAGATGGAATTAATCTGAATATATGTACGATTAAGTCTGCAATCTCTTCAAAGTTGGATTATTTTGCCTATTTAAAAACTGTCCTTCACTGTTAGTATAATGTATAATATAGTATGTTTATAATATTACACATTCTCAGATATAAAGTTTATTTTCAGGGAAGTGAGCATAGGAGTGTGGCCTTGGCATTAAAAGAAAACTAGTTCAAAAGAAAGAGTTTCATCCATAAAATGTTAGTAGCAAAGTAACAAAGCTCTCCTGATTTCAAGTGGAAAATAAAGTTATGCATATGGATACAATTAAGATTGTAATGTTAATTAGATTAGATTAGATTAACAGAGTTGGAAGGGACCCTGTGGGTCATCTAGTCCAACCCCCCGCTCAAGCAGGAGACCCTACACCCTTCTGACAAATGGCAGTCCAATCTCTTCTTGAAAGTCTCAAGTGATGAAGCTTCCACAACTTCCAAAGGGAAGCTGTTCCATTGGTTGATTATTCTCACTGTCAGAAACTTCCTCCTTATTTCTAGGTTGAATCTCTCCTTGATCAGTTTCCATCCATTATTACTAGTCTGTCTTTCAGGTGGTTTGGAGAATAGCTTGATCCGCTCCTCTCTGTGGCAGCCCCTCAAATATTGGAACACTGTTATCATGTCTCCCCTGGTCCTTCTCTTCGCTAGACTATCCATGCCCAGTTCCTGCAACCGCTCTTCATATGTTTTAGTCTCCAGTCCCCTGGTCAGAGGTGGGTTCTTCCCGGTTCGGACCGGTTTGCCCGAACTGGTAGCAACCCGCTGGTGATGTCATGATGACATCATGAAACCGGTTCGGTCGGTGCCGGTCTGTGGGCGCCACCATCTTTTTTAAAAAAATTTAATTTTTTTTTGAATTTTTTTGAATTTATTTTTTCTTCTGAGCATGTGCAGAAGCCGAGTTTCCGGCACTGTGCATGAGGTCACCATCTGTTTTATTTAGTATTTAGCTTTTGGAGTTGTGTTTTTTAAGAATCTCCATAGTTTGGACTTGTTACTTTACAAAAGTATTCTCTCTATTTTTCTAGTTTTTTTTTATCTACAGCCCATGTACCATGTTCTTATGCATCTTTTTCTTTGTTCCAGCATGTCTCTATGACAGAAATTTCCTGAACAAATTCATAACTCTTTTATTTTAAGAAATGTGTTAAAAGAACTGTTTTCATATGTTTTTCTTACTACTTGTCATAACACTTTGTGCTTTTATTTTAGAATTTCTATACAGGTAATCCTCGACTTACAACAATTCATTTAGTGACTGTTCAAAGTTACAACGGCACTGAAAATAGTAACTTATGACCATTTTTCACACTTATGACCATTGCAGCATCCCCATCGTCATGTGATTTACATTCAAATGATTGACAACTGACTCATATTTATGATGGTTGCAGTGTTCAGGAGTCATTTTGCGACCTTCTGACAAGCAAAGTCAATGGAGAACCCAGATTTATTTAACAACCATGTTCTTAATTTAACAACTGCAGTGATTCACTTAACAAATGTGGCAAAAAAAGTTTTCACTTAACAGCATAAATTTTGGGCTCAATTATGGCCATAAGATGAGGATTACCTGCATTACTAGAAAACCTGCTGGATTATTATTGCAGAGGTATTTCCTTATGTAAACAGAAACGGATTTATCAAAAGGGGTCAAAAAAGCAATAAGCATGAGAGCAACTTCTGACTTTCTACCGACTTTCCCACTGTCTTTCCTTGTAGGAAAAGGCAGGAGGGCTGGAAATGATGATCACATGACCACAGCTGATTACAACAGCACTGAAATGGTCTTACCTTGGCTAAATTTCAATCCCACGGGAGTCATGGATCCCAGATTTTGGACACATTCTATAAATTATCCCATTTGATTGATGGAGACATTGATTAAAAATTGTCCTATGATGCACTGTTTTATCCAATTGAAGGTTACAAATAATCAAATAGACCCAAGAGTTTTAATAGTATATGGATAATAGTGCAACTCTACACATTCGTTAGGATTAATGAAGCTTATTTCATGAGTGTAGTATTGTAATCTGAAGGTCACAATAAAATCGGACACCCTTATATCACTTACGCAAAATGCATATTCCTTATTTACAGTTCCTCCTCCTCATAGTTTTATTGCCTTCTATTGATTTTGCCTTGTTAGGCCCTTACAGAATTTAGTTTTTCTATTGATATGCTGTACATTTTCTGGTGATATATAGCAACCTTTTATTATTTTATTATTGACTGGTCCTTGTTTTATTTAAAAACATTGCTCCCAAATACCTGATTTTAAAGCTGGATAAATACAACTGTTAAAATCATATACATCCTTCTGTACTGGTGACAATGAAACTTCCAGTTGGTTTAATAAAACTGTCTAAAAGGGTGCTATATTTAAGTGTGCTTATTTAGCAGGGTAAAATAATGTATTTATTCTCGCAGAAAAAGATTCTTGCATATAAATAGAATGCACAAACCTTTTTTTCTAAATGCCACATGCATTGGGATGCTGGCAAAGAGTATATATCCATTTTATGAAAGCTCTCAAGTTTCATTTGAAATGATGTTATCAAGAAGAAATGCGCTTATCACTTATCTTTATGAGACAAGTATACTTAAATAGTACGTAGTTACAACTGTGAAAATCAAGCTATATTCCTATCAATAGAATTTATTTGCACTTTGAAATATGTGTTTCTGCACTGCCAGTTAATCAGTCTTTTGCTACATCAAAACTTGACCAGGACAAAACAATAGACACAATTTACATAAACATCTGTAAAGCCTTCGACTCAGGGGTACACGACAAACTACTTCTGAAACTACTTCTGAAACTAAAATCCTACGGCATCTCAGGACCCCTACATAACTGGATAGCTGCATTCCTGTCAAACAGACAACAAGTGGTCAAAATAGGGAGCGCCCTATCAAATCCCGTACCTATTAACAGTGGTGTTCCCCAAGACAGATTACTAGGACCAACACTCTTTATACTTTATATAAATGACCTTTGCGATCACATTACAAGCAACTGCGTTCTCTTCGCCAATGATGTAAAACTTTTTAACACCACCGACAACACTGCTACCCTTCAAAAAGACCTCGACTTTGTGTCAGAATGGTCAAGCAACTGGCAACTCCAAATCTCAACCAGCAAATGATCTGTCCTGCACATTGGCAAAAAGAATCAGAACACTAAATACAAGTTGAATCGACATGACCTTGCAGATGACCCTCACTCTGTCAAACACCTTGGAGTATTCATATCTAATTATCTAAGTGCCAAAGCCCACTGCAACAACATCGCCAAAAAGGCATTAAGTGTTGTAAACCTAATCTTGCGTAGCTTCTTCTCCGGTAATATTACACTATTAACCAGAGCATACAAAACATTCGCCAGACCAATCCTTGAATAGAGCTCATCTGTCTGGAACCCACACTGCATATCGGACATTAATACAATAAAGCGTGTCCAGAGATATTTTACGAGAAGAGTCCTCCACTCCTCTGCCCGCAACAGAATACCTTACGCCACCAGACTTGAAATTCTGGGTTTAGGAAACTTAGAACTACATCGCCTTCAGCATGACCTAAGCGTAGTTCATAAAATTATCTGCTACAACGTCCTTCCTGTCAACGACTACTTCAGCTTCAACCACAACAATACACAAGCACACAACAGATACAAACTCAAAGTGAACCGCTCCAAACTCGATTGCAGGAATTACGACTTCAGCAACAGAGTGATTAATGCCTGGAACTCACTACCTGACTCTTATCGTTTTCTCCCCAAATCCCCAAAACTTTACCCTTAGACTGTCTACTGTTGATCTTACCCCATTCCTAAGAGGTCAGTAAGGGGCGTGCATAAGCGCACCAGCCTGCCTACCATCCCTGTCCAAATGTTCCCTTTTATTTATACCCATCTTAAGTATTCAAATAATGTTATACTTATGTATATTATTAAATATGTACTTGACTAAATAAATAAATAAATCATTTGTAGCAAATCCAATATCAGTTGTTCAAATAGTATAATATAGACAAACATTGGTAGGATTGTACAATTGTATTTTCATTAAAGATAGTGTGAATGAAGTCACATCACCCAATCTGAATTTTTATGTCAAACATACCCGTGTAAGTTAAATCTACATTTCCAGACTGCATTAATTACAAATGTTGTTATTTTAAGCGTCCAATATGCAATAGAATAGGTCATCAAAGAAATGTTTGATTGATGAATTGATAGAATACACTGTGAAATGAAAAAACTGTTAATGGCAATTGATACCATTTTAAGGTATATTTTAATTCAGATCAGATTACTCAAGTAGAAGCAATGTTTATGACAATCAAATAATAAGGCTTGAATTCCTGTTTAGTAATATTGAAAATGTATTAATTGTTTATAAACCAACTAATTTTTTAAATTTGTAATCAACAGTTATTTATAGATATTCTGGAAGTCAGAAGAGTTCAAAGCTTACTTGTTGCCATGACAGCCATTCTAGAAGCAATCAAATTTACATGAAGCTAAAATAGCTTTTGACAGCTGTGGATCAACAAGAAATTCAGACATCATTGTTCCGAAGTTTAAAAGACTGTCATCATTACCGGAGCAACTAAATATTTCAGATTCTGCAATGCCTGCATTTAAATTTCAGGCACTAGGATAGTTAGAAATTATTAATTAAAGTTTCAGAAAAAGAATCAGTATAACTTCAACCAAGAAATGCGTTTTTTACCCAAATAAGCTGCAATAAGTCAACAATTTAAAATTGTTTATTCATGACTCCTCTTTAAAGTCTCTTTAATTCATTTTCCCTCCATAAAAATCTATATCATGACTTGGTCAAATATCTCTTAATTTGTTCGGAATATCAAACAAAATATAATCTTCCCAAATGAGAAGCTATTTTTCAAACCTATTTTATATTTTGCTATGATGCAATAATCATTGCATTAATCATATATTACTATATATCAGGGGTGTCAAACTCATGTCGTCACGGCGGTGTCATGTGATGTATCGGGACTTTTCCCCCCTTTGCTAAACTGGGCGTGGGCGTGGCCAGTGTGTGATGCATCAGACAGAGTGTTTGACAGGCCTGCTATATATTCTTAGAAAAACAGACCAACAGACAGATTTTTCCAATAAACATTTCTAAAAAGTGAAGTACCAAAAGTCTAAAACTGGCATAGTCTTCCACTTCTGGACTATATCCCGGTATATACTTTCTGCCGTCACCATAACTCTTATACTTTAGTTTTTAAGATTTTAATTTTCTCTTTCAGTCAATTATAAAAAAAATATAATTCTGGTGTTGCTAATATAGGTGGTATACACATACATGGTATATTCATTTCTGAATGAAAATGAGAGGAACAAATAAGGGAAAAATAGTGCAAATAGTTTTGTTTATTCCCGGATGGTGATGTTGTGGGGGGGAGTGTTGTATAAGAGTCTTTTGGGGTTAATATAGAAAAGATGCATATATATTTTTGCCAGCCTAAATAAGCTTTATCTACCTTGAGAATATACAGTTTATGCTAATTTCTCCGTTGGCATTATACATGATGCTAGGAGCAGGCATAGCAATATCTGACTCTGAAGCCCATTTCTGAAATAAATCACAAAATATCAGTTTTGTTTTAAAGCCATGGTTTATAAAGCAGAATTTATCAGAATTAATATGGTCTCATTCTCTTTTCTACTTCAGTGTCATTTTTAATTTAGTGTAAAGGCAGCTCAGATTTTATTGAATGCAAGATTTTAACCACATCCTCAACTGGCCACTCCCAAACCTCTCCTATTTATTTCCCAGCCAGGGAGGGGCTGGCTAGTGTCTGCATCTGCTTCTCCCTGAGAGCCGGCTTATTGCTTTCCTTTGCTCTCCTCTCTTTTCCTCTCTGTGCATATGCGCATCTGGGATGGGCCCCATTTGTTCCTCCCCCTCACTCAGCTCAGGCCCCAAAGACAGCTCCCTCTCTACCTGGGGGAGGATGGAAGGCTCTGTCTCTGATGCTGTTTCCTTATCAGCACCTTCCAAAGGCTCCAAAGCTGGACTAGGCTCTTCCTCTTCCTCTTCCTCGTCTGACTCTGCAGCTAGCTCTGCTGGCAGCCGACGAACCACAACACAGTTAAGCTATAACCTAGTTTGCTTGTTAGTGAATTAGTTTGACATGTGAAACCATCCATTGAAATTTAACAGTATGTGCAAACTAGCACCTATAGCAAAGTGACCAGATTTTTTTATTTTTAAGCGGGACGGGGGGGGGCCCGCCTGGGCGCTGCCATTTGTTTTGCCCTCTGCGCATGCGCAGAACGCTGCGCATGCGCAGAGGGCAAAACAGCAAATGTCGGCGTCCAGGTGAGGTGGGGTGGGAGGCGAGGAAAGGAGGCAGCCGGCAGCTTACCTGCTCCAAGCATCCAAGCGCCGCGGTCTCCCGGTTGCCCGCCCGGCCCCTTTCCTCGCCTCCCGCCTCCCCTTCGGCCGGGCTGGCAAGCAACGAACGGGAGGCGGGAGACGGGGAAAGGAGGCAGCCGGCAGCTTACCTGCTCCAAGCATCCAAGCGCCGCGGTCTCCCGGTCGCTCGCCCGGCCCCTTTCCTCGCCTCCCGCCTCCCCTTCGGCCGGGCTGGCAAGCAACGAATGGGAGGCGGGAGACGGGGAAAGGAGGCAGCCGGCAGCTTACCTGCTCCAAGCATCCAAGCGCCGCGGTCTCCCGGTCTCCCGCCCGGCCCCAGGGCAATGGCAGCAGTGAGGCGACGGGGGGAAGAAAGGGGAGGGGGACGAGGAAGGGCTGTTTGCGCCGCTCGTAAACTCAAAGCGGCGACGGCTCCTCGTCCCTCACCCCTCCCAACAGCAGCGGCGCCTCCGAGGGCGGGGCTAGGGATGGAGCGGGGGGAGGAGAGGAGGAGCAATAGCAATAGCACTTTACTTATATACCGCTTCATAGTGCTTTACAGCCCTCTCTAAGCGGTTTACAGAGTTCAGCATATTGCCCCCAACAATCTGGGTCCTCATTTTACCCACCTCGGAAGGATGGAAGGCTGAGTCAACCTTGAGCCTAGTGAGATTTGAACAGCTAAACTGCTAGACTAGCAGTCAGCCTGCAGTGGCTGCATTTAACCACTGCACCACTTCAGCTCATTAGCCACCCTTCCCCCTCCCCCCAGCTTCCAGCCGCCGCCGGAGGAGTCAACAACGCGGGACGCCCGCCCGCCGCCAATGCCACCCACGGCCAGCCCGAGCTGAGAGGCCTGCTGCCTTTCAGGCCAATTTTTTGAAAGAATGCCCTAGTCGTGCATTCTTTCAAAAAATCGGGACTTTTTAGAGGACGGGCGGGACGCGGGACAAATGATGAAAAAGCGGGTCTGTCCCGCCAAAATCGGGACGTCTGGTCACCTTAACCTATAGCGTGCTCAACAAAGTATGGTTTTATATTGCCTTGTTGGCAATATTGTATATAGAATCAGTTCCACAACACACTTGAATAAATTTTGGAGCCAGTCATTTACAAGTTTTATATCTGAAGTCAGGCCTGTGAGTACTGCTTCTCCCAATTGCTGGCTTATGATATTAATCATGCTGAGTGAGAAAGTAATCTATGTGTGATCTCTACTAGTTGTAATGTTACTAGGCCTGGCAAAAGGTAGAGAGACCATAAGACTTTCCTGAAAAACTGCAGTCCTGTGTATATTTACTTAAAGCTTATAAATAAACAAGCATACTATTGAGGTGCATGTTGGATTTGAGAATTATTACCAAACTGCTTGCATTTTCTAGTCATTTATCTTGCATTATGCAACAAAAATGCCATGTGTTTACCTAGAGATCCAGTTTAATATAATTAAGATTCAGATCCTTGTCTGCACATCATGAAAAAGAGAGAACATTTATTAGTCTGCAATGTTTAATGTGATAAAAAATGAGTCCTTGAGAAAGTCAAAGCACTGAAGAAGAAAACAGGTTGGGTGTCTAAGTGGGAAAAACTTTGAGAGTTTTATCACTGAGCCATGAAATGAAAAGTAACAGCTGATGAATGGGAGAAATCAAAAGGCATTGACAGAAAATAGGGATGCAAGATTTAAAGGTTGGGGACATGAATGGCTACCTGTCTCCAAAGTAATTACCAGGGAATCACAACAAACTAATTTCTATAAATCAGTATGATTGTTGTATGGTGAGCTGAATATACAATTATTCTCCTTAGCAGCATTTGGGTCTGCTGCTAGTTCTTATCCCTGTATGGTCTTGCTAGTTTGCATTATTTCCAAGTTGGTTGCTGTAAGTCCAACAAATAGAGGTGCTACTAAAACCTGCTTCAGTGTTGTCGTAAAAGGAAGTACTTGGATTTTTATTATATTAGAAAGGACAAGTTGATAAATGCAGATTATACAGGTGAAGGAACAGTCATAAAACAAAAAACCTTGACTGGGATGTTCAGATATTACTCTGCGCTTGCTGGTACAAATGTAGCCAATAAAAATAGTTGTTAAAATGACAAAGGTTCATTGGAGGCTTCTTTATGGTAGTGTTCAGAATTAAATAAACTTATCATAAATACTCTGAATTCAAAAATCCTGTCTTTATATACTGTATATTAGAGGTTTTAACTGGGATGACATTTTTATTATGTCTGTCCCTGCTAAAGTGAATGTTATCAGGAATCATGTAGGAAACCTTATTTAAGACTTTGTTAAACAATTGTTACCTCAGTTACATAAACAAAACCAGTTATATAAAACTCACCACAAGCATTGATTGCTACCAACTTGTTTTCCTGCCGCCCACAAAAATTGCTCAGAAATATGACGCACAAAAATGGATAAATGGCTAAACAAAATGGTAACAGTCCTGAAGAATTAACTGTAAAGATTTCTAAGCTATATATTCCAGACTTCTCAATCACTAGCCTTTAGAAATATAGAGTATGATGTAAAAAAAGAAGTTCCTGAGGATTTTATTCCGCTAGTCATTGCCGACTGCAGGGGGTGGTGCTCATCTCTGTGTCAAGACCATTGAGCCAGCAGTGTCTGAAGACATTTCCACAGTTATGTGGCTAACATGACATCACAAAATGGTTACCTTCCCAGCAGGGGCGGGTTCCTAATTTTTTTACTACCACTCTGTGGGCATGGCTTATTTTGTGGGTGTGGCTTGCCAGCCATGTGACCGGGTGGGCATGGATTGCTGGCCATGTGACTGGGTGGGCATGGCTTCTCAGACTGCTGAAGGGAGGGGAACTGAGATAGGTCCTGCCGCCCATTCCCCCTCCCCTCAGCAGCTCGAGAAGCCTCGAACGTGCGAAAATGCCTGGGATCATCACCGCGCATTCGTGGCTTCTCGGACTGCTGAAGGGAGGGGAATGGAGATAGCTCCTGCCGCCCATTCTTTCAGCGTCTCACGCGCTCCCTCAGCCATCCTCCCCTGCTTGAACTCACTGTGGGGTAGGAAGGCAGCGCATGCACAGTGCCGGAAGCTCAACTTCTGGACATGCGCAAAAGAAATTTTTTTTAATTAATTTTTTTAAAAAAAATGGCGGCGCCCAGGCACCAGCAACTGACATCACCAGTAGGCCGCTACCGGTGCTATAGAGTGGACTGCACTGGTAGGAACCCACCACTGCTTCCCAGTGAAGTGGTACCTATTGATCTACTCGCATTTGCATGCTTTCAAACTGCTAGGTTGGCAGTTGATGATAATGAGTTAAACTGCAAAAATTAAAAAAAGTTTTCAGTGCCATTCACGAACTACAAAATCCAATGCATTACCAGTGTGTCATGGATTCACACTTGATACTATGCCATGCCTTTAAATCATAATTTTTTAAACAAACTATATGGGTTGATTCAAATATAGTGCTTATTCATAATGGCTGATTAACCAAGCTTAAAACAAACCATATTAGTCTAATGCAGCGGTTCTCAACCTGGGGGTCGTGACCCCTTTGGGGGTCAAATGATCCTTTCACAGGTGTCGCGAGATTTTGCCCGGACGCTGCCATTTGGGTTCTTTTATCCTCTGTGCATGCGCAGAACGCTTTGCGCATGCGCAGAGGCTAAAAGAACCCAAATGGCGGCGGCGGGGTGGGGGTCGCGGTGGCGGGTTTAGCGGTGGGGTGGGTCGCAGCGGGGGCGCAGGGGCGGGGTACGGGTCACAGCATTAGGAAGGTTGAGAACCACTGGTCTAATGGATAAGCAGGACTTAATGTCTGCATGTCTTTCAAAATTCCACATTTGACTTCAAACTTAATTCTAGAAATGCCTATATGGCATAATTTTATAACCCAATGGGAGAAAAGTCGGATTCATAACTTTATGGTTACTAGTACTATCAGGCTGGATTTGCATCACACATTTAACTTAACACATGGTTACTAAATTAAGCAGTTTGCTAGATTTGCAAATATAGTGAGTCATAAACTAATCGTATGTGTTGGGGTGTACAACACATTAAGCTACACAAAATGTAACCCGCATAAAACTAGCTAGGTTTTTTATGATGTGGAATGTAAACAACTCTCGCCCCCCCCCCCCAGTTAAGTGTTCTGGTTATACAATGTAAACGTAGCCACTGTAAAATGTTCAAATAGTGAAAGTATTAAAGCAATAAAATCTCTGCCATGACAGGGAGCTGATTCATAAAGCTATTTTAAATAGGAAACGTGATCACAAACATTTAGAGGACATACTGTACATTCTACTGGTCTATTGCTTCACTAGACTAACTTTTCCTAAAATGTAAAGTGATAATATTGATCAATATTTTTTCATATTCAACATATTTTCATCTGTTAGTAAAATTTATTAAAATGACAAAGAAAGGAAAGGGAGGGGAGGTTTCTATCCTTTGTAAGTTTTAACCAAAAAAGTGAGGCCAATGCTATTTTGTGATCAATCCCTTCCTTCCTGCTCACTCTTTGCTTCATTAGGCATGCCCATTCCAATTATTTGCAGCACAACTCACCATCTGAAAACTAACACTTTAGTCAAGACGTAGCATGGCTACAGAACAGAAGTGGGTTCCTCCCAGTTTGCACTGGCTCTATAGAACCGGTAGTAAAACGGTGGTGACGTCACGGAGCCAGTTCTGTCGGTGCCGGTCCGTGGACACCGCCATCTTTTTTGTGTATGTTTTTCCCCCTATTTTTTGCTGGTTTTTGCTTCTGCGCATGCGCAGAAGCTGAGTTTTCGGCACTGTGCATGCGCCGCCATCTTGTTTTTGACTCCCCCCCCTATTTTTTGCTGGTTTTTGCTTCTGCACATGCCATGCAGCATTGGAGGAAGCGAACCAGCAGCGAGGTAAGTTAGAACCCACCCCTGCTACAGAATATCTATTAAACACAAAAAGGCACTTACACTTTATAATATCTTAGGAATATAAATATACTTAAGGGAGGCAATTGCATCACCTTGTCTAATGTTCTTGTTAGGAACGTACTGCAAAACAAATATATTTACCCATCTCCTTTGTTCCAGAATGTAAATAGTACAAGATGTATGCTTTCTAGATTGTTTTTAAAACCAAAGAAGTAAAGCCTTAACTTAAAATTCACCTAGGGCTCAAAGTCTACACTGTCTGTTAGATAAAATGATTTTTAAAAATCTGCATTTCTTCTTGTAATTCTATGTCCTTCAGGACCAACAGAGCCCAAGAAAGAAATATGAATGAATCTTATGCTGTTTTACAATATTCTCCTTTTTAAGTATATAACTAAAGAACTGCATATTTAAACATGTGGCAGCATCTGGCTGTCCTTGTTTGGGGTTGGAGGAAAAGCAGGATCTGGTCCAGTTAGTGCTTGGGTAGGATTTCACCTGGAATGTAAGCTAACTAGAAAGTTGGGAAAAAAACCCACCACATCCTGGAAAAAGAAAACAGCAAATGACTTTGGTCATTTGTCATTGCATGGATGTAGCTTGTGTAGTCATGAAGAATCATGGTTTGGCTCAATGGATTTTTCCCTTCTTAAAGATCTAATATGAACTCAACACCTATGATGACAGTTCATAAAACCACCATTGCCAGGTAACAGTGATTTCCAACTTAAGGTCAAATTACATTTTAAAAAGGAAATATATGGTTACTAATAAAAGCGAATATATAGTTTCTCTCAAAACTGTTTCATTTGAATGACGTTCTGCAACCATCAACTTTTTCCCTTAGCATTTAGGAAGTGTTCTCTATATGTCTCTGAAGATTATGAAAGATAACCTGTCAGCTTTTTGATTTAGTGGAAATGCCATATAGAAGAGCAATGTAATTTGCACTTCTGTGAATAATAAATATGGTCTTTTGGTTGATAGAACTCCCATAAATAAAACCCCATTTATATAGCTAGCTAAGTGGTCCTTTTGCATTTTAAGTTGATAGAAGCCACAGCCCTTATTTTGAATGTATTCAAATAAAATACTTTTTAAAAGTCCCTCAAGTAGGAAAGACACGAACAGAAAATGATTTGCCTTCAAATGGGAGTGATAAGCAATGGTAATGCTATTTTTCCTATAGAAGAATACTTCTCAGTATTGTCATTCAGGTAATATTCTGTGTTATAGCTGGAGGCAGGGACTGCATTTTCTTTTACTGCTGGCTTGACTAATTTAAAGGTGGAGTTTGTTTTGGGTTTTTACTGGAAACAAATCAATAAAAGAATAAAGGTCAACCTAGATAATACAAACTACGCAGCTTTCACACTTTTAAATTATTATTGCTTCCAGCAAAGGACAGTAAAATAACAGAAGGCATGAGAAAATAAAGTACATATTAGGAGGAGAAATTCACTGCTTCGTGAATGCTATTGCCATGGATTTCTAAACTGTTTTTTTAATTGGGCTTTGATATCTTACTGCAATCCTGTGGTTCTGATTAAGCTGCTTTGAAGAGATACAAATAAATGAAATAATAAATATAAGGCAATCCAGGAAAAATATGAAAAGTAAATGATTAGTTTCTCATAGCCTGCCTATGAAGCCACAAGGATCTAAGGCAGAGGTCTTCAAACTTGGCAACTTTAAGACTTGTGGACTTCAACTCCCAGAATTCTCCAGCCAGCTGGCTGGAGAATTCTAGGAGTTGAAGTCCAGAAGTCTTAAAGTTGCCAAGTTTGGGGACCCCTGATCTAAGGCTGAGCCAATGTTTTTAGAAAGAACCATGAAGTTAGATTGCTAAATTTTGACTGGTGGTATTTGTACAGTATTAAGACTGGTTAAGTCTTAATATAAAGATTTCCCCAGATTTTGCTAATGCATCTCAGCTTTGTTTTTGGTTAAAGGGTTGCATAACCACAGTACAGTAGTGTTCAATTTAAACCATTCATTTAATAACCATTCAAATTTACAACAGTGCTAAAAAATGTGCTGTATAAGTGCTCCTCGTACTTCTGACCATCGCAGATAATATTTGGTACTACTAAAACAGGTTCTATGTGCCAATTATGAATCTTTTGAAAAGCAGTTGAAAAAATGCTAAATTCCAATGAGAAAAACAATAATTTTGAATACCGATGGCATGGAGAAAAACTGTAACTAAATAATAATTCTTAGAAACTTTGTTGTCCCCAATGTAGTAGTTGTTTGATTGTCAGATTTATATCCTGACTTTCCTTCACAAGTTTGGTTTTAGCCCCAGAAGATATTCTTTTCAATCCCATCCATATTTTCTAAAGTACCATTGTTGAACAGATTTGAGAAATTTGACTATCTAACCCTGGTAAACCAATCTCCCGAAAAGACTCTACTATCAGTAATAGTGCACCATGAATGTCCAAAGGGGACAAAAAGAACAAATAATAAATTATACATCAGGACACAAAAATACTACGACTTCTACGCTTGCATCAGTTATTCAGACACAAATACCAAAAAAAGCAGAATTGGCATCATGACATCGTCAATTGTCATTGTGTTTTGCTGTAGATACGATTGATTAATATGCTACCGGAATTATGAGACTTAAAATCTGTATCAATGTTCTCAATCACCTGGTCCCAGAAACAGTAAGAATTCATTTGACAAATCCTTAGTACTGTAAACTGCTATTGTATTTTTAATTAGTGTACAATTTAAATGATCAAAACTGCTATAAACCTTATGTAAAATTATTATATTTTCATTGCTGTTATAATAACTGAGTTTACAGAAGGACTGTAAATTGACTTTATTATAGCAGTACAGTATTCCCACTGTCAGATATAGCCTCAGGGGAAAATAAAAATCAATAGAATATTTTTAAAAACGTTCACCAAAAAGTAAGTCTGAGAGATTAAAAGCATAGATGGCCAAAAACTCAACAGTTGGAAATAACTTCCAGGATCTTTATTAAATTATGTGACATTATTTTTCCTATAGAATTGTTGCTTGCAAGATATAGGAGAGGAGTACGATACAAATGTACTTTCCCTTCTTTTCTGAATTCTTAAAAAAAAATCAGTTGAGTTTAAAACCAGAGATTATTCAGTTTTTAGGAGCAGTTTTTAAATTGAGTAAGTAGAAAATTATTTGGACCTCTGGCCAGGCAAAGTGTGGTGATTTCCCCATATATGATTAGTGTTTAGTAGTAATTAGTATACTAATATTACTTATGCTAATATTAATATTTAATATTAGTATAAGAGATTTAAACCACAGGTCTGAGCAAAAAGGTCTTCACTATGTTTTTAATATGGTAAATGAAAAATATATGCACAACTTGGAAACATTCCTTTTAATTTGCCCCCTTTTCATGGTTTTTTTCCTAACTTTCTAACAATCAGTCAACTATCTGTCAGTTACCAATTTGGCAGTGCAAATATGACTCTATCTTGTTCATGATACAGATGTATTCTAACAGTTATCCTCTGGGGACAGATTTGTGTGTATAATCACCTTGTGATCCAAAATCTCTTTGAAGTTCGCCGAAGCACACCTGTCTTTACAGTCATTCCATGTGCTTTAAACTCTCTGGTTGCTGTCTTCAGTTCCTGCATTTGCCTGAAAAACAACCTGGCATTTATTTGCAACTGCAAGCTTGTAGCAGTAGTTAAGATAAAGCAAAGAGGATTGGAGGACTGAACACAGTTTAACTCGTAACAGAAAATAAAGTTGTATTAGATCAAATAAAGGAGTCACTACAATAAAAGCTAAGAGGGAAAACAATAGTCCACAGAGAAAGAAAATGGAAACAAAGGAACAAGTCCAGTGGATAAGAATGACAATCAGAAATAAAATAGGAACTATTTTGCCTTGGTGAAACTCAAAAATACTTTCAAGTACTCTCAGTCCCCAGGAAAGAAAAACAAGATCAGGCTGAATAGGAGATTGAAGTTTGAAAGCACCAGGAAGAAAAATATTGATTGCTGTCATCTTATTTTGAGAAATGTCTCTAATGTATGATGGCTCGAAACAAAGGATGATGAAATGTTTTGTCTCCTGTGAGCACCAATCAGATATGAGATAAAGCACCTTATTCATCAAACTCATTGACATATTTCATGCTGATCACTAAGAGACAAAGTGTACTGCCAAGAGCAGTGATACCCAATCAACTGGACTTCCAAGTTCTCAAAAAGAGAATTATATCACGGCCTCCATTATACAAGTAGTCCTCAAGTTACGATTACAATTGAGTCCAAATCTAAGTGAGATAGCTATTAACTGAATTTTGCCACAGTTGTTAAGAGGATCACTGCAGTTGTTAAATTAGTAACATGATTGTAAAGTGACTCTGGCTTCCCCATTGACTTTGCTTGTTAGAAGGTTGCAAAAGGTGGCACGGCAGTCCTCGTAAAAATGAGCCAGTTGCCAAGCGGCTGAATTTTGATCACATGACCATGGGGATACTGCAATGGTCGTAAAGAGTCATGTCACTTTTTACGATGCCATTGTAACTTTGAATGGTCACTAAATGAATGGTTGCAAGTCAAAGACTATCTGCATTATAAAAGAGTACTCAGGGGAAGGTTAAGAGGGTGTAAAAGGAAGTAGATGGGGAGGAAGAGAAGGAGTAGAGAGACTAGAGGAGGAGTGAAGGAGTAAGAAAGGAGGAGGAGATGATGGAGGTAGAGAGGGGGAGTGCAATGGAAAGAAAAGTAGAATAGACTGATGATTGATGATATAAGCGTATGTATAAGATGTTGATTTTTGAATGATTTATTTATTTATTTATTTGGTATTCTTATATGCTGCCCAACTCCCGGAGGACTCAGGGCGGCGTGGTGGAATATAAATGTAAATTGTGTATTTTATTGTAATAATTGAAGGTATATGTTCATTGAAATGTAAAAGTGGTGGAGGAAAAAATAAAAAAAATTGGAAAAAAAGACTATCTGCATTACATTATATCACATTATGCTTATTAGGTCTTATACTGTAGTGCTCCATTCCAAAATGCAACTGCAGATCAGGATCCCAGAAATAATAAATTTTTCAAGCCTGCCTTATTTACATTTCCTGGGAAAATACATAGGAAAATTCCATTGGAGGCAAATCCATTTAAGATTAGGGTTAGGTCTCCATGGATTTGGAGAGCAAAATGGACTTCACCAATAAATTTGTACCGAGTTGATTTGCTTAGGAGGACACTGACTTTTCAAGCCCGTCTTATCTACATTTCCTGGTAAAATACATGGGAAAATCCCATTGATGGACAAATCCATTTAGGATTAGGGTTGGGTCTCCATGAATTTGGAGAGTGAAATAGACCTCACCAATGGATTCATAGCACATTGATACAGTTAGGAGTGCACTAACTTTTCTTGCTCATTTTATCTGTTTCCTGGTAAAATAATTGGAAAATCCAATTAGAGGGCAAATATAATTCAGGTTGGAGTTAGGTCTCTATGAATCTGGAGAGCAAAATGGATTTCTCAAATGGATTAGTAGTGCATTGATATTCTTAGGATGGGGCTGACTCTTCTAGCCCGCCTTATCTACATTCCCACATAAAATACATGGGAAAATCCCATTGGGTCTAATCCGCTTAGGGTTAGGTCTCCATGAACTTGGAGATCAAAAGGAACATCACCACGAGGTCAGAGGTGTGTTCCTACCGGTTCTAACCGGTTCTTCAGAACTGTTAGTAAACCGGTGATGATGTCATGGAGCCGGTTCTGTCGGTGCCGGTCTGTGGGTGCCACCATCTTGGATTCAGCATGCGCAGAAGCTATTTTTTGATTGCTGCGGGCGCACGCGTGCAATGTATGGCGTGCTCCTGGCGTGACCCTGAGCGAACTGGCAGCAAAAGCATCTACAACCCACCCCTGCACGAGGTACATAACATGTTGGTATGCTTAGGAGGGCACTGAATTTTTGAACCCGCCTTATCTATGTTCTGTGGAAAATACATTGGAAAATCTCTTTGGGGGCAAATCTATTTAGAGTTAGGGTTAGGGCTTCATGAATTTGAATAGCAAAATGAATATCACCAACAAATTTGTAGCATTGGTATATTTTGCAAGGCACCGATTTTTCAAGCCTGCCTCATCTACGTTTCCTGGTATCTATTGCCAACAGATTCATAGCATGTCAGTATGCTGGAGAAGGTGCTGACTTTTCGAGCCCATCTCATTTATATTTCCTGGTAAAATACAAGTCTTTAAAGAGAGGCTAAGTTGCCATCTACCTAAAATGCTTTAGATGTTAGCAGGTTCTGACTAGATGACTTATGAGATCCTTCCACGATTCTGTCTTACTGCAATAACAATACTATGGCAATCAGGGGCGGGTTCCTAATTTTTTTACTACCACTCTGTGGGCGTGGCTTATTTTGTAGGTGTGGCTTGCCAGCCATGTGACCGAGTGGGTGTGGCTTGCCAGCCATGTGACCAGGTGGGCGTGGCTTGCCGGTCATATATTAGTTATTTCAGAGAGCTGTTACTACTATTTTTGCTATTTTATAGCTCACATGAAAAGCTTTGCATACAAAGTGCGTGTTACACCATGGCAACACAGCAATCTTTATATGCAGAAAATGCTATAGTTAAAAGACAAGCAAGTCTCATACAGCATTTTTGGTTTCAGTCATGGATTCCTTAGACGAAAATATTGAGGACTGTTAAAAGAACAGTATCTTTTAACAGTCCTCAATGTTTTTGTCTAAAGAATAACAGTATAAAACTGTATAAAATTAACAGTATAAAAGGTTAAGCTTTCGGAAAACGCCTACTTTGGGAAGCTTTAGGCAAAAGTGAAGGAAAAGTGTCAAATGCGAGCTTCTTATTATTTTCAAGCGAAGGGACGGGGAAAGACTTAATTGTCAGGTTTCTGGGAATGCGCAGAAGAAAATTTTCAAAAAAAATTTAAATTTGTTTTTTAAAAAATGGCGGCGCCTAGGCACTGGCAACCGACCGCACCGGTACTGTGATGTCACCAGCGGCCGCTACCGGTGCTATAGAGTGGACCGCACCAGTAGGAACCCACCACTGATGGCAATTCAACCACTGAAGGATATAAGTGGTTCAAAAAGAACAGAACTAATATAAAAGGATGAGACGCTACATTATAAAAAACAGAAAGGAATGGACTTACTGGTGCTATTGAGAGCATCTCAACTAAAATAAATGAAAGAAGAAATATTTTTTTAAAAAATATCTTTATTCAGTTTTTAAACGTTAAAAAACATACATAATAATACATGACATCAAAGAGAAAAAAGAAAAGAAAACAGAAAAAGGAAGGGAAAGGGAAAAAAAGGAAAAAGAAAAAGAAAAAACACACTAATACACAAAAAACAGCATTTCATTTTAATAGCTATACCTTTGTGTAACTGAATCCAGCTTTGCAATCAATCTTGCTACATTGGTTACTTTTAACCTTTACCCCTTTTACTATTTACTTCAAACTAACCCAAAACGTATTTATACATATTTACATTATTTTTCATATTTATATTCTTCAATTTTACGCATCAATAATAATCATTTTTATTGTTATGAAGAAGATGGTAAGGAAAGATTTCTCGGATCAAGTCTTCTTCTGTGTCCATAATTTTAAATTTTTATTTGATTGTAACCAGGAATACCATTTTGTCCATGTTTCATAGAATTCAGAGTCTTGAAAGAAGAAATAAGTAGAGTTATTACTGTTTCTCCCATTAAGCCAAGATGTTTATAGTATTTCCCCAAAACAAAATGTTCTGGGCAGATTCAAAGAACATTTGCAAAGAAAAACAAGGATTATTAGAGTTTAAAAATTAGGCTTACAAAGGGAGACTAACTGAATTGGACATGCTTAGTCCTGAGAAAAGAATATTGAGGGGGAAGATCAACAGGAGCATCTCTCTCTTTTTTTGTCTAGAATGCAGGACACAACAATCTTACCGGAAGGCAAATTCCATATGAATGAAAAACGTTCTAATATTTAGAGAGTTTATTTTAGAGAGTTTTAACAGTGGAACCAATTGTCAAGGGAAATGGTAAACAATCTTTGACTGGAGGTATCCAAGCAGAAGTCATGTAGAGGATGTTTCATCTGGTTTCCTGTAATAAAAAAGAGGGCAAGAAGAATTCAATGGCCTAAGTGGCTCTTTCCAATTCTTTGATAGTAATTATGTGTTTCTGCTATGAATCCGGTTGGTCAGAATAGAAGGAAAATCCTCCGCTCACTTATTTGCAAAAAATAATGATACTCTACTGTCAACTTCGAATTTTTTGCCCTCCGGCATCAACAGCTAATAGGCTTTATTGTCTTTCAATACATTAATATAATGTATATTCACATTATGAAATGTGTGGCTGCTTATACATATGTGTGTCTTAATTATGACATGGCCATTGAATAATGCAATCTTTTTCTTTCAATTGTGCCAATTCAACTTTGAGTACATTTCTGATGAAAAATAATTATTTTCAAAAATACATGTTGGGAAATTACACAGTTTTTTTTAAACAGCATGACATAGAGCTCTAAATTTCCAGGGATTTCTGAACATCAATTGATAATTTAAAACAGATAAAATGGAACAAAGAAAAGGAGGAACTGCCTTTCTAAGCTCTTCAAGAATAAATAGCAATGTTGATAGATGGCTTATTGAGGAAACACTCAATACTTGTTAAATTCTCCATTCCTATGCTGGATAGTCATGTAGCAATAAATTTCTCAGGGCTGGAATTGACAGATAACATTTATACAGCATAGCATAGCAGAGAAGGATTAGGCCTTCTTTTCTCCAGGGAGTCAAATGGCTACTTAGAAACTACTTTTGGTTAAGTTAAAGATGTACTTTACTGCAGTCCATGGATATGTGGACTTTGTATGAAAATGACTGCGAGATTATGTAGTTAACGTAATTCTATTAACTCTAAATAGTCAAACTCAACCTTACATTCAGAAATAAGATTGCATCAAAAGATCCCATCAGT
Organism: Diadophis punctatus similis; assembly: GCA_023053685.1. Lineage (NCBI taxonomy): Eukaryota > Metazoa > Chordata > Lepidosauria > Squamata > Dipsadidae > Diadophis > Diadophis punctatus. The sequence continues at coordinate 23,565,805 of JALIGW010000005.1, read as the reverse complement.
TCTTATTTAAAAATGTGCTACTGAGTATATGTCAATGAAGATACTGTTTTCCAATTGTTATGCCTCAGATCTACATTTCCACTGTAATAGAAGGAGGGACTTCTCTCAGGAGACCTGCTGATTGGCTCCTCATCAAACAGCTGCTTTGAAAAAATCTGCTTTGAAAACTCCTCCAGGTTGTGCAGTGGAACATTTGAAACCAGCCCACTGCCTGTGACTCAGTAGCAGTCTTAGAGAAATGCACTTATAGATAATTCTGCAAACTGCTTTCTACAGTTTGCTTACAGCCCTTACATGTGCACATCTACTCAGATTACTATTTAGATCAATGGAACGTACTCCCAGGTTAATGTATAGAATCACATGCTTAATGTTACCGTAATTGAATTTTTTAACAATTCAGTTTCAAAAATAGGTTATGAAGAGGCTGAGCCCAATGTAAAAGAAGAAATATGACAATCATTTTACTTTATATTAAGCAAGCAACTTACAGTATTTGTTCACATATTACCTCATTCTTTGGAGTTATAAAGCTCAAACAACAGTCCTAAAGGCAACTACAATCCTAACCTCTGTCTGATATCTGCTTTTCACTGTTGAAAGATCTGCTATCAAAATATAGCTGTGGTTTCCTGGATATTTGAAGGGGTGTAATTATAATTAACTACAGATCTGGTCCTCACATCACAACTTCTTTAGTAAGCCTAAGTAATATATGCTTGAGCACTTTTCACTTCTTTTATGAACATCATGTAAAGTGATGATTCCATAATTGCTGAAGACAGGATATCCTTTCTCTTTACAGCATGTCGTCTGGAAAATACCTGTAACCACACATAACGAAGGAAGACCATGATGCAAATGAACCTGGTGATTACATAGGTTAGAGCAGGGGTGTCAAACTCACGTCATCACGGCGGCATCATGTGATGTATCGGGACTTTCTCCCCCTTCACTAAACTGGGCAGGGGTGGAGCCAGCACATGACGCATCTGGCCCGCGGGCCGCGAGTTTGACACCCCTGGGTTAGAGCAAGCAACCCACAGTGTCTAAGCTATGTACCAAGCTGTTTCTATTGAATAATCTACAAATGTGTTTCCGCACAGTTATTCTGCTAAGGAAGTTCTGGCGGATTAAAGATGGCCAGTCAAGTTTATATTGTATCTGTAAGAAGGCACAAGCCACTACACAATCTGTTGGATTGACACTACAATCTTATATGGATTGCATATGGTCACACACCATTCAGAAGACATTAAAGGTGAAGTCTTAAGTCAAATTTGATTCCTGATGACTTCATCAACACATTCATACAGTTCTCCTGGCAACAGGACAGAAGTAGTTTGCAATTGTCTCCCAGGTTGCTTTTTTGACTTCCTACTCTAGCTTATGGCTGTATTATTTCCCATCTTAAATACTACTCAAATCCAATTGTTTAATTTTTTGAGATCAACTTTACTCACAGATTTAGTGTCGAAACCCAAATTATATCTAATGTTACATGAACAACAACCTAGCACCTTCTAGATAAATTAGATGATGATTCTCACCATCCATCATTATTTATTTATTTATTTATTTATTTATTTATTTATTTATTTATTTATTTATTTATTTATTTATTTATTTATTTATTTATTTATTTATTTATTTATTTATTTATTTATTTATTTATAGTTCTTATATGCCGCCCAACTCCCAGGGGACTCAGGGCGGCGTACAACATATTACAAGAACAATTAAAAAATGATAATAGATTAAAATACTTACAAAAATTAAAACAAACCAACATTCATATATGGGGAATTGATCTATTTCACCCCGCCTGTAGGAAGAGCCATGCTTTATGGAAGGCCAGTAGGGTGGGGATAGTCCGGATCTCTGGGGGAAGTTGGTTCCAGAGAGATGGAGCTCCCACAGAAAAGGCTCTCCCCTGCGGTCCCGCCAACCGACATTGCTTGGTTGATGGGACCTGGAGGAGACCAACTCTATGGGACCTAACCGGTCGTAGGAAGGTATGTGGTAGTATGCGGTCCCGAAGGTAATCTGCCCCTGAGCCATGTAGGGCTTTAAAGGTTAAAACCAACACCTTAAATTGGGTCCGGAGACTAATGGCCAGCCAGTGCAGCTGGCGGAGAATATGTGTATGGCTATTATTAATAGAGTATGGCTCATACTCTAGTCTGAGCAAAAAAAGGACTTAATATTGTTACTGGCACTAATATCAGGAAATTAACTTGGCAGTAAGGTTTAACAGTTGATAGAAGATATTTTCCACCTGGGGAACATTTTGCTCAATTTGGACTGCTTCTCCAACCATGGCAGTTAATATTTAAACTGCCTGGCCAGAAATCTGCTCACATAAGAATTGCACCCATCCAAGAAACAACAATTAATTTATATGGGGAAATGAAAAGAGGCATTACCACACATGTTCATATGTGTCTATGTGTGTTTATAGAGAATAGTGAATAAACTATCAATCCTTATTCCCACCGACAGTAACTAACTTCCCATACTAATTACATCTCATATTGCAGTCCTTTTATTTTATAAGTAAGCCATATAAAGATTCAGATAGCTGATAGCTTTATAATTTTCAACATAATGTTCATAATTTAATAATATTCATAGACTGTGAAAGAAATTCATAGACTATGATCAATAATACTCACACACTGTGATAGATTGTGTATGTAGGTGTGTGCATTAGAGACCAAATAGAGAAGAAGTGTAGTTAGGGTAATGATTGCTGGACTAAAAGATAAGTAACCATGACTTCTGATCTTTCTGGGTGACTTTGGGAGAGTCTCTCCCTTTCAGCCCCAGATTGGGAAGTCAAAAATTCTATATTTCAACCCACACCATACAGGCATAGTAAATTACACCCATGACACACATTGTGTGTGTGTGTGTGTGTGTGTGTGTGTGTGTGTGTGTGTGTGTGTGTGATAGATATACGTATGTAGCGGGAGTGTACTTGTGTGTAACTAAGGACATGATAATGTAAAGGATATTGGGGCACATTGTCTATTATTTTGAAGGGGTAGGATTTATCTTTTTCTTTTTAATTCCATTAATATCATTTTAGCTTAAGCTGGTGGCATACATAGTCAACCTCAGCTAATCTTACAACAGTTAAGGTGGGTCAGTTTGGGAAGCAGTATGTAGCTGTGGTGTCACACAAGTTATTCACCTCTGTATTCAAGAAACTAAATAAAGATGCATAAATCACAGGATTGCTTCCCTTTTGTAGCAGGTCTCACATTTATTGACTACTTCATAACCAACACTAACATTCATTTCATTAACCCCTTTCAGTGCCAAACATTCTGCTCTTTGTTGCTGTGTTTGTGTGCAAACAATTGTCTCATGTTGAAAATGGGCAGAAAATAAATATTCTACACGTTACTGAGCAAGAAGACAGAATGACTTTATTATGAAATGAACTCATACAGTTTTCTTTAAATAAATACTGCAAGCACTGTCTCAAATGAACATCTATAGTTTGCTAGCTGTCTAACTCCTAGCAACTAAACAGTTCAATAAATAGAAATTATCAGCCTGGATAAATGTCAAGACCTGGGGTCAGCCAAATGGTCAAATCTGAAGTGAAAGACAGTTTTGGGAATTTCTTGTTCTGACCTAGATTACACTGAGCATATTACAGAGTGACAGAAATGATTTATAGGGATAAAAGGACTTGAACTCTCTCAGTCTTGAAGACTCCATGTATTCCTTTGGTTTAACAATGAGAGAGCATTTATGGGGAGCATCAGAGCCGAAGCCATATCTACTCAAATGGGGCTAGTCTAGAGCACAGACTTTCCTCTGTCATTTTAGCAGAAACTGAGCTGTCTGCCAGGAAGAAATCAACAGCCAGAATTAATGTTTATTTGAAGCAGAAGGATGATTTATATTTAGCCCTGCAACTCAATATTTCTGGAGGGATTCCATCATGACCCTATCTTTTGTAATATGTGAGCAGCAAAGTGATCTGAGCATGATCTACATGACCATAAAAAATAAGGAAAAGACAATCTATTATTTCTTCTCAGAAGAACACCTTTCACAGGTTCAGTTTATCTATATCAGGCAATGAATCCTATCAAAAATGACTGCATAAATCTATTATTGCCCCATCTCTAGTTCTATCTTCCATCAACCTGACATAGAATATCCCAATAACATATATTGTATTACTTCTTCATGACACCCCAAATTTATAATTCAGCTACCTTGATTCATGTAATGATCCTGAGACCCAACAAATGGAGTATAAAGATTAAAAGAATCCCTTTAATTGGCATCGTATTATCAAAAGGTATTGCTGAAAACCCTTGCAAATTACTGAATCATACTAAGTGTGAATGAGCAAAGCGGTCATCCGTTGCTTTCATCTAGCAGAGCAACAATTAAAAATGGCTAGTTCCAAAATTACTTACAATGACATTGAAGAGAATCACTTCTTTATAACAAATGGAGTTATTTTTCATTTGTTAAAGTAGGTTCAGATATCAAAGGAAGCATTTCTGTTGCTAGGATATTTCATTTTCTAGACTCAAGCAAAAGCTATCTGTTGGGAGGGGCAAGGAAACAATGATTAAATAACATTATGTTTGCAAATATAATGATTGTATGTATGGAATTCAGTTGCATTATTTTGACAGGAAACTATTACAGGATTATTGATTGAATCTATAGTATCTATGAGTTAGAGTAAATAACTGAATATTACTTAATTTTCTTGTTGCATTTTGTGATATGGCTTTTATTCCATCCCATTTAAAGCCTTGATTGCTATATGAATACTCTAGTTTTACAACTCCTCCATCCCCGAACTTTGCAAATCCTTATTAATTAAATATGCTGTGAGCATATGAAAATCCCAGAAGCAACCAAGCAGATGGGCATATTAGGGGCTGATGTTTTAATGTATACCTTCATGTTATCCCTGGTTAATGTTAACTTATATTGCTGGAAATCATCCATAGTCTCTCTGAACTATCTTGGATGTGGAAGTGCTCCTTTTCTTTCTAATTCTCTAATGAGGTTTTGAGACGAAGAGAACAAATGTAGCATGAGGGATAGTTCTACAGTACAGAGAAATAGTTACATCTGCTGAATTTTCTATCGTATCATTACACTGAACATTCTATCCCACATTCCTGCTATCCTAGCTGAGACAGAAAAAAAAGCAGCTGATTGGATCTGATGCAGCTACCCTACTGTTTGTGTAAGGCTTGAATCCATAAAGATATTTGTTTGGATTGTTTCAAATAACATTTTATAGATAGGAATCAAATCTCTAAAACACTGATAATTTTTTGGAGAATATTAAAAATGTAGACCATAATAGTATTCACATAAACTGGAGAAGAAATTAACTCTTGTTTTTCTTTAGGCCAAAAGAGATAATATATTACCCGGGGCATACATCTCAGATTCTTGTCATATTTCACTCTATGGTGATCTTTAGTTTGAAGTTTTCATTCATTACTTTTTATACATTAAAGGAGCGTTTTTCTTACTTCCTGCAGTTATGGAAAACATATGGAAAATGTAGTGAGCACCCAATTAAACAGCCTCTGTATTTTCTTCTTTAAGAACTTGTATGTTCACATTTTGGAGACAAATGATTACAGTTGCATTTATATATATGCTCCCAACCTTTCTATTTTAAAGTTCATTTAAATCAAAAGTTTGTCACCAAACTATTTTATGTATCCCGTGCCATAATATAACTCTTACCACAAGCTTGCTAGTAAAGAATACAAGTAGTCCTCAATTAATGACTACTCGTTCAAAGTGACGGTTTGAAATTATGATGGTGCTGTACTTAGTAGTACTTACGACTGGTTATCAAAGTTCTGGCTGTCCCAGCATTCCCAGACATGTGATCGCAATCCAGGCCCTTGCAGCTGGCTTGCACTTAACAATAGTTGAGAGTACCAGTTTCATGATTGCCATTTGTGAACTTTCCTGCTGGTTTTCCACAAGCAAAGTCAATGGGAAAGCCAGCAGGTAAGATTACTCCCACTCCTTCTGCTTGTTCTCATGAAGAACTTGGCTCTGCAGATCTTGTACTGTGTAGTGACAGCAGCCACCTGTGCATCCTCCAGCATGTGGCAGCAGCCATCCTGCCCAGAGTCTCTGTGGAGTGGGCGGCATACAAATGCAACTAATAAATAAATAAATAAATAAATCCTCAATGTGTCTTGGCTACACTCGTGCTGCACTATGGTAGGCGCTGGTACACCTTCCCATAAATGGCAGCGGCCATTCCTAGTGCTGCCTGGGATGTGCGACTTCCTGATTGATTTTCCTTTTGACAAGCCAGCAGGAAGTTGCAGTCATACTTAACAACAATCCTGCTTAATGATCTGCCAGGGGAAGGAAGGAAGGAAGAAGGAAGGAAGGAAGGAAGGAAGGAAGGAAGGAAGGAAGGAAGGAAGGAAGGAAGGAAGGAAGAGGGAAGGTGGGGGAAGGGGAGGAGAAGGAAGGGGAGAAAAGGGGAAAATTAGGTGAGAGGGAAGGAGGCAAGGAAAGGAGGAAGGAGGGAGGATTTCCAATGTGCCAGTTTCCCACACAAGGAAACTCAATGAGGAAGCCAGCACGGAGTCAGAAGCCACCCCCACTCCCACTGTTATTTTGTCCACGCATGGTCATTTTGTTTCTCTGTTTATCTCTGAAATGATGACCCAATAAGGCACAGGCTCTCTAGTATTTCCTATTTAAGCTTTTCACTGGGGGTTGTTTGTGAGATCATCATTCTGCTATTACTGTTCTGAATAATAACATTATGATCATTATTCAGCCATCTTGAATATTACTCCCTTTATCGGAATATGTAAAGTATCTAGATCTGAACTCAAAATAAGAATGATTAGGATTATCTTTAGATCTAATGTTAAAATGAGAATAGCAACAGCACTCAAGACTTATATACCGCTGCATAGTGCTTGACAGCCCTCTCTAAGCAGTTTCTATAGTCAACATATTGCCCCCAACAATGTGGGATTCTCATTTTACCGAACTTGGAAGGATGGATGATCAGGGTTGTCCTAGAGATCTTTTCATTAGTGTTAGAGCTGAAATGAAAAATAGATTCGTAATCTCTTTGGCTATGAATCGCACTATAAGATACAGTACAGGTTACTAAATCTTAATGTAATGTTTTTCAGAAAAATGCAGTGTTTATAATGCCTCCTAAGCTGCTTGGAGACTGGGTAAGATCAGAATGTAATAAATAAAACACCTTTTTTTTACACCCACACAGCCCCAGTATATTACTGATTACAGGATAATGTGATTTTCAGTTTGTTCATGCATGAAACAGCTACCTCTGCAACCCATTCCTTGTTTATTCTAGCACCACGTCTCAGTAACCATAGAGCTCTTCTGTGTGTGCTTTGCAGTTTCCTGAAAATTAGCACAGAGGCAGCGCTAGTTTTCAGGTACAAAACTACTGAAGGGAAGGTAATGTAATAATGTGAGAGTGCAAGGGTCACAAATTCTGTAAGTCTGTGAAAAGAGGCGTTCTATCCAGATGCTGATTGTAGCTATAGAGTTGTTTCAAAACATGATAAGGATGCTTATTGGAGACCCAAGACTAGCAAGTTGCCAGCAATCCAAATAACCATGTTAGTATATGTTAGTAGATTTCTAAAAATTTTGAATAATGTTGAAAGTATATTTTTATAGGATAAGACGATGTGGCAGGCATCAAGATTCCAGAAGTTAAATTTTGAACATACAGTATGTTACATAAAAGGCCTTTTAACCTTTGCTATGTCACTCTTCAAACTTCTATGAAACTTTGATCTTAAAATCTTGTCTATGCAAAGTGCCCCATAGCTAGGGAACTTGGATACATAACTACAGGTGATCCTTGTTTAGAGATTTTAATTGGGACTAGTAACTCTGTTGCTAAGCATTTTAGTTGCTAAGTGAAACATTACATGACCTTGATGAGCTTATGATCTCATTTCTCCTTTGGTTGTTAAGTGAATTCCCGGAATCATTAGTGAAACACTATGTGACCATGACTTACAATTTTACTTTCACCTTCTTTATTAATTCTGCTTGTTGCAAGTCAATTGCAAAATCCTTAAACAGTGATAATGTGACAGAGAGATGCTGCAACAGGATTGGCAAAAAGAAAACCCATTTTTATACTATTTATACTATTATATACTGTTTTTTACACTATTGTACATTTGAACAATTGTTAAATGAAACAGTTGATAAGTGAGAATGTAGAATGTATTATTTTGACAGTGTCCTACACCTGGGTGATCTTTAGTTGCTAGACTATATGGGTTTTTAGTTCAACTAGAACAATTCTTCTTATATTCCATGAACTGTATCATGTAAGACAGAGCATCATATGAGATGCTGGAGACCTTGAACAGACATTACAAATTAAACAGCATTAACAAACAAATAAGATTTAGTTCACAATTCATACTGTATTGAAACTTTTCAAGCATTAAGTTTAGGTTTCTACAGAGTCCCTCTGTGGGTGAGATGGGCAGTTTCTAAGTTTGATAAATAAATAAAAGAAAAATAAATACAAATCAAACTGGAAATAAAAGTATACAATTTGTGAATGAAATGGAGCTTCTAAAGAATGCTTTGGCCTGAAGTTCTAGGACTCCTAATTAAAAATTAACTAAATAAATATCCAGTTATAGAGTAACATTATTTTGATAAGACAACATAACCGTTACAAGAATTATGTTGAAAATTACAAATGCAGTTATTAAATCTATAGAGCACATTGGTAAAAACATCCACCTGAGTGCTCTTGCCCGTTTTAACATCCCTGAAACAATCACAATCAGATAATAATGCAAACTTTCCGTGAATTAATGTTTCACTTGTCAGCTAGATAGTTTTTCTGGTTACTAGAGGGACTGCTTGTCTCCCATAACATCTGCCCAGGTGTGTTCCAGAATCCTGATTAAACAATGTGATGTCTCAGAACCCAGGAAGTAGGCTTTCTCTGTAGCAGTGTTGCCCTCAGGAACAAGGTTCCCCCCAAGAACCAGATGGCTCCCACTGTGATTTTGTTTAGGATTACTGTGAAGACCTGGCTCTTCATCCAGACCTTTGCCAAGGAACAGTGAGGCCCCTGCACTTGCCAACTTTCCTCTTTTTTATTGATTTTATTCTAATTTGATTGCTGCAAACCACCCAAAATCATTGAGACTTTAGTAGCATAATGTATTATTATTATTATTATACAATTGTATCACAGCGGCCAGTTGTTTCGCCGGATTTGGCATTGATTACTAGTCGAGCCCCACCCAGGGGCCTAGGAAGTCGTAATGTATTTTCGAAGTATATGTGCGGAACCGAGCAGTGCGGCTTTCTGCATTTGACTGATGGTGATTTTGTCAATTTTGAGCTGTTTTAAATGTAATTCCAGTGCTTTTGGGATAGCACCCAGTGTTCCAATCACTACTGGAATTACCACTGCTGGTTTGTGCCATAATCGTTGGATTTCAATTTTTAAGTCCTGGTATTTTGCAATTTTTTCGTGTTCCTTTTCATCGACCTTGCTATCTCCTGGTATTGCAATGTCAATTATAGTCACCTTGTTGTTCTCGACCAACGTGATGTCTGGTGTATTATGCGCCAGTACCTTGTCTGTTTGTATACGAAAATCCCACAAGATCTTGACCATCTGATTTTCAGTGACTTTTTCAGGCTTGTGTTCCCACCAGTTTGTAGCAGTATGGATGTTATAATTTTTGCATAAATTCCAGTGGATCATTTGTGCAACAGAGTTGTGTCGTAATTTGTAATCAGTCTGTGCGATTTTCTTGCAGCAGCTGAGCACATGGGCTACAGTTTCATCAGCTTCCTTGCATAATCATTATTATTATTATTATTATTATTATTATTATTATTATTATTATTATTATTATTATTATTATTATTATTATTATTATTATTATTATTATTATCAAATCATTAAAAAGACTAATTTCTAGCATGGGCTGGACTAGAAGATCTCCAAAGTCCCTTCCAGCTCTATTCTGATTCTAAATCTATATGTTTCCTCTTCCAACTCTTTCCCACTGATTGATAGAGTCAAGTAATTGTGACAAATACTGATTCTTAAAGGGTTAAGCAATGCATATTTCTTCTTCATACACTATTCCTAACAATTAAGCACCGTCTGGGTTTTTAGTGAAGACCATGACATTAACAAAATGCCAAAGGGTTAGAGTGCAAGTGAAAAATGAAAGTCATTAAAATAATTTAGTTCAAAGGTTATACTACCTATTTAATTTGAAAGTTTTGGTCCTGAACATTCTCTGTTCGTTATCACTTTAGACTTTGAGATTCATAAAAAAATTTAATCGAAGTTCAAACATCAAAACCCCGTCATTTAGAATGATGTGTATCTGGAGATACAATTTAGGAAAAATCAGTAGCTTTTGGCATGTTCAGTTAATTAACTTCTTTTTCAGTTTGGGCTAATTAATAGCAAGATGGTTTTGTTCTCCTGCAATGTAGTCTCCAGCTTCTCCTTTGCTAATATAGAATACGATTAAGAATTCTGTTGTGCCTCCCTTTTGCCAAAAACCTGTTTCCCGATTCCTATGAAAACGTGTACTACAGAATGAGGGCATTGTGACTGATTGTGAAGGTCACCTAATCTCAATTCAATAGTATCTATCACATGATGCAAATGTTTGATAACTGTATTATAGCAATCTTTAGTTCAGTGTCAAATATATTAAAAAAATCAAGGAGTGCAAGCTGAGATATCTGGGATTTGAGAGTGAGAGAAATGAAACATTATTTCACAGCACTGTTTAATATGAAACATCTGGAATCAGACCAAGAATTTAAACCGTTTCCCCAATGTCTTCTTCAGAAACTGAGTGTCCCTGAAGCATGCACATATGAAATTAAATTTTCCAGAAATACTTGAAATCGGGTCTTCTCAATTAAAAGATTGCACGAAACCAAGGAACGTTCAGTAAGCAATATTCCTATTTTATACATCCCTGCTATCTCGCGTATTTTCCTGCTGCCCTTGGAGAGAGGGAGAGACATACAACAGCGCCTAAAAACACACACATCAAAATACAGATGAGGGAATCTTCATAAGGCTGTGAAAATTCTTCCTCTCGCTAAAAATAACCTTCGACGTTCCATTTGTCTCCTCATTCGGTTGTTTCCTGAACAGGAAGGCAACTCGAAACTGGAAAATGGGACAGTCCCAAGCGGAGTTTACTCGTGATAAGACTCGATTATTTTATCTAAACGCGCCACCTTTCCCCAATTGGCATTCCGGTCAACAATACGTGGCGACAAATTTCTGGCCACTCCCCCCCCCCGCCCCTAACACACCCGCCCGCCTCTCCTTCTCCCACCCGCCCAAAGATCAATCTGTGAGCTGCGCGCCTAATTGGGCCGTTACGTTGTTATGGCAACAGGACGCCGGCGCGGCCTTGTAGACTGGAGTATAGCTCTGAAGACGGATGCTGATGGAGCCGGGAATAGGTGAGGGAGAAGGGACGGAAAAGAGGGGAGCCGGATGACTTGAGAAGAAGGGGAAAGGGGGAGAGCCCCTTGGGACAGAAAGAGGGGGAGGAGGGCTGTCCCGAAGACCCAGGAAGAGAAGCCTTGAAGGCTTCTTTGCAAGCTGAGCGCGGGAACTTGGGAGGAACTCATGGAGCCCAATGCGGCTGAGCCTGAGAAGGGGCACGTGCAGAGTGTGTAAATCCCCAGTGCCAACATCTCTCCAGAAAGAAAGACGAAGAAAAAATTACACACTTGCATGGAAAACGAAAGAGGCTAGCTTTTTCTGGAAGGGTATAAAGGGAGACTAGTGTGGAAGTAGTCCTTGACTTACTTACGACCATAATGGAGCCCCACATTTCTGTTGTTAAGTGAGACATTTGTTAAGTGAGCTTTGCCCCATTTTACGACCTTTCTTGGCGCCGCTATTAAGTGAATCGCGGCAGTTGATAAGTTAGTAACCCGGTTGTTAAGTGAATCTGGCTTCCCCATTGACTTTGCTTGTCAGAAGGGCGTAAAAGGTGAATTTACATGATGACCTTGGGACACAGCACTGGTCATAAATATGAACCAGTTGCCAAGCATCTGAATTTTGATTGTGGTATCATGGGGATGCTGCAAAAGTCATATCTGTGAAAAACGGTCATAAGTCACATTTTTCAGAGCTGCTGTAACTTTGAACGGTCACTAAATGATCTGTTGTGAATCGAGGACTACCTGTATTCCAATTCTTTTGGGAGTAGGGTGCAAATTTTGTCCTTATAAAGAAAAGACGGGAGGAGGAAAAACTGATATAAATTGTCGTATTTTTTCTTTCTTTTTCTGGTAAGGTTTTCTCTGCAATCCATATGGAGGTGCAGTGAGAAACAAGTTTCATCTATTGTATTTCCGGTTGCTCAACAGCTGTTTAAAGCAGAGGAATTCTGCCAGTGAAAAGGTGGCAATCCTCTGAAGTCATAACCCTTTAGGATGGTTGGATCTGGTGTGCCTTGACTTTAATATTCCAGATCCACAACAATAGAAGCAATTATTTGTCCCATGTGTATCTTGATGTATAGAAATGTTTTAGCTCCAAATGGAACTTCGTTCTGAAATTTCTTAAGAAAAGGAGTCCTGTTGATTTAAACTGAAACATTGGGTCAAGTTGAAGTGAAGACCTGATGTTATTTCAGGATCCCAGGAACAACAAGAATATGATAATGTTGCTTTAAGGAGAAGCATACAGAGTAGGAGTCCAGTAAAAAACGAGTATTTTTCTTAGAATGGGAAAGGAATAGAAAACGCAGAAAAATTGGATGATGGAATTGTAAGGAACAGATATTCAGGTTATAGTGCGGGATAGATAGGCATTAATGCTGAAATACTATAGTATAAGGAGTTGGAGAAACTTTTAAAGAGTTTTTGGAAAGAGAGCATTTTCTTAACAGTTGAATGATATATCATATACAACTCTAATGTGATTTTACAATTAGCTGATAGAGGACGTTTGAATTCTGTAATTTTTTCTTAGAAAGATTATTAACAAAAAATAGTCATTAATTTGAGATAACTGGATTTTTTTTTGATAATTTGAAACTTAGAAATGTAATTCTTCGCCGAAGATCTGCACTTGCCTTAGTAGTGTCTGTAAATGTCTTTTTGGTTTTCTCTGTTAGAATTTGCAATTTCAGAAATATTATCCATCAAATAAATAAATAAATACGGTAATAAATAAATAAATAAATAATAAAATATGCCACCCATCTTCTCAATAAGGCAACCCTGGGCAACTTACAGGTCATAAATTGATAAAAAAGCAATTAAAAATTTAAAACTACGCAAATTAAAAAATTAAAACTATGCAAAAAAACAAGAGATAGATGTCACAGGGATGAGATCCTCTTATCCTGTCAATCACCTCTGGCAGTGAGTGCCCCCCTTGAGGCCCCAAGCCAATTGGCAAAACCAAGTTGGGGCCAGAATGGGCAAGGTTCTTCTCCTTGACCCTGCCCATATTGTAATATGATCCTAATGAGTAATCAATATATTTTCCATATACCTACTCAAAGAAGTCATTTGGGCTCAGTGTTCCTCCCTGCCCTTTTCCTAAAGCAGTGCTTCTCAATTATTTCCTGTTACGCCCCCTCCTAGGAAGAAGTAAACATTCCCCCCCCCCAAACTCTCCGATCTGGGCCCCAATGGAATTTTAGTGTTAATATTTATTATTTTACTTATTATAAGCTGCAAGCAAACTATTGGCTGGGGAAGGCTGCTCTACCCACTTACCTGGGAGAAAGTCACACTGAACTCAGTGGAGCCTGTTTTCGGTTAGGCTGGCATAGGCTACCATGGTTAGGGCCCTCTTTTGACACGGGGCCAGGCCAGCTTAATGAAGCCGATGTTTTGGGGTCGCCGGCCTGGCCCATAAGCCCCGCCTCTGCCGGGCACTCACAGCGAATGGTGTGGAAGGAGGCTTTAGGGTCCCATTCAAAGCTTTCGCCCAGCTGCAGAGGATGCTCCTCATCCAGCAGCAGATTCGCCCCGCCGTTCATACCGCGGTGCCCGCCGAGAACAAGAAGAACCCACGCAGCCACCCCGCCCCACCTGGCTGCCTTCTCTTCCGGGCTCGGAGAAGCGTGCAACTGGGAAAACACTCCCCATCTGGGGGAATCTATCGAGAGGGACCATGCATGTTCCCCGGGGTCACACACGCCCCCTGGCATTGCTCCGAGCCCCCCAGGGGGCGCCCCCCGCTATTTGAGAAGGACTGCCCTAAAGTCTCCAAAAGTATTGTATGAAGAAAGAAAGGATGGCAGATTAGAAATGCTTGTCTATCAAAAAGTAATCCCACTAATCAAATGCTCCACGACCAAAGTAACAACCATACTTCCCACAAGAGGAGCTGTAAAAAAACATTCAGCCAAGCACAAATTGAGAGCCGAGGTGGCGCAGCGGTTAGAGGCAGGTACTGCAGGCCACTTTAGCTGACACTGATCCGCAGGTCAGCGGTTCAAATCTCACCGGCTCAAGGTTGACTCAGCCTTCCATCCTTCCGAGGTAGGTAAAATGAGGACCCAGATTGTTGGGGGCAATATAAATATACATTGCTTACTGGTGTAAACCGCTTAAAGAGTGCGTGCACTGTGAGGCGGTATATAAATCTAAATAAATAAATAAATAATAAATAAATAAATAATAATATAATATAATATAATATAATATAATATAATATAATATAATATAATATAATATAATATAATAATAAAATAAAATATAATATAATATAATATAATATAATATAATATAATATAATATAATATAATAATATAATAATATAATAATATAATATAATATAATATAATATAATATAATATAATATAATATAATATAATATAATATAATATAATATAATATAATATAATATAATAAAATGCACTGCAGCAACCTGGAACATTATAAAAAGGAAACAGAGCATCTATACTAGGGATCCTCAATTGGTGGCCCGTGAGGGGTTTGAAACCAGGCCGCGGAAACTGCCAGCAAGGGCATGTGCATGCACGTGCATCCTCACTTGCGTGAGCAGTGGGCAAGCACAAGCGCGCACACTCCATTTAAGTGAGCAGCAGACGCGTGTGCATGCCGCTTACATAAATGAAGCTGCGTGCAAATGTTTGCTGGTTGCTTGTACGGAACCATCCCCCCCCTGCCAGTCCACAAATCCAGAAACGTTGGAGAACTCTAATCTATACAACCTCTAACAAAATAGATACCCATTCACCAAAAATACCTGACCACTCATTCTATTACAGCACAACCAACAAAAGGTATGACAAGAATAACTACCATACATCAAAAACTTCTCAGAAACAACTGACTATTATAACCATATGGCATCATTGTAGCACACAAACCAACTAAAGACCTCCAAAACATCTTAATGTAAACCAAAAGATCCAGCAGCCCAAGAATTAAAAACATCTTTTACAATATAACTACAATACTACTATGCAGGAGAGACAGGCAGAAGACTAGCAGAGCACATCCATGAATACGAACTAGCAGTAATGAAAACTTTCTTAATCTCAGAACATATGAACAGACCCCAACACAATTTCAGCTGGTGAACTGTGATCAATCTAGGCCAAGCCAAATCCCCAGACATTAGAGAATTCCTGGATATGTGGCATTCAGACAAATAAGCTATCAATAAGACACATAGAAATAAACCATATTAAAACACCAATCAAAAGAGAAAACAGAAAGCTAAGAAGGAAATGAAAAGACCAGAACACATACCCTGTAGCAATCAACACCCAGATAAGCAAGGAGTAACACCAGACAAAAAAATCAGGTAGAAAACAGTACCCTAATGAAAGAACTACCAAGGAGAAAACTACGCTCCCACCAATACTGGCAGGGCAAGCTATTGAACACAAACAGGGAGCAAACCCATATGAGCACTAATATATTCCCTAGTTGGATAATGAAATGTTTACAAGCAAAGAACCAAGGTCAGAGAGCACCAAAGATTCTACTTTTATAAATGACACCATATTGGGGGCATTTGCAAAGCTTTGTATGAATTATAATTACCATTTAGAAGAGAAATCTGTTTAGAACACCTATGACATGCTTTTAAATATGTCTACAAGCAGGACAAAGTGGAAAATACCTGTCTCAAAATAACCAAGAGAACTACAATGGAGGGAGTGTACTGTATAATACAGTATGTTAAATCATGAGACTAAGTTATGGTGATTGTGTTCTGTGACTCAGGCTGATATCATAGTGGCAGTCCATATATATACTGTATGACTAGATTTCTCAATCCTGGGAACATGATGATTATTCCATGTAAGTAGTGCTCTACCAGCATTCATAGAGTTTAAAGGTTATCTTTCAATTGTTACCCCTATTACAAGATGGAGGAACAGTGACATGTCAATGTTTGTGACTCCTTTTTGTTACATTTGCTATGTCACCTATTTATTTTGCTTCATGAGTTTTACTTTCCCTCAGGACAAGATAAAGGAGATCCTGAATTAAGTAATTCTTCTTAAAGTAATTGCTTTCAATAATTAAAACAGATTACCAAAAAGAAACCCAATTTAATTTTATGTTTCATTTTTCATAAGTTTTAAATGTTTCCAGAGAAGCTAAAGTAAACTACAAAATTGACTTTGCAGCAAGAGATTATAAGGTTAGCTAATGGGAACTTTGGTTGATTTAATATTTTTTTTCATTATTAAAAAATATAAAACAGTTCACTAGAAAACATTTTGAATAGAATTCGATGAGCCTGTTCTTTTCTTTCTTTTAAAAGACATGTTCTTATGATAGGTCTATATAATTATTTATGTACGTATAATAATTATGTAGCTGTCTTGCTTACTAAAATTACTATGAAATCTCATTTTTACAGGCTAATTGAGGGGAGAGAATGTTGTTATTCATGAATGGCCCATTAAATTGGAGGATATCATCTTTGCAATATGACATAAATAACTTAATTGTATCATTTGTATAATAACAGCATGCAAAGGTATAAGTTACTGCAGAATTTGATACGTGGCATGTAAAAAATCATTTCTAGACAGATACAGTTAATCAAATTTCACACTATGTGGCTTTACTTTTCTAGATGTGCTTAGGACAAACCTTACGTATGTTAAAACAATGATTTAGGTTTCTTAGCACTGAAAATATCTTTAACTTTTTAAAACCAAAACAATAAATATTGGCATAATCATACAATAATAATGTTTGTTTTAATATAAATGTGTTGTCATAAAGCTCCAAGTTGGTCAAAACTATAAAATGAATATGCTATACTGTATCTAAATTGAATCTAAACCTAGCCATCATTTTTATAACCTTCAGTATTTAATAGTTTACAAGCATACATTGAAACAAAATATTTTTTACTCACTATAAAATAATATAATTACTTCCAAGTTGATACTACACTTGATCTTAGCCAAAAGGCCAAGAAACTAATTTAAATAAGAGATAAAGAATCTGCGGTTTCCAAGTTTCCTCCAACTATATTTTTGTGTTTTTCAGATTAATCAGACAAGCACAAATTCATCTTGACATTATTTCTTCATTTCTGCACTGACCATATATAGCAGTAAATAGTTTAGAATTTTTATCTGCTACTACTATACAATTCTTAAAAGCACGGAACCTCTCTACTGGCTCATGCAAAATGAGCTAAGTTATCTGTAGTTAGTTTGTTGAAAATAGAACTCTTAATTTCATTAGATAAAATTTAATATCTTCTTAGATGTAATATTAGAAGACTTAAAGCAAATTACAGTTCTTGAATTTGTCCAATTCATTGCTTATTCCAACCTCAAAACAAAAAGCAGAGCCTGACATACAGTAAGTTTTAAGTTGGTGGGAAAGTAGAGATCATAGTCTTATTGCTTTCAGTTTCACATGAGATTTTGGTGTGTCACAGGTTTCTGCTCCATCTTTCCCATTTCAGCCCATTTCAGAGGACATTTGCTTCATTTTGGTGTGACATTATCACATGTTATTTTCCTGCTGCCCATTGAGGGGATGGCCATTCTGAAGTTTTTAACTGTCTCACCTACCATATGATTACTTAAGAGAAGAGTTTGAATAGTTTAAGGGTAGGAATGCCAGAAAACAGGCAGACTGTTTTCTGATTGATCTACACATTGGTAAAATACCCCACTCCCCCTTTCTCCTGTCACTATAGTTAGATCGGTTTTACAATTTATGGAGTGATGATATCCTTCTAAGACAAAAATTCAAGGATCAGCTTATCTGTGGATGGACTTATGCATGAGTATATTTGAGAATATATATAACAGGTACTTTAAAAAAGTATTACTATAATACTGGTGGATAAGCCCACCCCAGATAAGCCAAACCAAATATTTGGCATGGATTTTGGCACCTAAAATTCTTGGCTTAAACTTGAGTCTATACAGTCTATACAATATATATTAAATATTCACTATACGTATATAGGTAAGCATGCATGGTTGGTTATTAGTTATCTTAGTTTTTCTAGGTAAGGTATTACAATTTACTACACATAATGTTAATCTCAATTTCCTTAGTACAGCAGATAACATTTTGCTGAATTGAAATGTTTCTAATGCCAACTATTTTTATTGTGTTTCCATATTTAATTTGAATAGATTAAAAAGAATATATTTAAATTAAATAGACTAACTTGAACTAGAGTTTTCAAGATGTTTGAAAATGTCAATTATTTTGTAAGGAGTTTTGCATCATATCAGAATTGTATTCCCGGTATATGTGGAGGCATTGGATGAGATTATATATAACTGTTTTTAAGGGGCTAAGCTTTCAATTCCCATACTTATTTTTCTGGGATTAAGTGGTATTAAATGTGGTGTGCAAACTGAGTCCTGCGGATTGGATATGTATCTTAGTGCTGGAAAAATTCAAGAAAAGTCTTCTATTTCTATTGAGCCATTGTGACACAGTGCTTAGAATGCAGTATTGCAGGTAAACTTTGCCCACAGCCTGAAGTTCAATCCTGATGGGACTCAAGATTGACTCAGCCTTCCATCCTTCTGAGGTTGGTAAAATGATGACCCAGATTGTTGGTAGCAATATGCTGACATTGTAAACCACCCAAAGAGTATTGTAAAGTACTATGGGGTGGTATATAAATCTAAGTCAGGGATGGTGAACCTATGGCATGTGTGTCACAGGTGGCACCCGGAGCCATATCTGAGGGCATGCGAGGTGTTGCCCTATGTCTGCTCCAGCATGTATGCGTGCGCTGGCCAGCTGATTTTTGGCCTTCTTTTCTGCCGTTTTCGCCATCCCCAGGTTTCAGGAGGCTTCCCTGAAGCCTGGGGATGGCAAAAAACTGGTCAACGGGCCAACCAGAAGTTCGGAAATGAACTTCCGGTTGGTTCATTGGGCCGTTTTTCGCCGTCCCCAAGCAGGAGTCCGGAGGCTTCAGTGAGGCCTGTGTGCATGCGCGGGAGCAGCAAGGGAGGGTTGTGCGCATGCGTGGGGGGCAGCATGGGGGTGGTTGGGTGCATATGCGGGAGGGCATGGTTGTGGGCACGTGCGCGCGCACCCTTTTGGCACGTGAGCCAAAAAAGGTTCGCCATCACTGATCTAAGTGCTCTTGTTATTGTTATTTTGGGCACATAGCAAAATATATACCTGCAGCTATTCTTTCCTTTTAAAACACCAACCTCCTTCAAAAATTTGGCAACAAATTGCAAGTCTGGTTGCAAAGTCTGGTTGTTCTGTATTATTGAGACACCTTGTGTAGAATTGCAATGTAAACAATAGTAACTACTGTACTGTATATTTGATCCTCACTTTATCAGAATACATCTATTGAATCAGAATACATCTATCAAAATCAGTAGGACTTAATTTAATCTCATGGAAAATTTACTTAATTTTTATGATTAACTTCTACTAGAACTGAATGCAATGTTTTAAATACTTCACATAGAGTTTCAACTTGCATGATAGAAGGAATTAATATTTTAAGATCTGTACACTGATTAATGAGTTTACTTGAATTTTTTTTTAAAGCCTGAAATGTGAAGTGCATAGCTTGAGGGCTCATGGCCAGATATATCTCCCTAAAAGTTTTGAGGATGCTCCAGACAGATTTCTCAAAACTGCTACTACACTGCTAATGATAATGTAACAGAAATGGGAAGTCACCAAATATATAAGAGAGGAATCAGTACTAATGTTATCACTATCAATTTAATGTAAATTAAATCAAATTTAGCTTTTGTTCTTCATCTGTCATTCTCATCTGCAGAATATGTTCCTTGACATGACTGTGAAAGTTCAAATGTAGCCTTGTCCCTGGAAGACATTGCTAATCATGCCCTAAATGGCTGGTGACCAATAATCTAAGGACACTTTATTGAGGAAATTCAGTTGAATCTCCAATGTTTCTTTAGCCAAACCTAATTTAGGTAATATTTACCATGATTCTAAAGTTGCAGTGTCCAATGGTAAGAAAACTACCTTTTGGAATTATGTAATTCTTCTATTTATGAATCCCATTTTACACAAGTGTATTTTTGTCTATATTTGCAGAATGGGTAAGTTTACATTCAGTTTTTACCTTTGCGGGAAATCAGTTTTTCTAACACTTGTTTCTGGACAAAATATGAGGGATATGTAGTTTCAGAGGGGAGGGTTTTCCCCAAAGAAACTTTAATCAGACCATTTATTTATTTATTTATTAAGAGTTCTTATAGGCCGCCCAATCCCTTGGGACTCAGGGCGGCTTACAGCAGAGATTAGAACTACAGATTAAAAAAGGCATTTAAAAACATCATATTACGATATAAAAAGCCATTCATCCTTGGGGGAATCATCTCTTCACCCCGCCTGCCGGAAGAGCCACGTTTTTACTGCCTTGCGGAAGGCCAGTAGGGTGGGGATAGTCCGGATCTCTGGCGGGAGTTGGTTCCAGAGAGATGGGGCTCCCACAGAGAAGGCCCTCCCCCGTGGGCCCGCCAGCCGGCATTGTTTGGCAGACGGGACCTGGAGGAGGCCCTCTCTGTGGGACCTCACTGGTCGTAGGGAGGAATGTGGCAGGATGCGGTCCCGAAGATAACCTGGCCCTGAGCCATGTAGGGCTTTAAAGGTCAAAACCAACACCTTGAATTGCGACCGGAGACCAATGGGTAGCCAATGCAGCTGGCGGAGGATGGGTGTTACGTGGGTGTATCTCGGTACACCCACCACAGCTCGCGCAGCTGCATTCTGTACCAATTGTAGTCTCCGGATGCTCTTCGAGGGTAGCCCCATGTAGAGCCCGTTACAGTAGTCAAGCCGTGAGGTGACAAGGGCATGAGTGACTGTGAGCAAAGCCTCCCTCTCCAAGTAGGGTCGCAATTGGTGCACAAGACGCACCTGTGCAAAGGTCCCCCTAGCCACAGCTGAAAGATGTTGCCCAATTTAAGCTGTGGATCTAGGAGGACACCCAAATTGCGGACCCGTTCTGAGGGAGTCAATTTTTCTCCCCCAAGAACCAAGGAGGGACAGTCGACATAATCCTTGGGAGGCAATATCCAAAGCCACTCAGTCTTGTCTGGGTTGAGCCTGAGTCTATTCACTCCCATCCAGACCCTTACATCGTCCAGGCAGCGGCACATTACATTAACTGCTTCACTGAACTGACACGGAGTGGAGATGTACAACTGGGTATCATCAGCATACTGCTGATACCTCACCCCGTGTCGTCGGATGATCTCACCCAACGGTTTCATGTAAATGTTGAACAGGATGGGAGAGAGGACCGAGCCCTGTGGCACCCCGCAAAGCAGGGGCCTAGGGGCTGACCTCTGCCCTCCTGTCAACACCGACTGCGTCCTGTCGGAGAGAAAGGAGGAGAACCACCGAAGAACGGTGCCCCCCACTCCCATCTCCCCGAGACGACACAGAAGGATACCATGGTCGATAGTATCGAAAGCCACTGAGAGGTCAAGTAACACCAAGATGGAGGAATGACCTCCATCTCGGGCTCGCCAGAGATCATCCATCAGCGCGACCAAAGCAGTCTCCGTACTGTAGCCGCGCCTGAAACCCGATTGAAAGGGATCCAGATAATCCGTTTCCTCCAATAACCGCAGGAGTTGGAGCGACACCACTTTCTCGACAACTTTACCCACGAAGGGTAAGTTGGAGACTGGACGGAAGTTCTTTAAATCCGCTGGGTCCAGGGAAGGCTTCTTGAGGAGGGGCCTCACCACCGCAGCTTTTAAGGGCTGCGGGATGGACCCCTCTCTCAAAGATGCGATCACAACCGCCTGGAGCCAGCCGCGTGTCACCTCCCTGCTAGCCGAAACCAGCCAGGAGGGACACGGGTCCAATAAACAAGTGGAGGCGCTCATCGCTCCTATGGCCTTGTCCACATCCTCAGTAGTGATAGGCTCAAACTCCTCCCAAATAACAGGACTAAGACTCGCCTCTGTCATCTCGGCCTGCTCTGTCCAAATGGAGTCCAGGTCTGTCCGAATCTGAGTGATTTTTAAGAACTTGCATTAAGTCTTACTTAGTGGCAATACGGGCGGCAAAATGCGCGTATTTTTCCGCCCGTATTGCGTCCGCCGACTCCCGCCCAGCCGCCCTGTTTAGGGTAACGCGCTCCCTGCTTGCAAAGGGGGGGAGCGAAGAACCTTTGCAGGGTAGAGCTGAGGAATTTTCGTAGTTCCTGGCGGATAAAATCACTCAGATTCGGACAGACCTGGACTCCATTTGGACAGAGCAGGCCGAGATGACAGAGGCGTGTCCGATCAGATTCAGCTTTACTAGCCCTCCATCGTCGCTCTAGGCGTCTCTTTAGGCGCTTCATCTCCCGGAGTTCCTCAGTGAACCAAGGATCCCTCCTGGATCCGCTGCCACGGAGAGGCCGCAAAGGCGCAATCCGATCTAAGGCCCCTGACGCTGCCCGGTTCCAGGCAGCCACTAGGTCCTCAGATGAATTGTGTACCAGGGATTCAGGTATTTCCCCAAGTTCCCTCTGAAATCCTTCGGATTCCATTAGGCGCCTGGGGCGGAACCACTTAATCGATCCCGCCTCCTTGCGGTGGAGGAGTGGTGCCATAAAATCCAACCTCAGGAGGAAATGATCTGACCATGACAAGGGTATTGTGACTAAACCCCTCAGCCTCAGATCATCTCTCCAGTGCCCCGAGAGAAACACAAGGTCAAGTGTGTGACCACCCTCATGAGTCAGACCCTGAACTACTTGGGTCAGGTCCATGGTTGTCATGGAAGCCATGAACTCCTGGACTGCCTCCGAGGTTTCGCCGGGCGATGGCAGGTTGAAGTCCCCCAGCACCATCAACCTGGGGAACTCAATCGCCAGCCCGGCTATCGCCTTAGCAACGCAGCTAGGAGGCAAGTACGTTAGCAAAAGGCCCACCTGTACCCCTAAGTCCAACTTCAGAAGGAGCGTCTCACACCCAACAATCTCCGGGGCAGGGATCCATCTTAACTATAGGAAGACTTCTGAGATATGAAAAGCTAAATTATCTACCTATCAAGTTCTTCCCATTGACATGGGCTAGGCAGGTGTTGTTTGATGGTATTAAGGGTATTGTTGAAGGATGTAAACTGTTCCAAGTAAACTTGCTTTTTGCAATTGATTGATGGTGGTATTGTCAATGGTGGCCAATGGTGTTCAAGTGATGCTCCAGCTCTTTTGGCATTGCACCCAAGGTGCCTATTATTTTTGATACTATCTTTGCTTTCTTTTGCCACAGTCATTCCATTGTGGAGGTTTTTGTATTTTGTGATTTCCCCCCCCCCTCCAGTTCTTTCTCTTTTATTCTGTTGTCTCCAAGTACTGCAACAGTCACTTATCCAGACTGTTTTCCTCTTTTTTCCACAATTCTGTTCTTCTGTCTCCAAGCAACATCTAGACTTTTTTGTCTTTCTAATTGATAATTGCTAAGTTTAGAGTGTTATATGGCAGGTGCTTATCTGTTTTAACTCTAAAATAATAGGAACACTCTAGCTTCTTCATTTTCTACTACTTTCTATTTTGTGGTCCCACCAAATCTTGCTTGCAAGCAAATGGTATTTTTTGCAGATTCCACTGCAATCTTCTTGCACAGTCAACTTTTTTGCAGAGGTGCTATCTGTCTTCACAAATTTGGCTTTATATGTATGTGTTTTTAAAGCTTGGAGTTGGGAAAGCCCACTTTTGGAACTCATACTACAGTAAATTTCAGATTAGCCTAATCTATGGTTCAGGCAGCAAAGCAATGTTTATATGATTATGGTATTTATTAGTTCTAGGAGTGGGGTTTTTTTTCTTTTTTTTTTCTTAGGAATCTTATTTTACCTTTTCTTGATAAATCTTATTTTACCTTTTCACATAAGCCTTGTTAAACTTATGTATAGTAATTAATTTTATATTCTTTGTCAGTGAATAGGGAACTTAACCATTGCTAGTCCATGATATTTCTGGGTTTGTACTTTGTTTCTTAGAAAATATATTATTTTAATCTGATGTACTAATTTATTATATGACAAATAATAAATTAGAGGGAGTTGTGTTTGAAACCAGTATAAGAACATTAGGTGAAAATTCAGTATGCCTCAGCCTTTTTTTACTTCCCCTACAATAAACCTAGTAGTATATTTAGATTTTCAGAGACAGGGGATGTTGTCTGCTGAACAACAACAACAACAACAACAATAGCATGAAATTCTGTCCCTGTTGTCATTCAGATAAAAAGCTTTAAAGATTAAAAGGTTTAAAAGCATAAGGCATTTTTAAACCAACAACAATATGTTCTGCTGCTATTTTATATTGCTTTTACTGATTTACTGTCATTTATTTTAATTTATAGGTGGATTTTTTTCCCCAGCTCTTGGAACTTGTTTGTATATATTGTCATATTATGTTAATTTTATTGTGGTTCATTTGTAGGAAGGCATTCTATAGTAAAGCCACCGCCTCCAGTTGTAGGCCATGTGAGCCATCATAATATTGAACTAAGTTGGAACTTGGAAGAACAACGAAAAGGTCCTCAAGAGCAATGGCTAAAATTTTCAGTTGAAGGAGAAGATCCCAAGTTGCATAAATATGGTCTGATTTACACGTAAGTTCAATTCTACCGGTTTGTTTCTACAAGTAAAAAAAAAAGACTGAGCATATAAGACTAATTCAACTAACATAACTCCCAGGTCAGTTTCTGAAATCAATTTTAGATGTAGTTTTAATGTTTCTAGAATACAGTGTTCAGTTCTTTGGACTGCAGAACTCTTGTCACTATTTTTTTATGTAACTCAGTGGAATATTTGAAATGAAATGTAATAACAGATGGATCAAATATTACCAAGGGGTTTATTATATGGAAATGTGCAATCTTTCCTTTTACTTTCTTTCTTATTTTGGTTTAACTAAATTCTTACAGCATTGTACTGTTTGTCTATCTGTTCATATACACCCAATCTTTTCACTTACATAACAACTGTAGATAGCTTACAACAACTTAATACAAAATATAAAAAATGACAGTACTATCAATGTAATTAAAATCAATTAAAAGTTAAGAGTTAGGACCAAATTTGCGTTTTTACAGTTTTCCTAAATACTGGAATCAAATACATCATCCTGGGGTGAAACATTCATAGTCTTCAAAAGACCACATAGGAGAAGGATTTTGCACATACACTAGTTATTGCTATAATGATTCTTCAGAAGTGCTTCTCCATTAGAAGAGAATATTTGTAGTTCAGGGTTGAACTGTAGGGTCCTTGGTGGTCTCTGAGCTTGGTGGGTTTTTTGCAGACATTTCATTGCTGGTGCACTAATGATGTTGCCTAATTTGGTAATGAAACATCTGCAAGAAAAACACTAAGCTCAGAGACCATCAAGGACTCCTCATTTTTCCCCCTGCTGATATAAGTAATTGGACAGGTTCATAGACAGAGATGTAGTCTCATAGATTTTCATGCGTTGAGCTATTAGCCAACACCTTAAATTATGCCAACTACGCAATTGGCAGGCAGTGCAGAACTTTTTATACAAGCACCATGTATTCTTCTACCTTGCACCACTTGGTAACATGAATGCTGCGTTTTGTAATGATTGCAATTTCCAGAAACTATTAAAGCTTATCTTTCAATAGAGCATATTGCAATTGTCAAGAGAAAAATTAATCAAAGTAGAGGTCACTGTCACAAATTTTATTTGTTCAGGAAATGTCCCTACAACTTGCAATTCCAGTGACAATAGGAGTTGTTTTTCTGGAACAGCGCAACAATGTCCCAAGTAGTCTTATGAGCAGTATCTTTCTCTTTATTAGATTTTATTTCAGACTGTTTTTATTCATCCAGGTTAAACAATGTAAAAACAGATAACTTTCTTGGAGATACTGTAGAAGTATAAAAGTGATAGAAAGCAGTAGACTTGCAGAAAGTGAAAGATGGCACTCACTTCAAAGCTCTAAATGACTTCTACCATCAGTTTCATACAAATATAGAATAATATAGGAAAGATAAAATTCTAGCAAAACTGACCATAGTGACCATCACTATCAAATGACCATTCTAAATCATGCTTGATAATATCAAAAATTGACCAGAAGACCTAGCCAAATTATATTCTTCCAATCTGGTTTCCAGCATAGATCATGTACCGAAGTGACCAAAGTAGTCTCTTCACTATAACCCAAATTAAAAGCCTTATTGAAATAGATCAGATAATCAGTTTTATCCAAATACTTCTAGAAATTCCAGACATGACTTTCTCAATCTATCCAAGAATTGAATGTAAGAGATTGGCTTATAGTGATTTTATAGGAGAAGAGAGGATTTTTCAATAAAGTATTTGTAACTGTCTGTTTAACCATTAAGCAGGCACAAACACATTCTGCACACAGGAAGGCACTGATTATATTTCTTAACTATAAAGTGAATCCCAATCTGATCGATTTAATCAGCCAGAAAGGCAAACGTCAAGCAGTTGGGTAGCTCACATTTCTATATATATGACTGGTTCACATCCTCAGTATATATACATGTCAGGCTCAGTGGCAAAACCTCAGCAGAATCTTGCGAAAACTTGGCATAGCTTAATAAGGCTCTAAACTTGTATTCAGCTTAAGACTGTTCAACGACAGTGCTAAATAAGAATCTTTGTTGCTGAGGTGGCGCAGTGGTTAAAGTGCAGCACTGCAACCTACTTCAGCTGACTGCTAGTTCAGCAGTTCAGCTGTTCAAATCTCACCGGCTCAAGGTTGACTCAGCCTTCCATCCTTCTGAGGTCGGTAAAATGAGGATCCAGATTGTTGGGGGCAATATGCGGAACTCTGTAAACCGCTTAGAGAGGGCTGTAAAGCACTATGAAGTGGTATATAAGTCTAAATGCTATTGCTATTCTAGGAAATCACTGAAACAGTTGATTGCCATCTGTTATGATGAAAGTTCATTTCCTTCTTTATCTTTATTGCAATTTAATTCCCAATGTTTCTTTCTCCTACACTTCCCATGATTTAAAACAGAAGTTTTCAAATAATTTCATGCAGCAGAACCTGTTTATTTAAAAAAAGGCAGAAGCTCTGATCAAGAGAAAAAGCTTTGGTAATAGAATATTAGCAGCTTTTAAATGAATTTTTATGGTTGGACTTCATCTGTCATGGTACTCCATGAAGTTCTCAGAGAATCCCAAGGTTCTATGGAACACAATTTAAATCCTAATGGAGAGAATGGAGAGAGGTTGCCTTTTGCTTCTCTGCCTTGAAGCGGGGCAACTATTGGCTGTTGCTATAACTAAAATCTTTTTTTGAGAAATTTTGACTTCTACAGCAAACAGAAAACAATCCATGTGTTTCAGAGATTAACCAAGCCAACCCCAACACTAGTCCAAACCATAGAGCAGGGGTGTCAAACTTGTGGCCCGTAGGTCAGATGCATCACGCGCTGGCCATGCCCGTGCCCGGTTTAGCGAAGGGGAAAAATGTTACAATACGTCACATGACGATGCTGTGACGATGTGAGTTTGACACCTCTGCCATAGAGAATTCAATATATGAATTTTTTTTGCAAAGAAAGATGAAATTGCTCTGACTATTCCAACCTATTTACTCTAACATCTTAATGGAGAAGATATTCCAGAATATGGTAAACTACTGCCATTGTGTTTGATGCAAGTGCAGTGGAGGCAGAGAAATAAAATCTTTTTGCTGCATTTGCCACCATTGAGTATGAACTCAGATGGGTCTTACAGTATGTAGATCCCAAATTGGTGGGCAAATTGATCCATCTTAGAGATCCTTGACCTAGGCTGTAACTCTCTACCTTCATTAGTAACCTAGAAAGTAGTTGGTGATTTAGCTCTGCTAGAAGGAAGATATAGAAGTTATTGTATCAACTACCTGGGCCATCTCTCTGCTCCACAGTTCAGCCAGACTTTGAACAGTATCACTAACAGATCAGATGAGAAACTCTTTAAGCCCATTCAGAAAATTATTCAAGTCCTTTAGGTATATGGTCAGACTATTTCAATCAATCAATAATATTTATTTGGCCAATGACCAGCAAAAGAACAAGATGAACAGATGTTTTAGTGCAGATGTTGAAGACTTCCAGGACAATAAATCTTGAATAGCTCACTGCCATTCTAAAAATTACTTTGGCTGGCTTGGGAAGAGATTGTTGTGCAGCAGATGAACAGTACATAAACAATATCAGCATAATGTAGCAAGTCATGGTTGCAAACACTGAGATTTCTAGATAGTTGGGTAGAACTTCTAGTCAATGGGATAAGTAGAATCCTAACCTCAGAGCTAGCCTGTTGCATTATGGGTTAATTCAGAAGAGAATACTGAGATAGATTAACTCCTCCCTCTTTCAATCAGGCCTTCTTATACATTATCTAGAGACTATTTTCAGCCAGGATTAAATTTGGATAATAGATACTTTATGAACAAGCAACCTGACATTAAAAAAACAGGTCCTTTAGATTAGAGACCAACAGGTTGGTCCACTCTATGAATTTCCTTAAGGGCAACCCAAGGACAGGTTGCTCTTTTAATGACTTCACATAAAAGCATCATTCATTTTAAACATATGGATAGATAATGAAATATTTTCAAAATTGCTTCAGCAGAGCAGACCTTCACTGGTTCTGTTCCTTCTTTTGTTTCTCTGGAGTTTGATGAAATTTAAGGAACAAATGTTTCACAGTTAAGTTGATACTATAATGAATCTAGAGGCAATTTTCATATTTCTTTATATCAACT
Source organism: Diadophis punctatus similis (assembly GCA_023053685.1). Taxonomy (NCBI): domain Eukaryota; kingdom Metazoa; phylum Chordata; class Lepidosauria; order Squamata; family Dipsadidae; genus Diadophis; species Diadophis punctatus. Next base: position 23,536,520 of record JALIGW010000005.1, on the reverse strand, counting down.
ATTTTCTACATTTGGAAATTTATCATACAGAAGGAAAGTGTGAGAGAGTATGCAGTTATTTTGCCTATCAGTGGTGCCGTAACTGCTGTTACTTGCTTTGTTTTAAATTACAATGGGTTGGGGTTTTTTTTGGAAGATTCTTTGGAGAATTTTTCACTAGGTGGCAGAATCAGACTGTTTCAGTATTCCCTTTTACATCATTTATCAAACTAGCCATCTTACACCATCAACAGTATTTTAAATTTTAAATTATTCTGAAAGGTCTAGGAAACAGTTTTATCAAGATTTTTATTAAATGAAGCAATGGCACATGGGAGTTTTGGTGGTATTCTGGTGTCTTGGTCTAATCCTAATGCACACCATTAGAATAATCAGCCTTGTCTTTTCATCCTTGAAAATATGTTGTAAGTGTATATCTGATGACACTTCTGCAGATATTCTGACTCTTGTTTTCAAAGATGTTCAGTTCTTGCATCTCTGATGGTTTTTTTTTACATCTGCATAGTTTAAATATTTATGCAAGAATGGGTTTATTCTGCATCTGTCTTGCAGTCATCACATGATAACATCGGATATATATATGTGTGTGAATATGCAGATAGTTCATTGATGCATAATATAGAATAGTATGTATTTAAAAAATGGATTCACTTTTACCCACAAAATGAATTTTTCTTTTGGCAGCATTGACATTTACATTAAATATCAGACATGCTCAGTGATTAACAATGCTAATATATTGTTGAAATTTGTAGAGAATTGCTTTTAAATATGAATTATTGTCTAAAAGTTTAGAAAGTAATTAGAAAACTAAATTACTTCCTTTTTAGGGGATATGCCCGACAGCATGTTGTGGAAGGTCTTGAACCTAGAACAACGTACAGATTTCGACTTAAAGTCACAGACCCTAAAGGAGAATCTGTTTATAGTTCACCTATTTGTGTAACTACAACAAGTAAGGTCACAATATGTTAATAAAATGTTAAGCAAACAATGTAGAAATATATGCAAAATGAAAACAGCTTTGGAAGGAAAGCAGAAACTCATTTTTTAAAAATAAAGATATAGTACTGCTCTCATTTAAGCAGTTTCCTATTAGGGCTATATTTTAGCCTTATTTTGTATTTGCCATTGCTTATTATTATTTGATCTTTAGCTTTATTTTTTTCATATTATTCAAACATTTAGCCCCCTCTCCCCAATCAAAAATCAGAAAAGTTTATTGGTCTTCTCTATTCAGACTTTCAGCAGTTCTAAGAAGATTCCACAACCATTTGCATTCTGATTTAGGTTGACCCTGAGGGCACAGATAAACCCCCAAGGGGCCTCAACACTCTCAAGAGCTATTGACCCACCTTCAAAATGCTAACAAGCATATGACTGCAAGGAATATTCCATTCTCAGCTTTCAGTCAGAACTGAGGATGCTTGTTGGATGAGAAGCGAAGAGTCTTCAAGAAAAAACAAAGCAAATCCAGTTGCCTTTTGAAAAAGCACCTTTGAGATAACCATGACCTGGATAACTAAGAATTTCCAAGGACCTTCTTTCTTAGTTTAACCTGTAGCTTGCATATGAGCGGTTCATGATTTGATCCATAGCCAGTCTTTGATGCTATAATTTTGGTTCTCCACCTCAATCAGTTTGATTTGTATTTAGCCCGTCTTATGATGTCCATGTATAAGAGGCCTTGTTTGATTGTTTGAAGACAATGTTAGCTATGAAGAAGTCAGTGGAGTAGAAGACATTGATAAGGCAGTCTTCTTCTTCATTTTAGTTTCCTAAGCCATTCAGTCCTTGAAACCTGCCATGCACACCATTTTGTTAACTTTTGTCTTGAAGACAATCTCATTAACAATGACATTCACCAATGCAAGAAATGCCTTTAATTCCTCAGATGTTATCATGGGGTTCTTTGAGACCTCCCAGAGTCTCGTTCTTGATGTGATCTTGTTTGGATGGCCATTCATAGGGAAGGTAACAGTGGTGTTAAATTGCCCTCATTTGTAAGCAATCTGCCTAACATTGGACTGGTGGAGCCTCAACTTTTTGGAAATAGTTTGTAACCTTTCCACAACTGTCTTCAGAAATTCTCTTTCTTTGAGCCATGACACACTTCCACAGCCTGTGTGGTGGAGTTCAGACTTCGATAGTGAATACTCAGAATTGTTTAAATGAGAAGCTCCCACAATCACATCAGATTATCTTCCCATTGATTGAAACACCTGATTCTCATTTCTCCTTCAAATGACTGATAGTTCTAGAAGTTTGCATATTTTTCTTCACACAAATATGTAGCATTAGATCATTTTCTTCAGTAAATAAATGAACAATATTGTCTTTTGACTCTTTTGTAACCACTTGTTTCTGGTGCTTCATACTGTCCTGACTGATTTCTGGTTTCAGGCCCTGTTCCCACTCAATCTCTCATGCTAGGTCAGGCAGCTTAATGTGAATAAGCTATCACCTTCCAACCATATTAGCTTGTCTAGATAACCATACCATTTTTTGCAGTTTCATTGTGCCACACTTTCCTATTTGTCTCATAGTGAGCTCCATATTAACAAATTGGAGCCATATTTCTACCTACCTGGATTGATGAGACCCATAGCCTGATTAGAATAAAGGTGCATTGCAGCATAATAAAGGACAATATACCATATTTTTCGGAGTATAAGACGCACCTTAATTTTGGGGGAGGAAAATAGGGGAAAAAATCTACCTACCAGGAATTCATCTGGCTAGCGACCTTAGTCTGTTCAGCTTCAGCACATTATTTTATCCCCTCGTTAGGGCTGAAAAGACCTTTTTCAGAGGAGTAGGAATGAAAACAAGCCTGCAAAGACTTAGGGCTGGTAAAAAAAACTACTTCGAGGGAGTAGGAATAAAAAAATGCTGCAAGCCTGCAAAGATGGAGTAGGAATCCGGGAAGATCGTTAGCACCTCCTTAGGGCTGGGGAAAAAAGCTTCGGAAAAGCTACATTCGGAGTATAAGACGCACCCAAATTTTCAGCCTCTTTTGGGGAGGAAAAAGGTGCGTCTTATACTCCGAAAAATACGGGTAAATATTTTTAAATTTGTTAACTGTCCAATGCTTTTGTGAACATTATTCATACAACTATTATTAATTTCTCCATATTGTAGATAGTTAGGATGGCAAAAAAAACCCTGATTACTTAAGCACTTGACTAACTTTGCTTTTAAATAGTGTTGAACATGATTGATACTTGGATGGAAGTTTTTAGGAAATAGAGGTGTTGAGGGCTTGAATTGGAAATAAAAAACATTCCAAAAGGTAGCATTAACAAACCACTTCAGTGTTATTGTCAGGAAAACTGAAAGCTTCTATTTATGTAAATATGCAGAATCTAACTGGACTTGAAAGAGCCCTTACTGCTTATTACCTAAAGCTCTTAGGCATCTCATGAGATGAAATTTGGGCTAGGGATTTTTTTAGCTCATACAGTAATTTCAAAATAATGTTCTTGCATTTTCTAGTAGAAGACTTTGAGGTTATCTTTTAAACAATTCCTTTGTCAATAAAACAGGAACTTTTAAAGATATCCAAATGCTGTATTGAAACACATGAAAGTTAATAAATTATATTTGAGATTTTTAATGATTGACAAAAACCCATATTATATAAACTTTAACTTCCTTTCTTTTCTTTAGGTGAACCAATGAGTGGAGAACAGCTCCACCGTGCTGTAGGCAGGAATGAAGTAGAGGATGTTATTGTTATTCTCCAAGGAAGGTAAGAAAGGATTCACACTTTATAACACACACACACACACACACACACACACACACACACACACACACACACACACACAGGGGTGGGTTCTAGTTACCTTCCCCACCGGTTCGTATTGCGACATTTTGTGTGCGCGCACGTCCCCTCATGCAATTTTGCTTCCGTGCATGCTTAGTAGCTGGAATCAGCCTGAAACACAACTGAGGAGCTGATCAGCTATGCTTTGGAAGAAGGAATAAAGGTCAGTATAAACGTGGGGGAGGGCCCTTTTTCAAGCAGCAGAACAGGAAAAACCTTTCAAACAGTAAAAAATGTGCAAAAAAATTCAATAAAAGAGATGCCGGTGTGTACGGACCATAAGAACAAATAGATATAATTTTTAAAATAATAACACAGGGAATGGCTTCTCTTCTGGCTGAACATGGAAGTGAAAAAGATATAGAATTGATTACTATATAGATCAGAAGTGGAAATCTAGGTCCTCCAGATGTTGCAATTCCTAGCATCTTCAGAATTTGAGGTTTTAACTAAAGTTGATGAACACCTATTTAACAGTGTCTGAGGGGTAGAGATTTTCCACATTTCAGTATAAATTTAAGAAAACAAATGTTTAACCCTTAGGCACATTGGAGATCAAATTGTTCAATATTTGGTACTCTTTGGACCTTTCCAAGCTTCTTGATATACTGCAACCTTAATATCTCAATAATGTTTTCACTGTCCCAGATATCCCAGATATGTAGATGCCCCTGTGAATTTGATGCAGTAACCCAGGGTACCACAGCACATAGTTTTGAAGCTATAGACTTAGTTATTATTAGGTACTACCGGTAGGAATATAAAATTCTCCTGTGCGCTGCTAAGGAGAGTCCAAGCATGGGATAAACTGGTCGGTTGCCAAGGGATTTCTAATCGCTGCTGTTCTGACGACTTCTCTTGGTGTGCTCCGCTTCAAAGCTTCAAAGCTTCTATAGAAACATGACTCAGGTCAGTGCTTGTCCCGGGGACTCGCTGGACTGCATTTGCCATCTCTCTCACCCAGCCACAGATTATAGGAGTCCCTGCCCCAGGGCAATACTTCTCCCAGCCCTTAATTCTTAGCATTCATCTGATTGCTAGCCTTAATACACACTGTTGAGGGCCTCATAATTGCCTCTCCCATGGCTGAAAAATCGGATAAAGGGGATGAGGCCTCCTCCTCAACTGTCTCCAAGAAGGCCACGTCTAAAAGTCAGACCTCGTCCAAAAACAGGGCTGAAAAGGCCTCCAAGGCCACTGAGAAGCAGGCATCTGCAGCGGCCCTAAAGGACGCAGAGAGAAGGCTCCGAGCCTTAGAGAAACAATTCACGAAGGCCCAAAAGCAAGCAAAGGTGTACTGCCACTGACACCTCAGCAGTTACCTCAGCTACCTTTGCAGGCTTCTATGCTTTCTCAGAGTTTTCTGCCTCTTCTGGGCCAAGTGTCTTCTCAGATTCAAATGGCCTCTCAACCTGTGGATACAGGAACTACATCTGAATGGGACCGTCCCAGCACGGAGACCCCTCAGAAATGACACACACACAACTGTTTGCAAATAATAATATGCTATTACTAATAAATGTTTTTAGTAGCTAGATTTTAAAGTCCATGAAGAACAGAAAGGTTCTTTGTGCATAAAGTCCGATACTGTTGCTTCTTAAGATTTGGCCAGAATTCAAACCCCCAAAGAAAACAGGCAATTAGTCCCCCAGTTATCAGTAACTCACAGAAGTTGGCAGAAAGCTCGGAATTAATTATTTCATGAACCGAAAACCCAAAAGTGAAAGCCGTAGAAATTCAAAGAGCAGCAAAACGCGGTTAGAGAACTGCAATGAGTTAAGAGAAATCCAATCAGTTGTTTCCAGCATCAGCTTCAGCGTGCTGAAGCCTTAAATAGCCTTAGGGCGTGGCCAATTAGTCTGCAGCTCTACATGCGAGGACACCTCCTCCTGCAGAGCCATTCTTGCCTGCTAGCTGCCCTGAGTGCCCTAGCATCAAGCAGAGGCTCCTCCTCTTCTCCTGCATCACTCAGGTCCAACTGAGGAGGTGCAGAAGCCCTGGTTGGCTTTCATCCTCTGGCACCGAGTCCTCCTCGCTATCAGACTCAGGTGCCAGGTGCACGGGACGATAGTGCCATGCCACAGTTGGCTCTTGGTCCTCTGGATCCATGACCAGCTGTGCGGGACGCAGGCAAGCCACAACACATAGTCATGGAACAAGGGGATAACCCCTTGCCAGCTGGCTCAGCAAGTCTTGCCCCAGGCCTACCTACCCCTCTACCTGCTCTATTTGCTACGTTTACCCCCACTGCAGCGGGCCTCTGCCCTGGGGAGGATAGCTGGCAACACCTCCCAGCGAATGTGCAATATATGATTGCCAACGCCTATTCACAGGGCATCACTGTTGGCATCCAGCAGAGACCGCCTTGCCCGACCAACCCTGCCCATTTGCAGGAAGTTTGGTCCAACCTAAGCAACGCTTACTCCCACCATTCTTCTGCACTCAGCGAGGATTCTCTTAAATGGGAGGGAAGTGTTATTGATGAGGAGTTTTCGGATGACGAAGGCCTGATTCCGGATCAGCCCGTATTTACAGGCCCATTTAAACCGGCGTTGTTTAAAATACTTCTTCACAAAGCCAAACTTACAGCCAATCTTGGCGTGTCTTCAAAATCCTCTGACCGCTCAGTGGGTATTGACCCAGCTGCCAGCTTGTTCTCAGAACCTGAACGAGAAACGGATATGATCCCATCCTCCAAAACCTTCATCGACACCATCAAGCGGCCCTGGGATAATCTTTCTGCTGCCCCTGGTCCATCCTCTGCCAAACCGCAAGTTTTACGACTTTGGGCTGGAAGTGGAGGAGCCTCTGCAGCTTCCAACTGTGGACACTCCTGAACCAGCCTGGTGTCTTCGATTGTGTTTCCATCTGATGTTTCAGAAGGCCTTAAGCCTGATGACCGTAAGGCAGAGTCTGTGTTGCGTAAGTTCCACCAAGCGGCCACTTGGTCCATAAGGGCAGCTACAGCTGCATCGTTCTTTACTAGAACCTCAATTATGTGGCTCAGGGAGATGCAGTCTAGATTGGGGCCGGAGGATTCCCGCCTGAGGCAGGATTTAAATAAATTATTGGCGGCAGCGGAGCTCTCTGCGGATGCGACTCTCAACTCCACAAAATTCGCTTCCTGCGCTATGTCAGCTAGTGTTACCTCTCGCCGCCTGCTTTGGCTACATAATTAAGCTGATAATGGCGCCTAGCCGCAGCTCCCTTTATGGGAGAAAAATTGTTTGGCGACTCCCTAGACTCGATTCTCGTAGAGGACAGGGATAAGAGGAAGGTACTGCCCAGGGTACATAGACGACCTGACTGTCGCCCTGCCCCATATTATTGTAGGCAGCCCTTTTGCCACGATTCTTCCTTTGGCAGCCCCCAGTTCCAAAGGTCATACTTTCAGGGGGCAGACAGGCCGCAAGACAGGCCCGCTCCCAGGGAGAGAGGCAGGCAGTTTTCCCAGTCCAGATGCCCCTTCCAGGGATCAGGGTCTAGGGCCTTTTGTAGATCCATGTTGTGTCCCAGCACCGTAACCCGACCAGAAACACACACACAACCGTTTGTAATAAACAAATAAAAGTATCTCTTTACTAATAAAGCTTCTTAGTAAAGGCACAAAGATATAATGTCCAGAACAGATGCAAAGAACAGTGTCTCAAATGTTCTTGGGGCTCTTTGTGGCTTAAGTTCAAATACAGAAGCAATTAGCTTTCCTTATCTCAATGTCTTACTTGAGCTGGCTGGCATCACAGACAGATGATGTTAGCTTCCAAACACAAGAACTTTAATTACAAGAATCTCCGATGGTGCTCGAGAAACACTGGTGTTATTTTCAGCATGGATCTCTGACTGCGCCGGATTTAAATAGGCACTGAGGGTGTGGCCCAATTAGCCCTCAGTGCTACCTCCGAGGAGACCTCCGTTTGCTAAGCCAATCCTGTCTGCTGTCTTCCTCCTCTTGCACTGAGTCTTCATCGCTGGCAGACTCAGGTGCCAGGTACATGGGGTGGTACTGCTGCGACATGAGCGGCTCCACGTCCTCCAGGTCTTCCATCATCTGCGCGGGATGCGGGCAAGTCACAACAGATCCAAATGACTCCACAGAGTTATGTCCCATTGGTGGCAGGCTTCAACATTTCGCTGCCTAATGGGAGATCATGTTCATGGACTCTTGGGCCCTAAACACCATCAAATTCGGCCTTATCATAGACTTTACTTCACGGCCCCCCAGCTGTTTCATCCGGTGACCCATTCCATCCAATGCCATAAAACGGGCACTAATGGAGGCCGAGATCCTCCACCTTCTTGAAATTTTGGCCATAGAGAGGGTGCCCCAGGACAGGAGAGACTAGGGTTCTACTCAGTACTTTTCCTAGTCCCCAAGAGCTCGAGGGGGGGGTAGAGAGCCATCCTCAATTTAAAGCAGCTCAGCATGTATGTAGCATACAAGAGCTTCAAGATGCAATCCCTCAGGTCCATCTTGGGATGCATCAGGCATCAGGATTGGCTCACATCTATCGACCTCAAGGAGGCCTATTTCCATGTGCCAGTGCGTCCGTCACACAGGAAGTTCCTAAGGTTCTGCTTCGGAGGGACTCACTTTCAATATCGAGCCCCGCCCTTCGGCCTGTCATCGGCACCCAGGACCTTCACTAAGCTTCTCGATGTGGTGGCGGTGTATCTGCGGGCACGTCCATTGCGTCTACAATGCTATTTGGACGATATTATCATGCAATCTTCATCGCCCCGTCGTGCACAAGAGGACCTCCTGTTCAGTATTTGGACTTTGCAGGCACACGGCTTCTTGAACTTTCCAAAGAGCCACCTCAACCCCACCACTTCGCTCCTTCATCTCGGGACTGTCATCAATACTGAGACTTGCGAGGTTTTCCTGTTGCTGGAACGTCACGACAGCATTTCTCCTCTGGTGGCGCTGGTCTGTCGGCAACAGAGTGTGCCCGTATCCCTGCTTTCCCAGCTGTTAGGGAAGCTCATCTTGTGCATCGACGTGGTGCCGTTGGCGAGACTTCACGCTCGGGCTCTCCAATGGAGCCTACTTCCATATCAACGAGCGCGGACCAGTCTTTCCAACACCATGGTGAGGGTGCCACCAGCGGTCCTTCGTTTGCTGGCTTGGTGGTCATCCCCGGCCGCTCAGAAGGGCTGCTTCTTCAAAGAGCCCATCTGAGTGACTATAACCACAGACGCCAGTCTTTTCGGGTGGAGAGCTCATGCCAGGTCCCAGGTGACCCAGGCACGCTGGAAACAATCAGACTTGGTCAATGCCAACATCAACTTATTGGAACTCAGAGCAGTGTACCTGGCTCTCCAACACTTTGAGCCGCTGGTGAAGGACTCACATGTTCTCATTTTGATGGACAATGTGGTGACCCAGTTCCACATCAATTGTCAGGAGGGCACGAGGGCCAGACGCTTTATGAAGGAGGCAGAGAAAATCGGACTGTGGACAGAGTTACATGTGAAATTGCTTTGAGCGGAACACATCTCTGGGGTTTCGAATGTACAGCAGACTGGCTCAGCTGCTCCACAATAGATCCTGCAGAGTGGCATCTGCACCCAGCTCTCTTCGACACTGTCCAGGATGTTCGGCTGACCACTGGTGGACTTGTTTGCAACTCACACCAACACACAACTACCGAGTTCTTCTCCAGATTTCCAGCACCAGGAGTGGAAGGGGTCAATGAAGTCCGCAGTCCCTGGCCACCGGGACTCTTGTACGCCTTTCCTCCCCTTCCCCTCATACCGAAGGTGATTCTGAAGATGCTTTCGGAGGAGGCGGAAGTATTATTTGTCGCTCCCCATTGGCCCCGATGCCCTTGGTATGTGGATCTGGTGGAATTCTCGGTGTCTCGTCCGTGGCGGATTCCCGACTCCAGGATCTCCCTCAGCCAGGGGGCTCTACTCCATCCAGATCCTTAATGGTTACATCTGACCATCTGGCACGTGAGGGGGACCTCCTGCGGAAGAACAGCTTTCCCGATGATGTAATCTTCACCTTGATCCGTTGTCCGCATCGATTCCTCAGATTTTGAGCTTCTTACAGGCAGGGCTTAATAAAGGCTTGGCTCCCAATACTCTCCGCAGACAGGTTGCGGCCTTGTCCACGGTCCTCAGACTCGACAATTTATGTTCTTTCTATTACCACCCACAGTTTCTTGAAGGGAGCAGCCAATTTGAGACCCCAGGTCATCCATAGATACCATTCTTGGGATCTCTCACTCATCCTGCAAGCACTCACATCCTCTCCGTTTGAGCCGTTAAGAATGGTATCGCTCTAATTCCTGACACTCAAGACGGCCTTCCTGGTCACTATCACCTCGGCCAGGAGGGTTTCCGAATTGGCAGCGCTCTCAGTGCGTGAGGACTTATGTCACTTCCATCTGGATAGGGTCTTCCTCCGTCTGGATCCCTCCTTCCTCCAAAAAGTGAACTCCTGGTTCCACCGGGCCCAGGAGGTGATTCTGCCCGATTTTTGTCCCAACCCGAACCATCCATCAGAACATCATTGGCCTAAGTTGGACATCAGGAGGGCTCTCCAGATTTATAGCAGACAGTCGGCTTCATTCCAAGATCTGAAGCACCATTTGTCGTGTTTCAACTGGCCTCCATGGGTCGCAAGGTCACGCCCCAGACTCTCAGCCCCTGGCTTAACGCGCGCATTACCCGGGCTTACAAGGGGCAGTCCAAGCCTGTTCTGGGCAGGATCACCACACATTCCACCTGGAGCACGTCCACCTCGGTGGCCTCTATTGAAGAAACTTGTAGGGCGGCCACGTGGTCTACGCCTTTGCCCTTCATCAAGAATTATAAACTGGACTTGTTTGCTTCGGCCGAGGCTGCCTCTGACAGGCGTGTGCTCCAGAGGGTCTGCTCCACATCTGCTCCCCTGGACCAGCCTTCTCCCGCCCACGAGACTTAAGCTTGGGTATATCCCATGCTTGGACTCTCCTTAGCAGCGCACAGGAGAAGGAGCATTGGCTTACCTGAATGGTCTTCTCTGTGTGCTGTGGGGAAAGTCCAAACCCGCCCTGGCTTTCTGAGGTCCAGGGTCGCTACAGCTCTACCTTGCACGTCCTCCATCGGATGGTCACTACGCCTTTGTTTGAAAACTGACACGCCAAGAGCCGGTGGAGCAGAAAGGGCATGCTTCAATCTAAAACTAACTCAGTCCCTTGGAAACCGACCAAAGTTTATGCTATGCTTGGACTCTCCCCGCAGCGCACAGAGAAGACCGTTCAGGTAAGCCAATGCTCCTTCCTGCATACATTCTGTTGGAATCCAATTTTGGCATCCATTAGACTTTTGTTGACTAGAACTACCTTTTGCATCAAATTAAAAACTTCTAGTTAATCATGAATGGGATTAGTCATAATTATTAGTCATTGATTAATCATAAATGATTAGTTAATCATAAATGGGAGAAAAAATACTGTTCTGACAGTTCTGAAAGTACTGCGTAAATAGTGATAAATATGTTGAAAAACTAGACTACATTGAGTTTACATTTCAATATTTATTTCTGAACTCTTAGCATGAAATTAAAATGTAATACAGTATGTCACAAAGACATGATGACAGAAGAAACCAGACTGACCAGATTCTAAGCTTTTTCTTTCATGAAAGATGCTGTTGTACCACTGCAACCATTTAGATAACAGTATTTATTGAGCAAGTCTAAACTGTATTGATTGCTCTTGAATCTCTCCTCTGCAGACCAACATCTTATATAGAACTTTTGGGTATCACTGGATAGCAATTTATGTTCTCTATATTTGTATTTATTTATTATTTACTGTGTATATAAGCTGACTCAATAAACTAGGATGGCAAACAACATAACTGGTATACACAATTAAAACCATAATATAAAGTGCAATCAAATACAAGTTAAAATTAAATACTCAAAAGGCAAAGGAGCTGAATGCTCACTATAATAAAGACAAGTTTTCATTTGCTTTGTAATTACAAGAAGGGGAGACCTATCCTTACTTAGGAAGGTAGGATGTTTCAAAAAATGAAGTCCAACACGGAAAAGACCTTGCCCAGCAACTTTAACATCGATTCCCAGTGAAAAGCCAAATGTATCGCTGAACTCCCAGACATAGGAAGACATACTAATGACCCATCCCCCCCAAAAGTGCCAGGCTTTGAACTACCACATCAGCTATGGACAATCCTGAATAGGATTTGCACCTCACAAGGCATTTGCTGGGATCCTCTGTATAAGTAGGGCATAATATCCTCGCCTCAGTGTGACTGGGGTCCCACATCAAACTGTAGATCACATCATGACTGCCTGTAAGCTGAGGATATATATCGGTCCAGTCTCTGATTTTTTTTTAATATAAATGATGTTGCACTTCAATGGTTAGATGCCTAGAAATTGATATTTGAACATAGATCCTTTTAACATTTATATTTCATTGTTTACTACTAATCTAGGTGAAATGTCAATATATTTTACTAGTCCATATATGTATGATATGCCATATCTAAATAAATAAATATAGACATATATTAAACTTCTATCTAGTCTTTCCACCAAGAATTCAAATTACTATTAGTACTCCCTACTTCAATTTTCTCCCGCAACAACAGATTTTGACCAGTTCCACAACAGTTCAACAGGACCCCCCTGGCAGTTATACAAAACTATTGAAATGTGTTGAAGAAGTCACTGATTAATACTATTTTTTATTTTATGGTTCAAACAGTACAATAACATTATAAAATATTATTCAGGAATGAGATGAATGAAAAACTGTGCAAATAATGATTTTTTTCCCCCTTAAAAGGCAAATGGTAGTAAATACACTCAATAAACTAGGACTTTCAGCATTGATGGTTGCTTCACAAAAAGGATATACAAGGTATGGCATTATATTTCTTTACTTCAGTATTCTTAGGTTTGTATTTTAGCATCTGTTCAGAACATCATTATTAATGTTTTTAAGAACTATATGAACATAAAATGCTTTCACAACAGAATGGCTATATGGTGATGGACTTGAAGATTTAACTCTAAAAGACTTACCAGTTCTTTCCCATCACTCTCCATAAGATTATGTTAATTTTCCCTTTTTCTTAGTTATAAGTATTCAATATTTAAGTTGTAATTTTTTGAATTTTATATAAATACATGTAACTCTGTGTATATAGAGTAACACTGCTATTCTTGATCACATGTTCTATAGCTATGAACCCATAGGGGAGGCTGTGCTATTCAGTTATTAAAGTTCAAATATTAAATCTCAGTTTGAAGTAGAGAAGATATGCCCATCTATGCTTTCAAACACATTGCTCTAATTTATGGGTGTTAATTTAAAAAAATATGTTGCCACTGTGTTTCGATATAAACACATATCAAATAAAAGTATTATCATTTGTATACCACTACAATGATAGTCCTAAGTACCCTTTTCAAACTTCTGATTTTAATCATTACATCATTGTAATATAGTTAGCAATTGTTCTATATTACAGTATTTTATTGTACATTGAAAATAGGCTGCTCTTTCTTGCTCTATATTATTTAATCAATTATAGATTAAAATACATTGAACCTATGGTTGCAATGACTTGTAAACAATATTATTAGCTTATGAAACAGAGTGTTTATGAAATTGAGATTGAAAGTTATTTTTAATTTCATCCACTTCTTACTAAAGGACTCATTAAAATTGGCATCTAAATCTGAAATGTATTTTTACAAACTATGGAAGGAAGCTAGTTATGAAAACAATATAAAGTAAATATGGAAATAATATGAAGCTACTCTTTTATATCTAGGCTTGTACAGGTTTTGGTAGAAAATGGAGCTGATGTGAACATGAAAAATACCAGTGGAAAAGACAGGTATAAAATGTAATATATAAGATTACATTAAATATGTTTCTTTGTTTGAAAGAGGTAGTTAAATAATTGAGAATATCAATTAGGCTATATAAACTGGAAAAAATATTTTACAATGCATGGAAATACTACAAAATACTTTTTTGGGGGTCATAAAAACTGCAGCATCTTTCCAAGCTCACTCAGCTACTTCAGAAGTTGTTCGGAGCTATCTCAGCATGTGTGTACATACACCACCACTTCATTCATTGTCTTTCCTGCAACAGGCTATACGTGCCCCAGCATGTAAAGTCAGTCTGAGTATATCTGCTTTAATTATTCCAAAGGAGGTGCTTTGTACATGCATATTGTGAAAGCTTTGCATAGTCTTAGTACCAATAATATATAAATGTTTGGTACTAATGCATTAATATTACAATGGACACCACAGGCAGAACAAATTGCACTGAGTTCATTCACTTTTGAGCGAAGGAAGCATATAATCCTTCATGGATTTTAGAGGAGGAAAACAAGGAAAAAAGTATTCTGAACCAAATGGTGTAGTAATATATTATTTAATAAAATACCAGTGTAGCAGAATATTTTTTACAACCATGTACACTTTTTACAACCATGTATAATTTTTACAAACTTCAAACTTGACAGCTTTAAGACTAGTGGATTTCAACTCCCAGAATTCCTCCTCCAGTCATGCTAGCTCAGGAATGGGAGTTGAAGTCAACAAGTCTTAAACTTGGCATGTTTGAAGACCCTTGTACCCCTAACTCCTAACCCAGGGGTTTTCAAACTTGACAGCTTTAAGACTAGTGGACTTCAACTCCCAGAATTCCTCCTCCAGTCATGCTAGATGGGGTAATTAGAAGACAAAAACACCCCAGCTCGTTTTTAGCTTGGGGTTGTTGTTGTTTTTTTGCCTAAATAGGGCATGCAGAGGCTTTGGGAAGCCTGCAGAGCACTCCTAGGGGGTGGGGGAAGGCAAAAACGCCCCAATTTTTGCAAAAAATGGCTCATTTTTTGCTCGTTTTTTTGCAAAAACAGGGCATGCAGAGGCTTTGGGAAGCCTGCAGAGCACTCCTAGGGGGTGGGGGAAGGCAAAAATGTCCCAATTTTTGCAAAAAATGGCTCATTTTTCGCTCATTTTTTTGCAAAAACAGGGCATGCAGAAGCTTTGGAGAGCCTGCAGAGCATTCCTAGGGAGTGGGGAAAGGCAAAAACGCCCCCATTTTTGCAAAAAACGGCCCGTTTTTCGCAAAAATAGGATGCGGGGCGGGGCTTTGGGAGGCCAAAATGGCTGTATTCGGTGTGTAAGACGCACCGACATTTCCACCCTTTTTTGGGGGGCAAAAAGATGTGTCTTATACTCCGAAAAATATGGTAATTAGAGATACAAAGCAAAGTTCCTGAAAAGTGATGAAAATATAGTCATTTAATTCTGAATTTCATGAAAAAATTCACATGTATATGAAGAATGTGTCTACTGTATTAATGATCTCATTCAAGTGTAAATGTGTTGTTTATTCACTTGTAAAAATTATAATGAAAACCACCTTTACAAAGTGCTTACTTCATTATGGTAATATTGATCTAATTTAACTGAAATCAATGTTAAGATCATGAAATCAAGAGTGTTATATTGTCCAGTTTCTCAACTGTAGGATTAAGCAACTGGCTTTAATTTTTAAAATCTTTTAAAAAGTAATTCTTTGTGTCAAACAGCTTTGTTCTTTTTATTAATCAAATCACTTCTGTCGTCAAAAGAGAATTCCTTATTTACTTTATGTATTTTATTTTCATCCAGACTTTATTTTGTGTATAAATAATTCAAGGCCCTGAATATCCTTCCTCCTCCTATTTTCCCCACAACAACCCTGTGAAGTGAATTGGACTAAGAGTGAGTGACTAGCCCAAAGTTGTCCAGATGGCTTTCATTCCTAAGTCTCCTGGTGCCTAGACCAGCACTTTAACCACTAGATCATCCTTCTCCAAAATACTTACAGCCTTCACAAAAAGAGCATTAATAATATTAACCTGTACATATGAAGGAATATATAGACCTCTTTCAAGCCAGAGGACTTAAGACTGAAGACTTGATATATGCCTCTTGGGTTTGGATTGTGTAATAAACATGCTTAATTAACTTTTATCCTCTTTTTAAAAATTGCTGATTCAGTACATAGTTGGAAAGATAACCTTTTCACAGCTTTCCCCCTGAGCTGTAGAGAACAATCTACAGTCTAGCCTTTAATTCTAGATAGGCTCTACTACAGGCAACCAGACGAACAGCTAAAGCTTGCAAAGGCCCAGCATCCTCCATTTTGTTGCACAAGTTTCTACCGTGATTGGCTAGCTTTTGGAGATGAAGTTTTTCCCCCCTCCAGTTCAAGGGAAAAACTGCATAAATCTGTTTTTTTCTCTTCTTGCTTCCGTTCCTCTACTCTTCAGCCCGGAATAGAGATTTGAGAGCAGAGGTGGAGAGTTTAGTTTTAGCACTTAATTGGGGCACGAGGGTGGGTGGGGTAGATCAACAAGTCCATTGCTCCCAGATTTTATTGAAGAAATGTGGTTTTCTGGGGGAGGGGGTTAAGCAAGGGAAAAGTTTGGGAAGCTCATCCTGAAGTTGCTGCCTTTTATGCAGGGGCCAGCTTTTTAAAGCCTAGCTGGAGGCAGGAAAGCTTTGCATCCTCCCAATGGCTAGCTGATTGGCCATTGGGAGGCTCTAAAAGGCTAGGAACTGGTCCTTCTTTTGCCCCAGAAAGGCAGTGCACCTTGGCAGAAAGGAGAGCAGGGGCAGAATTAGGAAAAGCATGTGCGCCCAGCGTTTTCCTTTCCATTGTTTCTCACTGGCAAGACAGCTATGCAGTGATGAAAATGGAGCATGGGGTGGGGGAGGCTTGAGAGACCTGAAGCAGGTGGGCTTGTGCCTGCACTTGGCCACCCAGGATTTTCCCCAGCCCTGAGCTCCACTTAACAAATGCACTGGGGAGAGCAGAGATGGCTGGTTGTTGCTTGAGGCAGTTCATGTTGTCCCAACTTTTGATCCTAATGGATAGGCTCCATTACAGTTGCAACTCGAGGACCACCTGTAGTTGAGATAAGGTACTATTTCAATGTGGTTGCTTCTTTTCCAGTTGCTCCCAAGCAGCAGGCAAAGCTCTAAGCACCCGGTAAAGCCCCCACCAGGATAATGCCGCTAACGGCGGCTTGTGGTCCTGGCAGTTGAATTAAAATCATTTTGTCTGCTTGCAAGAGGTGACATCACCTCTTGCAAGCAGGCAAGAGGGCTTTAATTCAGTTGTCAGGACCATAAGCCATGGTGAGCAACATTATCCTGGCAAAGGGACTTTAATTCAGTCTGCTGATACTTCTTCACTTCCTCATCTGTAGGTCATTTGCATTTATCTTTCCTGCTGTACACGCCCCTTTCCCCACTCTGTCTTAGCATTTGCTTTTATAAGGTCCAAAGATTGGGTGGGGTAAGGTTGCCTCTGGATATCAGCAAGTCCTTGAAAAACACCAGGGTGTGGTTCTATTAGCCATGCAATGCAACATTGATTTGAGTGCCTGTGCGTACAGTTCTGAGGAAATGTATGAATGCCTGAAGCAAGTCTTTGGTGTGTGTGTATGTGTGTGGAAACCTAGATATGTGACTGCACCTACTTTTCAAACAAGGAGATAGAAATTGGATCTTCATTCTCTGAGGGAGTCATTAAAAGGTTGCATTTATGGCCCAGTGCATGATGGAACCTGTGATTCTTAGATGGTCTCAAGTGACTACAGAAACATCAATTTTGGCTGTCTAATCACAGAAGTCACCTGTTTGGAGTACAAATGGGCAATCTCTAGATCTCTCTTTATTCCAAACGGAATTTTGCAGTCACACCCAGTTGTCTTTTCAGTTGTAATACCCCTGCAATCCTTAGAACATTAAAAAAAATGTGGGCTATTGTTCACTTGCCTCATCAAAAGCCCCAATCAGCAGTTTTGATTTTTAATGAAGTTTGGATTTGGTTTCTGAAGCTTTGAGTCAAGGAGGAAGATAAACTACCTTCTTACATGCCTTCTACCTTCTTTTACATTGAAAGAATTATTTTCTTACATTAGTGTGAGGAGGCAAAGGAACCTGGTGTTTTAGCAATGTTTTAAAAACATTTGGAATACTACAAAACATTTCTTGCTGTCCAGCATTTTGGGCTGTAGGAAATTAATTACCTGTTCACTAAGAAAGGAATCAAGATGATAGTCATCAGAAATCCAAACAAAGGATTGCAGTCACAAAAGGTGAGATAGTCTCATACTTCTACCATCTAATATAGCAATATATGATGTAAAAGAATAAATCTTCCATGAAAACTAATATTTAACTAGAAGTGTATGTAGACTAACATAGGGGTTACTTAATTATTTAATTTCCATCTCTCAGCAATTCAAAATGAGTGCTTTAGCCTTAATAAATGCTTTTATTTTACAGTTTAATGATAGCTTGTTTCGCTGGTCACCTGGATATTGTCCAGTATCTCAGATGCCATGGGGCTTGCTGGCTAAGCAGGGATTTCGGCGGATGTACAGCTATGCATTGGGCTACGGATGGAGGGCACTGTGATGTTATTGAATGGATGATCCAGGACGGCTGTGAGGTATTGGAAACATTTGTGTAATTTATGAAAAACAGCATTTTACATTGTGTTTTCTTTTCTTTCTTTCTTTTTTATTCAAAGAGTTTTATTAGTACAAAGTACAAACATTTTTCTTTTTTCTCCCTCCCCTTCCCCCCTAACCCCAACCCACCCTTTTCCCTTCCCCCCTCTCCCTTCCCCGCACTTCCATTCTATCATTTTTTAAAGAGAAGACAAAACAAAGCATTTTCCCATAGGAAAGATTCTTATAATTAATCCCAAAATCTTATTTCATATGCATCTAGACCCTTAATCTGTTTGTATATTCCCAAAATAAAGTTCTAATCACTCTTTTGCTGTTTATTCCAAAAGAAAAATGTTTACGTTCTTTAACCTGTATTTCAAACTTATTTTACTAAGGTTTAAAGAAAACATCCAGTACTGTAAAACTTGCTAATCCAAAGGTTCCTACTAGCGGAGAAACAGTTAACAAGCAGTTTTTTAAAGTGATTTGAAAAGGAAGCATGCAAATCCAGTGTCCTTTTGAAGATACCAATCACAGTTTGAGCAAAAAGATGATTATTCCCTCATCTCCTAGAGTTGTAATCCTGCCGGAGGCTGCTATTGTGGCTTCCTTGCTAGGAGCAACTCTATGGAATTGTACTTATGGACATTACACAGATTTCATCCATGCCACACGTTCAAAAATTACAAGAAATTTTTTTTTAATCTACTGTATTCTGTATAAATGAGTCCCCTATTTCATTATTCTTGTCTATACAAAGTCTACATCTATGGGTAATCTGTTCATAATTAGCAAGTGCAATCAGATTTTCAATCCATTGAATAAATGCAGCCATACATTTATCTTTCCAATGTTGCAATATCAGTATTTTAGCCGTAATAAGGATATAAAGAATCCATTTATGTTGTCCAGTTATCAATTCTATGTCCTAAGTATATAGTTCAAAAGAACAGTGTCCTCTGAAAATTGTAGCTTCTGTCACACAGTCATATTTATGTGATCCATTACTTTCTCCCAAATCTTGGTAAGTATAGGATATTGTAGAAACATATGTTTTAAAGAAACATTATCCTTATTACATCACCAACAAAATGCTGTTTTTGACAGTCCCTTTCTATATGAACGTAATAGAGATCAATAAATTCAGAATATTATGTTGTTGTATAACTTGCAATTTCAGTTCCATTGATACCCTTGCTAATGATTGTAAGATGTTTTCCTGTTGTCAAGATAATATAGGAGCCTCTAGTTCTTTTTTCCAGTCATTTCTTAACATCTGCATATTGTATTGATTTATTATAAAAACTGATATGGTTTTTAGTTTTAAAGAATTTAAGAAGTTGTTATAGCATCTCAGGTGTCTCCACTTCCATCCAATTTTTCCATATCACCCTCCTTCTCCCAATTTCTCCATAAATTTGGCATGGGAAAAAGAGTTAAATCTTCTTTATTAGCCATACATGCTATAACTTTCTAAGTGTCCTAATTGTTTCCAGAGATTAATGAGTTTTAGTATATTTAGATACTAATATTGTCCATCCAACCAAAGGATATCGATATATACATATACATATGCATATACAGTTACATATACATATCCTCCAAAGTTGCCCAAATCGGAAAATTAACACCAAATGTTCACTTCAGTATTTAATACTTTACTATAAGTTAGCTCCTGGTTCAGAAAAGCAAATCTTTATTAATTGATAATTGCATTTTCTGTAAAGATGTTTCATATTGAAGAATATCATAAACTTATACACAAATAATTTATTTTCTGACAATATTTTCTAGATATATAAACTGGAATTCCTCTCAGAATATAAATTAATCTGGAAATAATACTCATTTTAAGAGCATTCATCTTTCTCCAAAGGGTAAATTTTAATGACTTTAAATAATTATCAAGCTGAAGAAACGTCTTTATATAATTTATTCATATTACATGTCACTGAATTATGTCCTATATAATCTATGTTAAAGTTAAGCTAAAACTATTATGCACATTATTTTTAAAACTATTACATGCATCTTGTCCATTATTACTACTGTTACTTTTATTAATCTGTTTTTATCAACAACATGGTCTTGTATCTAGAGATGACAGTAGTCACCTGTTGTCCACATAAAGGAAAATGAAAACAATAAGTGTTAAAATTAATGATATACTAAAGATAGTAAAGCTAGTTGGTCAATTCTTGTTTTAAGTAATGAATGAACATTCAGTTGATCCAAAATAGTAGGTCCTGCACCTGCGGGAAGAACACCAGGAAATAAAAAACTCTGAAAGACAGTAAAATGAGATTGTTCAACTGGCAGGAAAAAGAACTAGTGGCAGGAGAAAAAAATAGAAGAAATAGTTTCTGAGGCAGGATATAGTGAGGAAAGGAGATTGAATTAGTTTAATATAGTAAAGATAGAAAAAATTGTTAAAGACAAAAAGATCAAGACTGTGTAAAGCAAACTTTAAAAGGAAATACAAAATATAGGTGCTATTCAGAATAACATTGTGGTTCTGGCTTTTCTATATCTGTAACAGGTTGACCCTAGAGATTCTGGCTTGGAATGGACTCCACTATTGAGATTATGCGCATTATCAGGAAAAACAGATGTAGCCATAATTTTAATAAATGCTGGAGCTGATGTGAACGTAAAAGATAAGGATGGCAAGACATCTCTGATGGTATGCTGTACTGCTAAGTAACATGGTAGAATGTTTCTCAGTAAGGAGGATGAGAGAGTCTTGAATGGTTCCAAACATTCCTAGGTCTCAAACTCCTCACTTCATTATTCACTATTAAGTCCACCTTAATTCACAATTAATTCAAAGGTAAGTAAGGAAATATGGATCCTCCTCCTAATTCAAAATGATGCAGAAAGTCTTTGTGTGTGTGTGTGTGTGTGTGTGTGTGTGTGTGTGTGTGTGTGTGTGTGTACTGCACATGTGCCAGGGCTGTCTTGATTATCACTTTTCTCCAAGAAAAAGGTATTGGTTTATAAATACGGAAAGGACTTCTAATCCAGGAAAAGAGCAGAATGCTCCTGTATCAGCCTGAGCAGACCCTTTTGTTATTGTTTTAGCTTTCATGGATATCTGACTGATGGAATCTAGAGAATTCTCAGTGATAGCACTTAAATTCTGCTGTGGGAGGTAGGCATCCCCTATTAGCCTGTCACCATTTTGTGGTGATGTTCTTATTTAGAATGTCGATGTTGAAGCCTACTGAATGATGTGTGATAATAAAAATTTGTACATATATAAGGATATGATGTGCAGGCTATTTTTGAACATATATTCAAATCTCACACAGAGTGATGTCTGTGAAATGCCATAGTTTCCTATTTGGCCAATATTTATTTGGGGAGTATACTACTGTCAAGAATAGGTGCTTGTGGATGGGTAGAGGGAGGAGTAAATTATGACATGTCCATCATGAAACACTATGGCATATGCTTCCCTCAGAAGCTGTTACAATTATATCATTGCATAATATTATGACCCTACATTTTGACATTATCATGGCTTGTTATGGATATGCTTTCAATGAGTCCCAGAACTTCTAAGTTCATCAACTTGTGTTTGGGAAAAAACATTGATTCTTACTGGCAACCCAATGAACAAATTTTAATCAAGCTCAGGAAAAATGCTTGAACATTATATTATATTTGTTCATGTTATTATCCTGCTCTTTGCTGCTGTGAAAAAAGTAGTTTTCAGTTATTTTCCATAATAGGAGAGGGATTATTATTTATCTTAAAATATATGGGATCATTTGAGTATCCCATAAATTAGATAATAAACTAAAGAATATCAATTTGCATACTTAATCAGGCAATCAGCATGACTCTTTATGGCTATGTGTGGTATCATTACTAATTAGTTCTAAATATCATTAGTAATTAGTGATAGGTATAAAATTTTCAAAGAAAGTATTGTATATCTTTAACATTTCCAATGAATTACACCATGAGCATAATTACCTTTGATTTGTGCATATTTGTCAATTTATGTTGACTTGAAATTTGCTGTTTATTATGACAGTTGCATCATTCTATACTTAACATACCATTTGATTATATACAAAAAGCAGTAATTTATTTCAAAGTAAAAGTAAAAACATTTATTTTATTTATTGAATTATATGACTACACGCCTCACATTCTGTAGATGATTCTGGATGGTTAAAAGCAGGGGTGGGTTCCAACTTACCTCGCTGCCGGTTCGCTCCCTCCCGTGCTACATGGGCGTGCCTCGTGGGCGCATGCGTGCATGTGCAGTAACAAAAAATCCAAAAAACCCCCAAAGCTGAAAAAAAGATGGCGACCGCATGCACAGTGCCGGAACTCGGCTTCTGCACATGCTCAGAAGAAAAAAATAATTAAAAAAAATAGAATTTTTTAAAAAAGATGGCGGCGCCCACAGACTGGCACTGACCGATCTGGTTCGGTGACGTCATTGTGGCGTCACCAGCGGGTCGCTACTGGTTTGGGTGAACTGGTCCGAACCGGGAGGAACCCACCCCTGGTTAAAAGCACAAACACAACATCATTTCCTTGCTAGGATAAAGCAAGGACCCCCACTCATCAAAACAAAACGTTAAACAGGAGTAGAACAAACCTAACCCTCTGACCCAAATATCTGGGGAAATTTGCATGGTAGTTGTTCGGTCTATATTTATATAAACATGGGTGGAAAGCCTGCCAGATATCATGTATTATTCCTATTTGTCTGTAGGAACATAATCTATGCCTGAATAAGAACATTATTTCTTACCATTACCAAGCTCACGGCATTTTCAAAACATGACTTCATTTCCTCTTAGATTTCTCTTTCCAAGGCATTTGATATCAAAATATCATTTCTGGTTTATTGCATGAAATAGAATAGTCTGAGTAGGTTCAGATGTTTCTTTAATGGGATGAGGCTTCTTATTCCTTCTTATTGGAAATTCATCTTTCTGAGCCACTGCATTTGTAGATGTTATAAAGATCAAAAGGCACTCTGTCATGTTTTTACCCCAATCAACATAGTGAGCAAGTATTTTTCTGCACTTAAAAATAGGTGTTTGGGATGGTACTTTAATGATGTGGGGAAGAGGAAGCACGTACAGTATAGTACTGCCAAATTCTGATTGCTGATTAATATCTAGTTCCCTCCTATAGAGGCCTATTTTACTACCTCTATAAAATTGTCGACAGAATTCTTAGAAAGCAGTGGAATTCAATATACTTATATAATATATTCTCAGTTGCTGGAGAATAGATGAGTATAATGATCTTGCAAATTACATTTTTAGGAACATACATATGTTTTAAACGTATACTACAAAGGGAACATATAAATGGAATCAGATATGTATTTGGAAATACTCATATTGAACAAGAAAATACATTAATGATTTCTGTTCAGTTTTTTTGTTGAGTGCCCAAATTTGCCACAATGAAATCCTAAGATTTTCTTGCTACTGAGTCTGCCGGCCGACTCTATGACAATTTGCCACAGCCAACTCGCCACAGGACAACTCACTGAGTTATTAATATCAAAGAAATGATGGAATAGAATCACTAAAGAAAAGATGTAAAAGGGGGGAACAGAATGAAATGTGAATGGCAAAAATTAAAATATGTTTTAATTTTAAATAATTAAATAGAATTGTTAAATTGTCCCGTGGCAAGTTAGCAGTGGCGAGTTGGCCGTAGTAAATTGGCTGTGGCAAGTTGTCTCATTCCACTGCTGGCCTGCCATTTATGCAGGAAATTGGCCATTCTTGCCTGTTTCTCTGTCTTTGGAAGAAACACAAAATTGAAAGGCAACAGAGCAAGCAGCAGTCAAGAATATGATACTGTGCTTATGCCCAAGGCAGAAAAGGATGAAATCTTGTTGATTTCTCTAGAATAACATTTTAATATTAGATAATGCCTATATTATCTCAGTTGTCCTTATATAACAGCATTTATTGACAGAATGCAAACACTGATTTTCACTGAAGAGAGTTGTGTATTTGTTCTCTGGAGAATTCTATTTCTTTTGAACCTTTTCTGTGAGGGAAACTATGCAGAGAAACAACTGTGGGATATATACACCAACAAAAAAGAAATGGCAATTGATGAGAAGTTCATGAAGAAGAATATTCCATTTGGAATTAAAACACTCTTCCCATATGTACTGTTTTGTCTATTAAATAAAGCCTCACCAAAAAGTCAAGTCCAATGTAATGATCTCAATTTCTAGTGACATTAGGTACATACCTGCATACGTTAAGTATTTCAGCAACATTTAGTACCGCTTTATAAAGCCTTAGTAAGACCACGCTGGAATACTGCATCCAGTTTTGGTCACCACATTAGAAAAAAGATGTTGAGACTTTGGAAAAAGTGCAAAGAAGAGCAACTAAGATGATCAAGGACCTGGAGACAAAAACATATGAAGAACGGTTGCAAGAATTGGGTATGGCCAATCTAGAGAAAAGAAGGACTAAGGGGTGACATGATAGCAGTATTCCAATATTTGAGGGGCTGCCTCAAAGAAGAGGGGGTTAACTTATTTTCCAAAGCACCAAAAAGCAAGACAAGAAACAGTGGATGGAAACTAATCAAGGAGAGAAACAACCTGGAATTAAGGAAAAACTTCCTAACAGTGAGGACAATTAACCAGTGGAACAGCTTGCCCTCAGAAGTTATAGGTACTTCATCACTGGAGGATTTTAAGAAAAGACTGACAGCCACCTATCTGAAATGGTATAGGGCCGTGATGGCGAACCTATGGCATGCGTGCCACAAGTGGCACACGGAGCCATATAGGTGGGCACTCAAGCTCAGGTCACTTGAAGAAGTTGGGAAATGGGCCATTTCTGGCCTCCGGGGGGTGGGGGGTGGGAGAAGGCCGTTTTCGTCCTCCCCAGGCTCCTAGAAAGGCTCTGAAGCCTGGGGAGAGCAAAAAAAAAAAATGGAACTTGCGGTTCAACCGGAAGTTGGCAAATGGAACGTTTCCAGCCTCCAGAGGACCTCCGGGGGGGGGAGGCCATTTTTGCCTTCCCCAGGTCCCTAGAAAGGCTCTGGAGCTTGGGGAGAGCAAAACAATGGGCCTCCCGGTTCAACCGGAACTTGGCAAATGGGCCATTTCTGGCCTCTAGGGGGGGGGGAGGCTGTTTTCGCCCTCCCCAGGTTCCTAGAAAAGCTCTGAAGACTGGGGAGAGCGAAAAACGGACGTGCCATCGTGTGCTGGGAGGGGAGGGTCATGCGCGCATGTGCGGGGGCGCATGGAATTATGGGTGTAGCACACGTGCGCGGCCCCCACGACCCCCTTTTGGCACGCGAACCAAAAAAGGTTCGCCATCACTGGTATAGGGTCTCCTGCTTGGGCAGAGGGTTGGACTAGAAGACATCCAAGGTCCCTTCCAGCTCTATTTTGATTGAAAGATAACAATATAGAGGTTTGTCAGTAGATTCTTTGAGTGCTTTTCATATCGCAAATTTGCTAGGTAAGAAATTGAAGGAATCCCTCATGTAAGATCTCATTCAATGAACATATTTATTTTCAACACATTAGCACCTTTGCATATTTTCATTGCAAAAGGCAAACAGCACATGAGATTCAGAGAGAGTTTATATGCAAGTGGCATTTAATATGTATTTTGTCTTGTGCAAAAAATCCCCAATAAGTTCCCCAGTTACTGAAAAACATGTATTATTAAACGACATATATTTCTTTCCTTGTCTTATAGGTGGCAGCTTTAAATAATCATGAAGATTTGGTTGCATTATTATTAGAGAAGGGAGCAGATCCTGATATTAAAAATGAGGTATTACATTTCTTTCACTGCATACAATACCTAACTACATAAGTACTTAAAGGGTAAGCTGAATGTGTCATTTGTTTGATGTGTTATTTTTCAGTTTGGTAAGGGCGCTCTGGACATGGCCAAAGGCTTGAACAGACAGGTAGGAATCTCTTTCTTGAATTAATCATTTCTAGTTTTTTAAACATTCTTTATCCTCTGGTGATTAACTTGCTATTTTTTTCTTTTTTTTAGAGTGTGGTTTCAATAATAGAAGAAAAGAAAAAGCAATTAAGCAATACAGCTGTTGATCTTGCATGTACCTCTTCACAGTTATTTGAAGAAAGTGCATCTTAATCTTTTTTTCCAGGAAGGTGAGACTATGAAGATTGATTTCTGCTTGTTTTCTTTTTTCCTGTAAGTTTTTTTTAAAATCATTCTTGGACACTTTGATTAAAATGTTTCCTTCTTGAGGATTTTCTCTGGCATTTTACATTTATCTGAATTTTAAAACTGTCTTTTTAAAAATGATGTTTTTATAGTAATACTATGTTCTAGCCTTTGGAGATTGATTTTAAAACCCAAATGCTAATTATAATTAGCACAACTCAGTGTGGAGTTTGTCACATGATATGTCCCGCTTGAATTTTTCATTAGCTGGATAGGAGCTATGGAATCTGGGCACTAACTCTTTTCTCAACCATGATCCTGATTAATGTCAATGAAAACAGTTTCTGCTTGGAAATAGTAGATGCCATTAAAGGAATATGTCTAGGACACAGCAAAATAAAAAAAAATTTAAATCACCCTGCTCCTGCTCCTCTCATATGCTTATTTCCCCCCTGCCCCTCCCTCCAGCCACCTGGATCCTGTTTTCTCAAGAACCAAGCAGCCAAGGGCAAACTGTAACAACCAGTTTATCAAAGCAACCAATGCCAGGGAGTTGCAGTGCAGGGTTTTAGTGTAACAGGTTTTCTGCAATGGAACACACTGAGAATAACAATTGACAAAGTAGGGAATAGCTCATGGTCAGGATCTTGAACACAATCCTAAAGACTGCTCATATAATTCTGAGTATTTAAGGCTAGTGCAGCTTTACATCAGCCAGGAGTTTAGTAGTTGTAACTTGGCCATATATAGAGAGGCAGTTGAAGCAGAAATCACAGTCCCCATAATAAGCATGCCATCCTAACAGACACTTAAGACTGAGACAATACTATTGACTATAGTGGGATTTATCTCTGAGTAAACATTCATTGGAGTGCTCTGTTAGGGCATTAGACTGTTCAGACCTCTCTCTGAATATATTTAATTGAATTTAAATGGAAATTCTGGTTAGATGTTTGGAATTGTATTGTAAAATACAATTTGCAATTGTAAATCATTAATGAAATCAATTAATGTTTTTTATTGAAAAAATGAATTTGTTCTTACATGGCTAAATTGAATTTGTATCTTTATGTAGAGTGTTCTCCAAAGGCTATATTCCTGTTTAAAGGTGAGAATGAATGTAACCAGTTACTGTACATTTCTAATATTTCTGTTAAAGCCTGACATCCACAAGCCATTTGAAATCTACTGGGATTTCCATTTGGATTCAGTAATGATTTTGATCTAATGAACTAGAAATGGGTTCATAACCAGTTTTCTTCCTATATTCTAATGTCAATGGAAAAAATGCTGCCATTTTTTTCACAAACATTTGAGTCTCAAACCTACTCATAAAATTTGGCTGGGCATATTTTCTACCTATATTTTGTTTTGCTTTATGAAATGCAATGCACAATGCAATTTAAGGTATAGTCTTATGGGCTTAGAGAGATTATGACTATAGAATAGGATAAATTTCATTCTCTGGGGCAAGGAGAGGGAGGACCAACCATGGAGGAGATTCAACCTTGAAACTGCCATATACAGCTCATAAGAATTTATTTAAAACCTCAGTTCTCCAATTTTGGATCTCTGATGTCAAAGAAAGAAAATAGAGATAGGTAAGTGGACCAACCATCAGTATACTAGGAGAGGCTGTGCTATAATCCAGACAAGGGAAAGAGAAATTTTCTAACCTATAGAGCAGGGGTGTCAAACTCAAGGCCCGGGGCCCAGATCTGGCCTGTGGGGTGCTTAGAACTGGCCGGCGGGGCCGCCCTGGAAACAGTGAAGGATTGGCCCGCAATGCCTTTGCTAGCAAAAATGGAGCTTGGGAGGGCTGCATGCGGAGGCCATCACAGCCGAAAACGGAGCTTGGGAGCCCATTTTAGCTGGCACAGCACTCGGGCCTTCACAGGCGCCCCTGACACGAGTGATGTTGAGCTGGCCACGTCCATCCATGCCCACCCGGCCCTCCAAGGTCAAACACAACCCTGATGCGGCTCTCAGTGAAATTGAGTTTGACGTCCCTACTCTAGAGCTAGAAAGAAAATTACCTGTTGGAAAGAAAAAAATATTGCTGCTACTTCTTTTTCTTTTCTACTGACAGGTTCCAGAAAAGAATTTGGATCTCTTGGAGATTCTAATGTAGAACTATTTATACCAATCTTCAGGATTGCTCTTTCTAACCAGAAGAGCATAATAATGTAAGGAGGCATCTAAGTTTCTCATAACATTTTTGCAGTAAAGCATCATCCCCTTGTTCTCTTGGTGCCTCTACAAAGGAATAGAGATAAATATAGGAAGTTATAAAATGGAAATGAAACAGTTGGAAAAATAATTGGCCCATTCTCATTTATCTCCCAATTCAATTTGTTGCCTCAAACTGCATTTGCTAAAACAAATTAACATTACTATTACAGCTAAGCTTCATTCAACTGAATATCTCTTGTACTTTAGGATTCCGTATTTATTCTTAAAAGATAACCCAACATTGGAAACAGTTAGGAAACTCTTCTTTTATGCCAGAATTTGAGCCAAATTTCCATGTTACAACGTAAACACACCCTTCATTAAATTTAGATTCTGCCATAGTAATTGGATATGCATTTACCTCAATTGTTGTTCTTTAACATAAGCAACATGAAAGAATCCTTCAAAGTATCTTGTTCTAGATTGGATCAGTGATGCAAGATAGATCAGATTATAGAACACCAAGCACATAAATAGGAAATAGTTTAAAACCCAAACTTTTTCTAATCTTGTAAAGATCTACTATAGCTTTTCTGGGCAGGTCAAGGTTCACAATTACAATTTAAAACGTGTGATGTAATAGAACCAGTGTGGCTGATTTTAAAAATATTGTTATGATTTTGAATTTCTTATAATACCTGAACAAGTATCACTTTGGCAGAGACTTGTAGACACAAATGGGTAGAGCTGATTAGTGAGTAACATAAAGCAAACACTAGACTCTCCAAGGATGTAGAGAACCTGGGGACATTTATTCTGCCCAGTCCCTTGAGCATTTAGGGATAGAAAAATCAGAACAGATTCAAACTAAGAACTCAAAGTAATCAAGCAGGTGTCCTGCCTCTAGATTTCTCTTTGTTGACCTCTGCTGTTTTTTCTTCTCTTCAAAACTCTGAAACAGAACTGACTTCTAGTAGGCTCAGTTAGGCTGCTTGAAGGTTTTTTGGGGTATTCTCTACATGAACTTTGCTTCTGGGGCAGTCTCAGCCAAATTGTTGTCTATGAATTGTGCAGTATTGTCTGGATAAGTCTCCAACAGCTGAGTCCAGCCTTCCAGGGACATTACTACTTCTATCCTTCCAAGAAGGGTGCTTTCATACTTATTAATACACTTTGTATAATATCCTTTTGAATATTCTGCAGCATTATAAATGACATCCGCCATATGGAGATTTTTAGAAACAGCAGCCCCATATGGTGGTGATGGTATAAAACAAGTTCACAACAACTCTGCGCAGGAGGGATAGGAAGCCTGAGGCTTTTTAGTTGATGTTGGATTCCAGTTTGATTGCAAAGCAGTAAGAGGAAATAAATTTAGAGTGGCTATCTAGCTGGTCTGAATTATTTTCATGTACAGAGGTGAGAGAACTTGAGATCCTTCTCAGGCTTTCTGAGGTCAAAGCATCCCTGTAGACGTAGATAGCTACAGGATATAGCCAATAAGCAGCAGAGGAAATTCAGGGATGGATTTTTCTCCTCCTGCTATGTAATCCTGTTTTCTACTTCAGAGAAATAAATATGTCTGATAAATCCATTTGTCCTGATGACTTTAATCATTGTTTCAATCACAGTAGCAAAGATTTACTATGACTGAGAAATTTATTGTTCCCTCAGTCAAGATCTTAACAGCAGCAGCAAATTTATATACATCATCATCATCATCATCATCATCATCATAATATATGAATAGCATAAACAATATCAGTAGCTTAATAAACATTTGTCTTCCTTCAGGCTGATAACGCTGTAATTACATTTTAATTTTACTCCGTGTCCATTAAGATCTTCATATTAAGAGCTGAGGTGGTGCAGTGGTTAAATGCTGCGACTGCAGGCTGACTGCTAGTTCAGCAGTTCAGCTGTTCAAATCTCACTAGGCTCAAGGTTGACTCAGCCTTCCATCCTTCCGAGGTCGGTAAAATGAGGACCCAGATTGTTGGGGGCAATATGCTGAACTCTGTAAACCGCTTAGAGAGGGCTGTAAAGCACTATGAAGCGGTATATAAGTAAAGTGCTATTGCTATATTGAATAAAAAGTTAACTTAGTGTCTTACCTGTTAGCAGAAACCTATTGTTTCTCATCTTCCTGCAATTGAAATGATGTGATTATTTTCATATATATTTTCAGAATGATAAAAGGATAGTAGTTGATTTCTAAGCTTCCTTTCAATCTTTGTTGTGAACACAGCAATCAGCATCGAGAATTTGTTTAGTATATAAAACAAATGTATCTTTAGCTTCTAATGAAATAGTTGCTTTAGACTTATTTTCCATCTTATTTTTGTAGCTGTATACTGTATATGGCATAATTTTCAAGAAGACTTAATATTTTATTCTGAAGACATGTACTGTGATCCAGAACCTCTATGCACTCTGAGTTGCATAGAATTTTGACCCAACAAATATTGTCTTATTTATCAAGTGAACAATATAAGAAATGCTCAGTGTGATGTCTTCTCTGCCAAAGAAGAAATTGATAAATTTAGCTGCCGAACTACTTTTTTTCTAACATTCTGAGGCCATACTTATTAAATAACTGCAATATGGATTAAAAATTACTGACTTTAAAGAGATTTATTCCTCAATAAGTCTATATACGATTGAATTCTTAAATGTAAAACAAAAATCTTTATTCTTAGTTAAATATGTTGATTTGTAAAGTATGCCCTATTTGAACTGCAGAGTAAATAAACATTTATTTCCTCAATAAATCTCAATTTGGAAAATCATTTAATAAAAAAACAGATAACTAAATGTGTATTTACAATTTATTTGATATAAAATGCTTAAAGGAATATATAGTGTCCTAATATCGAAACATATTGACATACTGTAATAATCTGTATAAAGTCTGGACAGAAAGAAGACAAACTGTAATATAATGTTGTATATCAAGTAAAGCAAATATAATTGTAACCATTGTAGAGATGTATTTCATAAAAATGAATGCATTGCATTCTAATATACATTTATAGTGTATAGAATGATTTTGTTAAAATAACCCTACACACATTAAATGGAATAATTGATTTCATTTAATGTGAAAATGTTTCAAGGATCACAGGTTCCAGTCCAACGCTTTGGCGGAGTAGAAAATCCTCCTTTTAGATATCCGAAGAACGGTCGTTATCTCTCGTCAGTCTTTCTCAGATCTTTTAACTGTTGTATATTGGGCTTGTTTCCACAGTCTTCAACATCTTTGTATCTCTCTTTTGAACTCATTCCAATTTGCTGTTGTCCTTTTTTGGAACTGTGGTATCCAGAACTGGACACAGTCTGTGTCTATTCTTTTTTTTCTTTTTACATTAATTGTAGTTCCGAAAGTAGTTCATAGGCATTTGTTATGTACCAGTCAAGAGCATTATCCTACCAGTTCTCAATTATTAATGGGGATGTAAAATTATTTGTATCTAAAGTAGAAAATGTGGTTCAGGTAGACCAGGGGTATCAAACTCGCGGGCCGGATGCATCACGTGCTGGCCCCACCCACCCCCGGTTTAGCGAAGGGAGGGGGAAGTCGCAATACGTCATGTGATGATGTGACAACGCAAGTTTGACACCCCTGAAGTAGAGTTTGAGGGTGCTTCTTGCACTTGCCAACACCTTAAAGATGTCCCAGCTTTTTTTGGATTCACACAATAGCTATGCGGTCCCAGGAAAATGTTTGCATTAAGGAGGTAATGACAGCGGCCTAAAACAATCAGCAGTGCTCATGCTTTATCCAAATGAACAACTTGTTCATTGCTTCTTAGAGTCTACTTTCCTGTTGACCTGATTTTTGGTCAGTCAACCTTTAGCAATAGCACTTAGACTTACTGTATATACCGCTTCATAGTGCTTTCCAGCCCTCTCTAAGCGGTTTACAGAGTTCAGCATATTGCCCCCAACAATCTGGGTCCTCATTTTACCCACCTCGGAAGGATGGAAGGCTGAGTCAACCTTGAGCCTGGTGAGATTTGAACAGCTGAACTGCTGAACTAGCAATCAGCTGAAGGTTGCAGTGCTGCTTTTAACCACTGCGCCACCTCGGCTCCTTTGACTGTTGTATCTTTAAAACACACCTCTGTTCACGACTAGGTTTAAGAATAGGTTTAAGAGAGGCAGATAGAGGGTGCAGGCAGGGATTCTTACTGGATCTGCTTCAGTCAGAGTGA
This sequence comes from Diadophis punctatus similis, assembly GCA_023053685.1. Lineage (NCBI taxonomy): Eukaryota > Metazoa > Chordata > Lepidosauria > Squamata > Dipsadidae > Diadophis > Diadophis punctatus. The sequence continues at coordinate 23,503,635 of JALIGW010000005.1, read as the reverse complement.
AGTGGGAGTAATTGGCTACAATAGTGTTGGAATCAATCCCACCACGTTTATTATTCCTAGATGCTTCTAGTTCTTTTTCTTCCTCTTCATCAGAAAACAAGTCCAGCAGGACCATGACCATACCAAATAATCTTTTGAAAACATGAGGGCTGGAGAACTGCCTCTTTCTAAAGCCATAACCTCCAGGTATGGAGATTATCATGTCCAAACCACCACCCCTTCCACCCCCAAAGCACAGCTTCCAATGGCATGAGATTTTCTCTCAAGCTGGAGTAGTTCCCAACTGTTTGGGGGGCCCGATAAGATGACTTAACATCCTACATATCCTAAGATGCCCCAATGCAGACCAACAAAGCCATGATGGATGGCTCTGCTGCCATCCATTGAAAACATCACAGATTGGGCTAGGCACCTGCTTTGGTCAAGATGAGGTCTACAAATATCCTGTTGAGAAACTAAGGAGGAAGATCTGGTTTCAGGAAATAGTAATGTTACAACTCCAGCTGTAAACTTAAAATCATTGATATGCTTTGTTGTAATTAAGAAAAAGATGCTCTTAAGTTTACTGATACTTTTATTGACTCCTTTTGTGACAAGGAATAATGTACTTAGTAACAGACACATAGAACTGTGTTTCTTCTCACTTACGTATATAATGCTAGATAAGATCAAATTGACTGGATCATCTGCTGATTTTGGTTGTGATATGCATTTGACCCCTGCCTAACTTACGTTATGCACATTGCACATGTGAGGCCCAATATTAACTGTTACCTACACAGAATTACCTTATTTCTCATGCAGTGGTACACAACCACAGGTTTACAATGCCTGTTAGATTGGGCCACTAAGAATGCATAGTGTCTTCTAACTGAAGGTTATATCTCTTAAATAGTTTTGCTTCCACTTTTTTTATAAATAGGAAAAAATGATGGGGAATTAATATAGTACCAAAGAAAGAATAAATCTTACATAGTTCAATATTTTTTTAGACAGTGTCTTCCTGGGATTCTTGCTAGATGAAATAAATGTCATCTTTTTAATAAGCAATTACAAATTTATTTTGAGTGACAAATAGAATTAATTTTCATGGAGAACGGAGGGTCAACGTTCTCGGAAAACCTACAGCTATTCAAGAGGAAGGAAATATAAAGAATCCTAATAGCACTTGCCAAATCTCATTTTTAAAAACTAAGTTCTACAATCATCAATAAGTCTTCCTACTTAGCATAAATATTACATTAATATTTTCCAAATGCCTTATAAATTAAAATATCAATTATTACATTGTAACATATGCAAGGTTTATAAAGCAAATTGTTTTCTAGATAATTCCATTTTACTTTATTTTGAGATATGGATATTTTTACCTGGTTTCTTCATAGGCATCACTGCTCTTGTTGCCTAGATACAGAGCATAATAATTGGAAAAGTTAAATTATGCACCAAAAAAATAAAGATCATTTGGTACTGGTTCTCTTTATTAGGAAGCAAAGATTAGTGACTTTGGAAAATACCATGTTGCATATACAATTGGAATGACCCAAAGGTCTGGGAACTGGAAGCAGTTTTATGTATTAACAGAGGATACTATTGGTCAATTTATAATAAGAGGAAAGATGTAAAATATAGGGATTCAATTGGTTAAGTATTTTTAAGAGAAAGGAAAAAATAAATGTAGCTCTGTCAATAAAAAATGCAGTTATTTTTTATAAACTTGCTAAACCAAGGACAAATTCATTTATCTTATGCTTCCCAGCTGCTGTTTGGACTACTGTAAAATAATTTTAATGATATCCTTTGGATGGTAGGTCAGTAATCCATGCTGCTAATGAAATAAGCCTTGAATTGCTGTTTTGCTAGTTAGCAGGGGAGAAAATAAATGGTAGAGACTTTCTGACAATAAAGTGACAGCAGATGAAAGAGCCCACATTTACATAGAGGCATGGGAAATTCAATACATTTTAGACAGACAAATTGGAAATAACTTACTTCTCTCTCAGAAATCTAAGTGATCAGTGTAGATAGTACTGGGGTAGATGAACTCACAATTTGCCATTTTCATAAAATGCACTAGAATTCTGCTCTCTTAAGTGTGGTCCTTTATGATTGGAGATGAGTGTATCTTCAGATAATGAAGGCTCCCTCGGCTAAGAAACTGAGATAAACACTGTCTCCTGTGGCCTAAAGGTGGAACTCTTGCCTCACAATCAGGAGGTTGTGAGCTTGATCCTAGGTAGAGGCAGATGTAGGGTCTCCTGCTTGGGCAGGGGGTTGGACTAGATGACCTGCAAGGTCCCTTCCAACTCTGTTAATCTGTTAAATCTGTTAAACTGTCCACAAGAGTCAGATGCGAGTGGACAGGGGAAGCCTTTACCTTTTCTATTATAGCTAATTACAGAGCTACGTATTTAGTCACCATGCATTAAACTAATGAACAAAACGTTCAGCGTAAGAGGAAGGCAGGTAAATATAAAAATGTTTTTGAAGTGTTGAATTCTTCAAATTTCTTGGCATGCAACAGCCCGATATAAGAACTGATTAAATTATTTTTATAAAATCAGTGGACATATGGAGATGAAGAGTTAAAAGTGATGGCACGGCAGAGTCACGTGTCTATTACCAGAGAGCTGCAACAACAACAACAGAATGAGTTGTCTGTCTCCTTGTTGCCATCTAGCTGTTCTGCTGTTTTTCAATCTAAATATGTAGCTTAACTCAAAACAGTACCGCTATAGGAATCTAGTCTTTGTAAATGCTAAACACTGTACTCTCAAACCAATGTTAATGGGTTTTCGCAAAATATTTTACTGCGTGGTGTTTCTTTTAGTATGGAACAATGCATTTTTGTTACTGTGCACAGCTATTTGTAAAAAATATTTTTTTGAAATATGACTGCTACAGTAATGTTTTTAAAAAGTAAAACTCCTATCCCATGCTGAGTTACTTGCTATTCTCCACATGAAAACATAGTATAAATGGTAAGTAAGCATCTGAACTGGGTGTTATGGAACTATAAAGCTACCTATACGTTTTGTGGCTATATGGTCTGTCGCACCACAGAGTAAGAAAAGGACAAGCACCTTGTGCTGTATTGGTGGAAACCAATCATCAAAGTGTGAGCCTCATGGGCATTGTTGGGTGCTTGCAGATGTTTATATATGTATACTTGCACACACAGAGATACATAAAAACTGAGAAGATTGAAAAGTTTGAAAAATGCATTACGATAGAAATTTCACACCATTTCTAATTAAAATGGTCTTCAATATACAGTACTTTAAAAGCTATTTGAAAATCTATACACTGTCTTGGAAAACAGGCATTTAACATTACAGTACAGTGAGTTAGGATATACAGTTGTGGCTAACTATATTTTTGTGTATTACAAAGAAGAAATCACTTGTGTTAGTACAATTTATCTGAAGACTTCTCTAACCAGAATTGTAATTCTGGGACAGATGACTAACATGTTATAGAACTGAAATAAATACTTAATAAGAAATATTCTTGAGACTCTTTTACACTTGAAAATGGATTCTGGGTACTGGATAAAACTGCTGATTTTGGGATAGGTATTTAAGCCTCGAGATAATTCAGTGTATATTTAACGTGCATCTGTACCATGATGATGG